>VXBQ01001305.1:15411-213412 GCA_013400175.1 Phainopepla nitens | reverse complement strand
TGCTTTGGATGCAGCCCGGGATACAACTGGCTTTCTGCGTTGCAAATGCACGTTGCTGGGTCATGTGCAATTTTAAGGCCGCCTCTTTTGCCAAGTCAGCCCCTGCAGGCTGGAACGCTGATGGGTGCTCTTCACCATCCACCCACAAGAGCTGAAGGACACAGGGGAGTAAGCCTCAAAAAGAAACAGGAGAAAAGGTTTATTCGCCAGCAAGGCTTTCACAGCAGACCCAAGTCCTGCGCCTCTTATCAGGAAAAGCGAGGAGGGTCGAGGAGCTATGGTCCCTGAGAGAAGCCCGGGGGGACGGGAGAGTGGCTGAAGGTCCCTGAGAACCACCGCACGCCATCCCCAGACCGCGCTGCCGCTGGGGTGGTCCCAGAGAGCAGCAGGATCCCCTACCCCCGCCACGGGAATCCCTTGTGTCCCCGCACGGGACCCCTCTCGCGGAACCGGAGCATCCTTCCCCCCACTCGCGGGGATCCCATCCCCACGTGTCCCGCCAGGAGCCGACACCCCAGAGGAGGAACTACATTTCCCAGGGCCGCTTGCGCCCGGGCGGCGGAAGACGTGGGCTGAGCGCGCATTCTGTCCCGATTGGCTGGCCGGGGGCAGTCCGAGCGGCCATTGGCCGGCCTGGCGGTCATGTGGGTGGCGGCCGGCAAGCAGGCCGACTCACGTGGCCCCGTGCGGGAACTGGAGCGGGAGCCGGGAACTGGAGCGGGAGCCGGNCGTGCGGCTGCGGGTGCGCGAGGCGCTGGGGGCGCGGCAGCCGGCGGACGCGGTCAGAGTGCAGGTGTGTGCCCGGGTGCGCCCGGCCGTGGCCCGGCCCGCAGCCTGAGCGGAGGGGAGGGAAGCGTGGGAGCCCTGCATTGGGGGCGTTGTGCTGACCTGCCAGGTCGCCTGTGCGGCCGTGCGGAGCCGCTCCGTGTGTTCTCCCGCTGTGCGCGCTCCGTTCGCTGCGGTGGCAGCCGGCGGAGCTTTGGAGTCGGTCGGCCCGTGCCGAGGAGCCTTGTCACTGAGATGGCTTGTAAGGAATGTGCTCTCCACCACGCTGGCTTTGTCACCTGTTCTGTCCCGGAGAGCGAGCTACTGCCTGTGTGCTGTTGTTTTTAAAGCTTTTTCTTAGGTTTCGCACCGCGCACATTCAGGTTTAGCGCAGTGGCAGTAAAACCATCGATAACTCTTCCACTGACGTTCGTGTTTGGCTCCTCTCGTTAACCAAGATAGTCTGGCATTAATGGGCATTTTATGCAGCACATTTCCTCGGCACAGGATGGCGTGTTCCCCTGTTTTCTGGTGTTTCCAGGTGGCAGCGGTGGTTGCACGGCCAGAGTCCCTGTTTCGGTTCAGAACTGTGCAGCTGTCAGCATTTCTGGATGAATATGAAAAGGGCTGGGATACTTGGTGACAGTTTTAAACAAAACGGGAAGAGGGTAGATTTAGATTTATAAGAAGGAAATTTCTCACTGTGAGGGGGTGAGGCACCGGCAGAGGTTGCCTAGAGAAGATGTAGCTGCCCCATCGCTGTTACTGTTCAAGGCCAGCATGGGGCTTGGAGCAACCTGGTCTAGTGGAACGTGTCCCTGCCCGTGGCAGTGGGGTTAAAACTGGACAACCTTTAAGGTCCCTTCCAATTCAAGCCTTTTTGTGATTCTGCTGACCCAAAAGCCAGTTTGTAGCATGCTGGTATTCCTGCTCACACTGGTATTCCTATAGGTGAAGCCTAGTAGGGTAGGAAGAAGCTCATCCAGTGTTGTTTCTTTTTACATGTAGTTTGATGAATAATGCAAGCTAGAATAAACTGATGCTAAAATNCGTGTTCCCCTGTTTTCTGGTGTTTCCAGGTGGCAGCGGTGGTTGCACGGCCAGAGTCCCTGTTTCGGTTCAGAACTGTGCAGCTGTCAGCATTTCTGGATGAATATGAAAAGGGCTGGGATACTTGGTGACAGTTTTAAACAAAACGGGAAGAGGGTAGATTTAGATTTATAAGAAGGAAATTTCTCACTGTGAGGGGGTGAGGCACTGGCAGAGGTTGCCTAGAGAAGATGTAGCTGCCCCATCCCTGGTACTGTTCAAGGCCAGCATGGGGCTTGGAGCAACCTGGTCTAGTGGAACATGTCCCTGCCCGTGGCAGTGGGGTTAAAACTGGACAACCTTTAAGGTCCCTTCCAATTCAAGCCTTTTTGTGATTCTGCTGACCCAAAAGCCAGTTTGTAGCATGCTGGTATTCCTGCTCACACTGGTATTCCTATAGGTGAAGCCTAGTAGGGTAGGAAGAAGCTCATCCAGTGTTGTTTCTTTTTACATGTAGTTTGATGAATAATGCAAGCTAGAATAAACTGATGCTAAAATTTGCAGTACTGTCATTCCTCTCCCTTCCCTATCCTCCAGACCCTTGCTGCTTTGCTCTTCCCCTGTGCTGGCAAAATGTGGGGTTTTTGAATTAAAATGGGCTAGGAATCTGGTCTGGCTTATAATGACCAGGTTGTTGGAATGTGCAGTCTAGTCGTTACAGTCAGGATTGTCACTTTCATTGTACATTCGTTCTAGTGAGGTGTGAAATGGTCAAAGCACTGCTGCCACAGCCTCTGCTGCTCCAGTACAAGCCTGTGGGTATGCTCTTACTTCCTATTGCAGGGTGCAATACTCCTCCCCCTGTTTCATAAATCTCAGAACAGCTTAATGAAGTGGCAAAAAAAGCTCTTGAGAATTTTTTTTTTTTGGCATGTTTTGTTAAGGACCAGTTGTTGGGAAGGAAGCTGAGAAAAACATCTGCCATTATATGTTAAGCATGCATCCACATAAATACATGGTGTGTTCTGGGGGTTTGCTGGAATACAGAGGATAAGCACAACAGCTTCAGGCATGTTACTGTAGGAAATACTTTTACTTTCATGCAAATAAGAGGATGCCCAGATGATCTTGTTTCTTGGATTAGTTCTTCTTTCAGGTGGAACGCTGCAGGGGTGGTTTACCCTGTCTCACTCACTAGGTTCATGTCTTTAAAATCTTCCGTGGTGCTTACATGGCCCACGGAAAGCGTGTTTTACAAACCTGTGTAATGCTTTGCCTGTGTTAATAGTTGTTCTTAAAACTATAACATGCTTTATTTCTGGTGCTGTTTAATTCTTGGTTTGTTCTGTCTGGGTGACAGCAGTAGATGGCTTTGCATTGGTTTATCTGGTATAAAGTCCGTAAAGCACTTGCATGTTTTGAAGTCATTGGGACTATTTGGTCCCTTGCAGTTAAGAAAAAGATGAAACTGGTTGGAAAACAGGCAGTTTAGTTGTTTAATCAGTGCTGGTTTTGGTTGTTCTCTACAATACTGTTAGAAGATGAGGTGGAAGGCCCCCAGCAAATAATTTTGGTTTGAAGGCCAGCTTTGTCTCAACTCTGGTGGGCTGAGGAGCAGCTATGGGAGTTATATTTTGGATGCTGTTACTATTGTTTGCTGCCTTGGTACTGACTTCAGATTTCCCTTTAAAAAGTAATTAAAATTTATATATCATTAGCAAACTCAAGACATTAGCCTGTACTGTACATGGTCAGTTCTACTGTTTTGCTGTTACAAAGAATTTGGGTATTACTAATTTAATTATTTTCATGAAACTAGACAAAGTATTTCTAAATTTTTTCTTAATATCTTTTCTTTTTCCATGAGCTCAGTGAAGCAGTCTTGATTTTGAGATGAAAGGAGAAACATCCAAGGCAGTAATTTTTATTTTTGTTTTGCATTAATATGTAGCTTTTCATGTTAATCTGTTGGCTGCAACATTGTTTAAGCAGTCCAGCAGTTTAGGGCACATAAACCACTAGCGAACCAGATTGGAAGATTTGAAAGATTGGAACCCTTCTACAGGGTTACAACCACAAAACCAATACTGAAAGCCATCAGAATGGTCTTCAGTGTATTGTAATGATGAATGGTGCATTAATGGTCTCTCCTGTTTTAGTAAGACGAGTTTGGAAGGGATGTCACTGATAGGGATATGTGCTTTGCTAAAACACTATATCTTCTGAGCACTTCATTGCTTTCTGTATTCTCAGCACCCCAAAGATGTAGGTGCATCTTATTAATCCTTGCTGTTCTCAGGAAGACACTGCCTCAGAAGGATCTCTGCCTAAGGATTTGTTCCTCTCTGCTTTGAAGTCAAAGGAAAAACTGACACTAACTTTTTTTCTCTTTTTGTTTTTTATTATCATTATTTTTTTGCCTCTAAAGAAAGAGTTACTTTGATTTCAGTAAGAAGCTGAAATAGGCCTGAAGTGCTGTGTCCAGGTCAGCTGGAAGAAGACCATGAGCACACAGCGTTCCTGCCAGAAAATAACAAATCTCTTTTTCTTCTGCCTCTAGGGCTGGGTCCGCTCTGTCCGATCCCAGAAGGAAGTTTTGTTCCTGCACATAAATGATGGCAGTTCTCTGGAAAGCCTCCAGGTGGTTGCTGATCCCAGCCTGGAAAAGAGGTAGGTCCATTTGAAATAACTGGAGAAATACATGTGCTGAGCAGTGCTTGGAGGGGTCTGCTTAGGCCTTCGTCCCTGTGCCAGGGACTCGCCAACCATGTTTGTCCCCACCAAGAGCCCCTTCTAATAAAAACCTGCCACTTTTCTCCCCACTTGTCCAACATTCCTGCCATGTCCTAAGTTCTTCTGTGGCTTTGTGAATCTCTTCCCATTTCCACTTCTGCATTTAATAAGTTTTCCTTTCACCAGTTAGGCTCTATGGCTACAACATCTCTTGTGATCTTAAGAAATCCAGTTCAATTAACAGGAATCTCTCTTCTGAATGTAGTTGTATCAGCACCTGGTTAAGGTGTCGTTTTTTCTTGATTTCTTAGGGACCTGACTTTTGGAAGTGCAGTAGAAGTGCAAGGGAAGCTTGTCAAAAGTCCTCATAGGATGCAAAACATGGAGCTGCAAGCTGAAACCATTCATGTGGTGGGACCTTGTGATACTTGGGTATGTCACTATAGCAGGAGGGGTAGGACTGATGGAAATCCATTTTTAAAGGTCCAAGTATCAAGCATACTTGAAACTGTATTTTCTTTAAGTCTGAGTGGTCCTGCGGACTTTGATTAGTCAGCAGTGTCCGTAGGGTGCATCAATGGAGAAACGTGGGATGAAAGCTTGTTTCTGGGACAGAGATTTCTCCATGGAAAATGTGCACAGGCTGACAGTTAAGAGTTTGCCTTTGTCCCACCCTGAAGTCACCTGTGCAGGTGGCTTACCTGGTAAGTCTGGCTCAGCTGTGAATTGGAGAAACAGTGGAACTGGCAAGACACTCCAGGTTGTGCACAGGAGGAACTGTATCTGCCGCAGGCACGCTCAGAACCAGCTTGCTGTTGCAGCAGTGAGGGGAACAGTTGAGTTTCAGGGGGGCTCAGCATCCAAAAGGTGGAGCATTTTGGAATGCAAGTACTTCCTCTTGTGTTCATGGCTCTTGTTCTGCTGTAAGCATTGTAAAATACACAAAATAACCAGAAAAGATAGGCAAAAGCATCTAGTTCCTCTGTGCTATGTAATGGTGATTGAGTTTTAGTAGAGAGAGATGACATTCCACGAATAGCGATAAAACTGCATGGACTCCCAAGTTCTCATCCTCTTACTTTGATTTCCATGTTGTTTTCAGTCATTTCCCCTGAAAATGAAGGAGAGGCACCCACTGGAGTATGTCCGGCAGTTCCCTCACCTGCGATGCAGGAACAACACCCTGGGCGCCCTGCTGCGAATCCGCAGTGAAGCCACTGCAGGCATCCACTCCTTCTTCCAGGTAGTCCCTTCTGTGCCTAGCCTCGTGTGTAGCACACTCCAGCCAGGCTGGCTTTATGGGAGCACGTTAGGAGGGAAGGAGCCTGACATCTTGCCTGCAGGATATGGATTGTGCACACACTGGTTTTCTTTCCAGGCCTGGGCCTGGCTGGGCCTTGGCCAGACTGTTGCTTGTGATCAGGTTAGCACATCTGTGACCTGTCAGTGTCTTTCCACTCATTTCCTGTTATTTATCCCTTTCACGGAGTTGCAGTGCCATTGCTTGCGAGTGTGTGGTCTGTGGAACACGACATAATATGGACTTGTTTAACCCATCCTCTGCAGTGACCTTTTGGTCCTTGGACAGAAACCTCCTCCCACATGGAAAAATCTGTGGTACAGGAACACAGACAAGCTGACTCAGAGCTTCATGTTATTCTCAGTTTTTGCCTCTTACTGCAGTACCAGTGTGTGTGGATGCTGTTGGCTGACTTAGGAAACTCCTGTTCTGATGCATTTGAAACTGATGGGTGGGAGCCACCTGTGTTTTCTGAATGTGTCACTCCTAAGCTGTGGGCACAGCCCAGGCTTTGTGCGGGCAGGGGGGCAGTGAATTTGCTCTCATGCCAGGTGTCACATAGAGACCATGTGTGACTAGAAAAAGAAAGGTAGCAAGTCCTTCTAGCACACCTGAGCCTTTCTTTAAAGCTGTTCCTGGGAATAAACATGTTTTAGTTTAGATAAGCTGGCTTGAGATAGAATAGAATCATATTCAGAGCATTCTGATGACAAAGTTCATACATAATAATTAGTGTGGCCCAAGGAATAGGTTGGAAATGTCAAGAAGAATTTCTGGTCCCAGATTTGCTGGTTTTGTTGCTTGCAGTGGCAGAGAAGACTTGCTTGCTCTAAGAACTGTCTGTTTGGAATTGCATGGCATTTGGATGACTTTTGTTGGGTTTTTGCCGGGGTGGAGGGGTGTTTTGTGTTTTTTTTTTTAAGAGAAATCCTGTGTCAGGTAAAGCTGCTGGTTTCAGGACTGTGCCTTCTCCTAAGATGGAAGCCAGCTGTCGGGAGTCAGTCTGTGCCGGTGTCGAACCACTAGATGGCATTGCCTACAACGGTTTGTGCTTCCAAACCTGGACCCCGACGGCAGCCGAGATAGGAAACCGTCTGATTCAGGCTTTGCCTCTCCAAACCTACTCCTGCTCAGGCTCTGACATACCTTCCTGTTTACAGTGCTCAAGAGCAGAGCAGAATCTATCATCAATTTAGCAGCAGCAGCAGCTACACTAAAGTTATTTTTAAAGGAATAAGGAAGATTTGGTCCCAGACCTTATATTTACAAATGCTTGTGTGAGAACTCTCCTAGCACCAGGAATGTCTGTGGTTTTATTCCATTCCTAATGGAAAGAAGTCTTAAAATTGCCACTTGCATCATCTCAAGAATATTGCAATTTCCAACTTGACAATGTCAGAACATACCATAGCTACAAAGGATGATTTGAGCATTTTCACTCTGCAGAGCTGTAAGGAGCTTAATGGTAGAAGAAAATAAGTGGAGCTGTTTGAATACACAGAATTATCAAGACTCCCTGTGACTTTAAAAACCTCTCTTTTTTTAGCCTGGTCATTTCCAGGAATGAATGACTAGTGCCAAGTGCCTTTGGTTTGGATGTTGAAAGCTAAAATGTCCTCTTTAAATCTTCTCCTGAGAATTGTGGTCCATGTGGGATAGGAACATTGTTCCTAGGCACAGTAAGATAGTTGCATTGTGAATGGCAACTTCCATTCTCCACATTAGGTTCCAGGTTTATGAGAGCCAGTAACGCAACTTAAATTATTTTAACAGCTTTTGTAAGGGGAGTTATCAAAGTGGTTTTTAGGGGATTCTCTTATTTCAGATCTGTGCAGTTTGCATTACTTTTCAAAGCATGTAAGGGATCTTCTGTGTGAAATGTGCTTCTTTACAGCAACTGCTACCACTGTACGAGGAATTTAGGCATTTTTCTAATATCTCTTGTAGAGCTGGGAGATTGTGTAACCAGCAGGGCTCTGAATATACAGGGAACTGTGTCAGAGGCCTGCATTTTTTGCTGGTAGACTGTAAGTTCCTTCTTCAGGCAGAGCAAGTAGTTCTGGATCCAAAACTTCCTTCTGTGCAGTAACTGGATCTCAGTGAGGAACCAAGGTCTTTGCACCTGTAACCAAGGTAGCCTAGAGCTGACTGCAGGGACTTTGCTCCCTCTTGGCTGTGTTACTGTAGAAAATGAATTTCATGTCCATATCAGGTTTTTGTTCCAAATTAATTTTAGTTTGATTCTCAGAGTGGGCACTAAATACTATTCCTGTCTTCCTAGCCCCTTAATGAGCTGGTGATAAGGACCAGGACTTCTTATGTGACTGACTGAATTGTATTATTCTGGTAAAAGCTGTGAAGCTAAGATGTATCCATCCTCTGAATATTGGGTTCCAGCTGTTTTAAAAGGCTATGGCTGCGCTGCAGAGAAATCTAGAGAATAGAGGCTTTCTTCATTCAGCCTTACTGGTTTCAAAAGCCTCTGCTGGAGATATGAACTATTACACGAGTGTGTAATTCTGCAGGTACCTAGAACATGACCAAGCCAGGGTATACCCTGTCTCTTAAAATTGGCTTGACTTCAGTATCATAGAACATGCAAGGTAGGACTGACACTTTATTGGTGATTGGGTGTTTTTAAGGTCTCTTTCCTCCAGTGTGTAATTTCTGCCATCCAACACACTTGATCACTTCTCTTAATGCAGCACACAAGGAGTGTCCTTTGCCTAACCACTGCCTTCCAAAAAGCTGAAAGAAACAAAGTGTTGAGGTCATAGTGATCAAAACTGCCCTAAAATATAAAAATGGTGGAGGAAGTGAGAAAAAGGGGAATTGTGTGAAAACAGGCCATTGCAAAAAAAACTTATAGTAATGACATAAATCTCTTTTGGTTATGAAATCTGGAGGAAAACACACAGATAGTAAACGGTGATTTGTAAATCGTGGTAGCATTTAGTTTGTCATCTGTCCCTGTAGGACAGAAGCTGCCCAAAAGATTACAAGTGCTGTCCTCGCTAGGGGATAATGCCCTAGTTATGTGTGCTGGTTGATGTCATCCTTCAGGGTGATGTTTGGTATCTTTAGCTCCTTAACTTTGCTGTTCTGTCTGTTCCAGGATAATGGATATGTGCATATTCATACCCCAATAATTACGTCCAATGACTGTGAAGGTGCTGGGGAACTCTTTCAAATTGAGGTAAGTTGGGTTGCATGAAGTTTGTTTTGTTGTGTTGTTTTGGTTCGGTTTGGTTTTTTTTTTTTGCAAAGCAATTCTTCAGTTGTTAAAGATTAGAGGAAATATTTATTTTTATAAATCCTTTTATGTACTTCTGTGGTTTTTTTAATATAGCAATCCTTTGCTTCAGCTAATAATTTACACAGTTAAACAGATGCATTATCTTTTCTTTTATTGCTATTTTATGTATTAGTCATCACCAGTTGTACTGATGAGGTTGTTCTATCCCTAGTGCTGTAGAAAAATTTACAAAGAGTAATGGAGGGAGGTGGAACATTTTACTAAACAGAATGATGTGATCATGAGAGCCCAAGAGATGGCACGGGTCATTCAAGACAGACTACTACACTCAAATATTTCTTAGCTTTGAAACAAAGAATATAGTTAATCATGAGATAATCCTTAAAACAAAAGTCAGCAATGCCTGAAACTCCTTTTCACCAGTGTGTACATACAGGTTCCTCCCTGCAAGCCACTCCTGTTGTATGTTGGAATTCTCCCCCAGTATTGTCAAGCCTCCCATAACCACCAAATTACTGCCACAATTATAGGAGTACTTCACATCATGGGTCAGAACCTCCTGTGAAACTGAAACACAGCCATAACCACTAAGATCTCCCCCACAGATTTCTCATGATTCCTGACCTCACAGTCATTAATCACACAGAATTCCATCTGTGTTTTATACTTGTGTGTCTGAAATTCACTCTTCTGTCCCAAACAACGGCATCCATTGCCACTTATGCATATTGGCTCCAGCTTTGCTCGTGATTCATCTGCAAGCAAAAGAAAAATTGTTGAGGTAGCAGTTAGTTGTTGTGGGATCGTGTCTTCCACTCTGCACAGCCTTGTGACAAAAAAAGCCTCTGTCTACTTGTTCTCCAGGATCTCAAGGTCTAACCTGTGCTACCAGTGATTCCCTTCCAGACTAGTACATGTGGCTCAGCATTTTGCGTGCTGGGACAATAGGGTTGATTAGCTAAACGAAATTGTTCCTGTTTAATTGAGGTGCCTTAATGCTACCCAAGGTTCACTCCAGGCTGTTGCATGCAAATTAAGATGTGAAAACAAGTGACACTTAATGATGGAAACATTATGCAGTTTGCAGCTGTACAGTGTATTGCGTCTTTGGTACAAATTGTATCCACTTGAAAGCTGTAGAGGATGCAGGACTACAGAGTAGGTGGCTGGTAGTGACAGAAGCCCTGATGCAAATGTTGAATGAGGTGCTAAATTGTGAGCCTGAAACTTGTATAAACTGGATCTTATCTAAATGCATGGTTTGAGGCAGATATTTTACTCCTCTCCAGTGGGATTGCTGAGGTGCAAATAATACCTGTCTTGGAGAAATGTAACTACAGCTGTGCTTGCAATATGTGCTCTAAGTGCCAAGTCAGACCCCATTAAATGGCCTGTGCCATAAAGGAAGGGCTTCACAAACCCACTTGCTGCTGTGAAGAGGGAAGTTCTCCCTGATTTCCTGTTTCTTCTTTGAGTACAGCTTCATTGTCTGGCCTTGTTTAGGACTTAGTTTTGTTTCTGCAAAGCCCCGTTCACAGTTGGTCCTGGCTAGCAGAGATCTAAGACTGCCTGCTATCCTGCTGGAATCACTTCACTCCACTGGAGCAGTGACACTGTTTATTGACAGTGAAAACGTGGGGAAGATTACGCCTGCCTTGGGCCATGCCTGTGATGCTGTCAGACACAAAATAAGAGTGACAGAAGGGTGTCAGACATAGTAATAAGGGTGTGGTATTTGCAGCAAAGCCCAGAATCTTCATGTGCTTTTAACCAAACCAACTATCAAGACATTCTTGTCTGCTATATTCAGTCACTTTTTAAATTAGCCTTTAATTCACTGTTTGAACAGGACAAGGGAGAATATAAATCCATGTTTCTCTTATATTTGAGGAGAAGCTAAAATTTCTGATGATGGAAATTGATGAGAACAACCTTCCAGTTAGATTCTTCAGTTTCAAAAAATATTTGAATCCTGTTCTTGAAGTTTTAAGACCTATCTTCTAGCTGCAACCAGAAGTGGTGTCCTATTACTCCTGAATTTATTGTAGTTACAATCCATCTACTGTTAACAGGTTGGATTTTTTTCTGCCTTTTGGGTTTTTTGTTTTGGTTTTTTTTGTTGTTTTTTTTTTTTAATTTTACCTCTCTTGGACAGTGTATAGAGCTAATAGTCTCACCAGTTAAGCTGACCTGCTGCATGTGGAGTAAGTTGAAAACTTCAGTTGAATAGCCTTTAGGACCCAAGTAGAGGCTGCTTTTGCAGCCACTGCGAACTATTGCCTTTAAATAGCTGTGTTCTCTTACTGGCACAATTTTAATCCCTCTGACTAATGTCTGATGGCTGCTCAGGTCTGTGCATTCTTTTGAAGCGATGGAAAGTGAAGAGAGTAGGAATATGCTTTTACATGTGAATTGAAGAGGGGAAAAATGTATCTGAAGTTAGAATGAAAAGGCTTTTTGAAATACGGTCTTTGATTCATAAGACTCTTAATCCTGTAGGATTTTGTTTGTTTATATGTTCAGCTTCCTCATTATCTTTGGTTTTGGTTGTACTGACTAGTCTGTGCATAGCTTTGGTTGGGATGCTCTCATATTAGGCCTTGGGATGGAGAAGAATCCATATTCCCTCTCTGCTGGGCAAATCAACTAAATGGTTTTAAAATGAAGTGCTGTAATGGTGAGAAGTGTGTAGTAAGCAGAGGACATTTTAAAGAATAAATCACAAGATGGTCACAGCTCCAGATGAACTTCTCCACCTGAAAAGTGTAGGTTTGAGGAGAAGCTGTCAGAAGTGTGAAGACGACTAGGCAGACCCAAACCTAACGGAGAACATCAGCAACACTCGCTTGTGGCTTTCTGCAGTGTTGACAGTGTCTTCCTGTGGTGGGAGTGTGTCGGGGAGAAAGCAACTTGTTTGTGCTTCTTTCTTAAAATAAATATATTGAAAATACTAGAAGAACTTTGACTGTTGAAAGCAGTGGTTTAGTGTCATCCAAATCATGATGAGGTAATTTTTGAAATAGGGAGAACACGGATCAGCAGGAGGAGATAGCCCTTACTCTATTTTAATCTATTTCAATTCTATTTTAATAATTCCCCTATACCAGCAGTTTCAGCACCTCCACCTCAGTACAGATTTTTTTTTTTTGCATACTTTTCCCTTTTATTTCTTCTGAAGTCTAAAAATTCTTAGCAGCTCTGTATGTTGCAAGAAACTTTACCCGGTCCTCTTCTGTGGCCGCATCCTAGGAGATCTGCGTTACTTTTCTCCTTATGACCCAGCTGCATGTCTGTTCCCTGCTATTTTCAGTAGCCTCCCACTCTGTCTGCAGTGTTGAAGACTCCCTGCTTTCTGAGCCTCTTGCTCTTTTTTCCATTTTGCTCCCTGGAAAATTTTCTGTGTATGGCTGCTCTCAATTGCTGTGGAGAAGGTGGAGGCTTCTCTGTGCTGTAAGAGCCTGTCTGGCCCAGGACACTCCAGCTGCTTCAGTGTGGGTCTCCACAGCCACTTTTCCTGTTGCCCAGGGGCAGTCTCATAAGAGAGCTCAGCATGCCGTGAGTTTCAGAGCTTAACAACTGTGTCATGCATTCACAGCTCCTCAAAGTAGATCTCACATGCAGTTTTTATGGCCTGTGGCCCTGTTCCTTCCTGGGACCACTCTCTCTCGTGTAAGGAGTGCTGCACTCTACCTGTCGGCTCCAGTGGAGGTAAGATCTGTGTTAGGCTTGTCTCTTCCCACACACACACCCCTCGTGGCACCTGGATGGTGTTTGGCTGAACCCAGGGTCTGGATCAGGCCATTTCATTACTTGAAAGGATATTTAACTGTAAACCTGAAGAACCATCCAGATATAGTTCTTCTCTAAAATGCATCTGGAGATTGTACAGTGTTGGGCTTTCAGGGTTTTTTTTGCCCCATGCTGACAGGAGTGAATGTCAAATTTTTAGGTTCCTGAAGGTGCAAGTTTATGGCTGTTCAACCTATGGCACCAGCAATATGTACCTGCTGCTGAAGATGCAGAAACTTACTCCTACCATCCCTTTGGTACTACAGAGAAATATCCTTGTCAGCACCAAAGATAGCTGGGATCTGCTGGGGAGAATCACAGTTAAATGCAACAGTGTTAGTGTTTTCCCTTTTAGAGAGGTGTGATGGTGTGGGAGGCAGCCATTTCCTGGGAGACTGGTACTTCAGAGATGTGCTTGGTAGGGATCAGGGTAAGCTGGACCTGAGCTGAGGAACAGCTTCCTTTTTCATGTTCTAGCTCTCCCAGTTTCTGCTCATTTCTACCTGATTCATATCCGCCTGTCCAGTCCGTATTTATGAGACGTTATGCGTTCCAGTACGTATTTATGAGATGTGTGTCTCAGCAGAACCAGCTGCTGTTGCTCAGTGCAAGTCCAGCTGATCAGAATTAGGACTGGAATTGCAATGAGGACTTTCTGGAAGTTAGGATTTTTGCTGGGGTTGTCTAAAAAGGAAAATCCAATCATGTTTATAATGGGCTGTCACAGAGGGCAAATCTGGATTAAAGGTGTGTTTCTGGGAAGCTGCAGCAGCGTGGTGGTGTGGGCCTGGGCTAGAGCTACAGCAATGATTTCTATGAGCTTTTCAAGTCTTCTCTGATCCCTTCATGCTTTTGGCTTGCATAGAGTGTAAGACAGAATCAAACAGTTTGTACTCTCCTGAAGCTAATTGCCTCAAGGAGAAGTTAATACAAGACTGACATCAAAGGGAATAATTTTAATTTAAATCATTAGACATTTGAGAAGATGGAGAACAAAACAGGTACTAAATCCAGTTGTTCTTGTATTTAGAATGAGAATAAAAAGCCTTTGAAGTTGACGTCAAATACTAGTATGTTTATAGCACGTTTACTCTGGGACACCAAGATGTTTCATACAGATTCCCTCTCCCTTTTTCCCCATTGTAATTTGGGTAGTTTTTGACTCTGGGATGGAAAGAGCTTGAAAGAAAACCCATAATTCCCCTCCTAATCTTTTATCAAGTCTGTGTTTTGGGGTTGGGAACTGGGAGAAGCATCCATCTAATTGAAGTAGAAGCACCACAGAGTTGTTGCTTCATTTTGCTAGTCATGGGCATGAAAAGCAATCTCACCCAGTATCAGCAGTGAAGGGATAGTGTCCTCTGCTGTTTGTTTGTCTTGTACCAGTGGCTATGATTTCATATAATAAAGAAGCCATCTTGATCTAAAAGGCTGAGCCTGAATCTGAGGCACAGGCTCTTGGGAATATTGGCCTGTGCTCAGATGCGAGAAGTGGAGGAATCACTTCCAGTGGATTAGCTGATATTTGTACCTGTGAAATGTGCAGCTGCTAATTATAGAATCTCGAATCTCTGCTTTTTGAAGGTGTCCCTTCTGAACAAAAAGGGAGGCATTTAATTTTTCCTGCACGGAAAAGTTTTCTGCATGAGCTGTGTTGCAGCTCACAACACCTGTTGTATCAAGTAGGATGAGGGAGAGCAAGTGGGCAGCTGTGGAGAGGGGAGGTGATCCAATGGTGATGGAGCAGTAAAATTTTCTCTAAATATTGCTGTGTTTACTCTTCACCTTCTGTCAGGAGCCACTCACAATGCAGACGTACGTCTTGGGATCTCTCGGTGACCTCTCAAACAGGCTGCAGGTTTTCAGAAGCCCAGCTGAGTTGTAGATTGTCTCACTTTCCCCAGTCACTTACTATGTTTCTATTTTCCTTATGTCTCTCTGAGGTCACATCTGATTTGGAGAATGAAAAATGACACACAGTCATTATAAATAAACCAGGCCCCAGCTCCTGGAGACAGCTGTATCCTGTTTGTGGATTTGGGGGGAAGCATGGAGATTTTGTGGCTGATTTCTTGTTCTTTTCTCGCTTCCAGTTAGTCTCTTTCTCATTGTTTAGAAGTTGCATCCTACAGGATTAGGTGGGATTTTTCACTGGTGAAACAAGGAATGTCTGAACTTATCTTGCAGGGAAAGAGAAACCAGAAACCATGGCTCTTCTCTTTAGTGTTTTGGCCATGGTTCTGGGGCTGCAGTAGATGAATGTTTGATGTTTATTAATATCCTTATTGTTTTTGAGCAAATACTCTGGGTTTATTTGATGAAAACAGTAGGGGCCTGCTTCTGCATCCTTGGAGTTTGGTGTTTGGTTTTTTTTAGCACCGCAAAACCTCTGAAACAAAGGAAGCAGTCCTGGGGTTACAGCCACAAATTGTCATATTTTCATTGATCTCTGTGGAACAAGGAAAGCTTGCTCTTTTCTTCAGTGTGATGCTGTGAAAAGATAAAACTGCCTTGTGATCTGAGGTTTTTGGAAGTCACTGTTTCATCTTTGTGATGAGCAGCAGAGCTTTTTGAGAATAAAAGAAGCACCTTCAAGCTCATTGAGAAAAATGGCAGGTTGTAGACTATCAAAGGCTCCCTGTGACAAGAGCAAGTTAGGGAGTGGGGTGGCTGGAGGCAGTGGCATACTTAGCTGAACTAGCAACACTTAGCATGACTCCTAGGAGCTCCTCCTTGGAAAGCTGGTATTTCAAACTTATTTCTGAAGAAAATCTTTGTTTGGAAGTGAATGTAGATCATCCAGACCTCAGAAGTTCCATTCAGTTTTTCTCCTGAGTCTTTGTCTCCTCTGAAGTTTAGGGGTGACATTGATATATACAAGATGTTGAAACACAATATCATTTATCTTCATGTTTCTTTAAAAGTCACTGAGTTGTGACCTCTAGAGATCATCTAATCCATCTCACTGTGCTCAAACAGGTCAGCTGGAGCACATTGCCCAGTACTCCACTGCTGAGTTTTTTATATCTCCCCAGATGGAGACTTTACAGCCTCTCTGGACAGCCTGTTCTAGTGCTTGACACTCACAGGAAATATTAAAGGTTATTCTTGTTTTCAGATGAATTTTTTTGTGTCTTTTTTTAAAATCTGTGCCTATTGTTTCTTGGGACTTCTTTTTTTTTTTTTGACTTTTTCATAATGGAACACTGAACTTGCTGAATTTTCTATTACTTGTAGATTTTTAGGCTTAAAATACCTGATGACCTGAAAAAGGCATACAAAAGCTGAAATGAAACAGTTTATTTTTCACTGCCTATATATGTAAACTGTGATGTCTACAAATTAATACTGTTTCAATTGTGATATATTTGAAGACTGAATAACAGATCTTAAGAGGATATGGCATTGCCTTTTTTTTTTTTTTTGATTACTGCTTGTCTTTTTCAGTGGAAACAAATTCATTTCCCCATGAAAAGAAAATAAAACTGTTTTAAAAGTTTTTTCTGAAAGTCTGGGACTGACACATAAAACACTCTTCCATTTTCTCATCAGGCTTGAAATTGAATTTTGAAGGCAATGCTGTATGAAGCTTCAAACTACAAATGATAGAGATTCTTCTCTTCCTCCTCTCTGTTCATCTTGGTAGGAAAGTGAAAATTGATGCTTTGAAAAGAGGGAAAATAAGCCAGGTGCTGTGCTTTTTATTTAAACACCAATGGTCTGACTTGTTGCTCATTGTTACAGACATCAAGAGAGGGAAAGGAGTCTGCGGAAAATACCCATTTCTTCAATGTGCCTGCCTTCCTGACAGTTTCTGGCCAGCTCCATTTGGAAGTAATGGCAGGGTGAGCAAAATGAAGTTTTCATCTTTGTCTGTAGGATATTCCCAACTGGTAATTTTGGTATCCATTAGATACCTATCATGATTATCTGCCAGCAGTGGACTGAGTGGCAGTGGCTGGATGATGGGCAGTGAGAGGCCAGCCTAGACAGAGGGCTGGAGCACCTCTTGTATGGACACAGGCTGAGGGAACTGGGGTTGTTCAGCCTGGAGAAGAGAAGGCTCCAGGGAGACCTCAGAGCATCTTCCACTACTTAAGGGGCTACAAGAGAGCTGAGGAGGGGCTTTGGACAAGGTCATGGAGTGACAGGGCAAGGGGGGTGGCTTCAGATTGAAAGAGGAAAGGTTTAAATTAGGTATTAGGAAAAAATTCTTTACTTGAGGGTGGTGAGGCACTGGCACAGATTTACCAGAGAGGCTGTGGATGCTCCATCCCTGGATGTGTTCAAGGCCAGCTTGAATGGGGCTCTGAGCAACCTGTGATAGTGGAAGGTGTCCCTGCCCATGGCCAGGGAGTTCAAACAGCATTGTCTTTGGGGTCACTTCCAAAATCATCCAGTAGTTTTATGCTCTGGAGATTCTCACAGCATCGAGAATGTTAATGCTGTATGCTGTATCAATGCCATGTTTTTGCATCTAGAAGAGCTTCATTTATTTTTGAAGACTGAAGGGATTCAATACCACTTGAGTTGCAGGCCTCAAAAACTCAGTGTACTTAAATAAAATAAAAATAAAAGGAGAGGGTTCCCAGAACAGCTATGCTCCATTATGAATAAACACATCTAAATTTAGATGGCCCTGGATTAATTCAAAATGCCTGTAAGAACAACACACTACTGTAAAATAGGAACATGAAGCTGTAATGTGCTGCATGCTGAAGAGCATTGATTTTTTTATTTATCCATCCTTAGAGAGCAAGGTGCATCTGAGTGATATCAATGGAAAAAGTATTTACCAGACAGGTAAGCCAAGTTTAGCTTTCTGCTGTATCTTAGAGCAGGCTGTGTACTATTTAAGGGGTACAGCCTGATGTAATAGAGTGAGATTGTATTTCAGGTTGATCATTAGAATCCGTGTTCTTTCTTTGGACTTATTTGAATTGTGTAATTATGTCTTTCAGTAAAGGTCACAACGCATGATAGTCATTTAAGTCCAACACATACAAACTCGTGTCATCCTGTCTTCCAGGGACCAAAATCTCCCTCCCTTCAGTTAAACAACTCTCCTCCTCATTATCTTTCCCCCGCTAGTATCTGAGAGGACGCCAGTCTTTGGCTGCCAAGTGACCTGTGCTTTGGCCGCAGCAGACAGGGCACCACACGAGAAACATCCTGTCTATCAAGAATGTCTAGCATGAGTGTTTCAGCATATCACAGACATTGAGCTGGTCTGAGAAGAGACCATGTCTCTCAGGGAGAACAAACCAGGCAGACAAGACACTTCTGAAAGAAATTTATGTTTTGATTTGTATGCAAAAATTGCCCTTTGAACAATTTCACTGCAGCTATTTATCAGCAGCCAATTAAACTGTGCGAGAGTGATTGCATAAAACAACTCCAGCACTGATTCACAGCAAATACTATTACAAATACAGGTCAGAACTCCCAGATGAAAAGGCCAATCTCTGAAGTTCACATTTTCCGAAGTTAGGATTTTATCCCTCTCATTTTCAGAAGGTTTCCACTCCACAGTAACTGATCACTTCAAAAGTGTTTTGAAAGTCACCATAAGTTCATGATGAACCCCCTTGGTGCGTAGCAAACAACTGCAGTGCTACCTGCCTGAGATCTGGTCTCTGACAGGATCTAGCAGCAGTCCAGCTGGCCAGTAGTGATTTGGCTGAAGTAGCATGGCTGAGGTGAATCCACATTGCAACTGCTCAGAAAAATGTGCCTTCAAATAAGGGTTGTTGTGCTGATTTCATGCCAGCTACTCAGTGTCCTAATCTAGTTAATTTATTGGGGAAAATTCAGTGTAGATGAAGACGAAACCCATTATGAAAGAGAACTCTTTCTTTGACAGACTTGACACTTGCACCCTTAGTCTTAGAGTAGTAAAAAGTGAATCTTCCACTTCCAAAATGGAAATATTCTGGTCTTCCCAATAAACAAATCAGATAAAACAGTAAAAATTTATCTGTTTTGGATTTGATTCCATGACATTTACCCTCTGTTTTAACCAGACTAAATTCTTCATGTCTATAAAATTATCTTGTCTTCAAAAATTACCTTTGGCTTAAAGTACTTTGGCTTGCAGTCTTAAGGCTCTCAAGAACACTTTGTTCCTGAGAATTTGTGGGAGAAGATTGAGATAGAAATGCTGAGGAGAACCTTCCCCATCCAGTCTTGACCCATATTCTCTTGTGACTCTTAGGACTTGGGAGAGAGACAGATCCTGCAGAAGTCCATTAGAAAGCAGAGGTGGAGCAGGATAGGTATGAGAGGCAGGTAGGAATTTGTCCTTGGGGGGTTTATGTAGAAGGGAACAGAAGGTCAAGTAGGCAGTCATGTCATTTTGGGGTTAGCTTTTAGCTTTATAAGAGCTCATGAGCAGCCTCCAAATTGTGGTTGGAAAAGGCTGGAAAGGGAGGTGTGGAGAAGACTTACGAGATCAGTCTGGAATCTCATCTTCTGTGTCCTTGCAGAGAGTTCATCTGCAGACCGCAGCATATCACCTGAATGCCCATGCTTATGTGTTGTCCAGGGCTCAGGGCTCTGTTTCATGGCAGGGATGCTATTCCTGATCACAGGAGAGAACAGTGAGCCATTTATAGTTGGTGAGTTTTTTCTTTGAGGAAAAGTGGGAAGAGAGATGTTCCTGCGTTTATTGACGGTCTGCTGTGCTGTGTGTGCTGTTATTGAAGGCAAGGTCAGAGGAGTTCATGTTGTCTCTCAGTGTGACACAAATGGCCTACTTGGCACAACTTCTCATTTCATCTTAGCAGTGACGGCATCTAGGTTGTCTGCTCAGCGTGTCTGAATCATTGTCAGCTGCTGTAAATCTGTGGGCTTTTTAAGGTCTCCAGAAAAGTCTTTATTCAGTAACACAGCTCTCCCCTTCAGTCTCCTCAGTCTCCGATGAGTCAGTAACCAGCGTGTGCGGTAGAAGCGTAGGGGTGTCTGTGTCCTGATATCTGGTTTTAAATGTCCTTGGTTTGCTGTGAAGTCCATGTGGTATTTCCTTGCCCCCTAATCCTCTAGTGAGGACAAAGGCCCCTTTGGGGACCTGAACTGGGCTGGAAGGTCTCTTACAGCTGAAGATGATTTAGAGGCATAGTGGACACAGCCAAAGCCAATTGTTGTCAAGAAGTACAGCTCACTGGCTGCAGTTACTTTTTTTTTTCTTCTCCTTTCCCACAGGCTGTACCTGCTCCTCACTTTTCAGCTCATCTTGTTAGCAGTTTCACATCAGTGTTTTCCCCTTGTGCTGCATTTCATCCCAGGCACTGTCTGTTCTGCCTTTTGCATCATGAGCTTAAATAAAATTGCTTTTCCTAAGACTTCTGGGAGCTATCCCCTCCCTAAACGGCAGCGTAAGTTGACTCGTCATTCCTTGCCCTCCTTAGCCCTGTTTCTTTTCTCTCTTATCAGGACTTCTACTAGGCTTCTCCTCTCTTGTTTATCTCACATTCTCTTGAAGTTCCCTGCAAATGGGTAAAAGGCTGAGGGGCAACCTAATAGTAGCCTGTTAGGACCTGCAAGGAGGTTCTCTGAAGACAGGCCCGCTCTTTGCAGTGATGAATGACAGGAGGACAAGAGGCAGTGGGGATAAGTTAAGAAAAGAGAAGTTCTCAGTGCACATAGTGGGGAAAATAAAGGAGAAATCAGTCAAGCATTGAAAAAGATTGATGAGAGAAACCCTGTGCTCTTCATCAGAGACACAGCTAGGTGGAGCCTTGAGCTAGTCTGGCCTTCTTGCTGACCCTGCTTAGAGCAGAAGACTGGACCAATGACCTCCTGAGGTCCCTTCCAGCCCAAGTAATTTTCTTCTTCTAAGTTTTTTCTTGCTTTTGTTCTCATTGTCCTCTCCACCTATTTCAGGCACAATACCAACTCGGTAAATTAACTCTCTAGCTCAGTTTCAGTTCAACATCCTCAGGGCTTGTGTTTTCCTGCTAACTTAAAATCTCTGCCTTTCATTCTGACTTCTGCCTGCTAACAGCTACTTATCAAACTTTGTTTAGAGGCAGCATAATTAATGCTCCTCTTCTCAAGCACATTCTCTTGATTGTTGAACCATCATGTATTCTGCTGCTATTCTGCCTAATCCAGATATTCTCTGCAATCCTGCAACTGGTTTTGCAGGTTGCAGAGAGGGTCTAAAAAGCATTTCAGCCATCCAGACTATTTTGGCTGTGTCTGCCTGAGTTTGTAGAGAGCTGAACTCAGTGAATTTCCTATTGTTTGCAGAAGGTACTAAAATCACACTGATTTCACTTTTAAAATGTACCAATGTTTTTCAAAGCATGAGGGATGGAGAATGAGAGAGAGAGAGTGCTGTCATTTTAATGTTCAAGAAAACATTGCAGAGCTCAAAAGAGATGTGTTTGAGGCTGCCTGCCATGAAAGAGGCTTCATTCTCAGCAGTCTGGCAACACACGCTCTTAAAATTTGATTCCAAAATGACTTGCTAATGATGAAAAAGATTGCATTGTCTTTAAACAAATATTTGCTCTACACTGTACAATTTTAAATTCTTCTGAATGCAGCTGCAGGAATGATGTCCAGTTTTATAACATTCCTGTTGCTAAGAAGTAACAAAAATAAGTGTAATTATTTATCTTAGATGTCTGAAAAAAATTTCTGACATTTCTTGCACAACATTTGTTAGAGTCTGAGTCATAATGCAGACTCTTATAATTAGTGCACTAACTTCCATTAATTAGGCTGACACTTAATTGGATCTATAAAAAGCAACCGTGACATGTCTGGTTTTAATCAATTACTGCATACTTCAGTCTGGTTCATGACTGCTGCAGTGATTGTTAATGACTTTGTATTACTGGGAGGCCAAATACATGAACTCTGTAGGTACAACAGTGAGTCTAGAGCTGCTTGGCTAGTTGGAGCTGTACAGTCCACATGGATATCCTATTGGTCCTGTTTTCCTCTCCACCTTTTTGGGAGGGTATGCAGGTAATCTGCTTGCAAGCATGGTGAGTGTGTGCTGAGGATAGCTGCAGGTCAGCCATGTTCTGGGATCCTCTCACGGAGGGCTGAATGCATTCCCAGCAGTCTTGGACTGTGTGCTCTCCGCGCTATGTTCTTGCTGTAAAAATCAAGTGCAGGTAGCAAGAGAAGAACCAGTTTTACGCTCATCTGGTGCAAGGTGTCCTCCGCTGAAATTCTTGGTCCTCATTTTACGAGTAAACTAAGTTCAACCAGTATGTTTCTGTCTTGAATCCAGTGCATAGTTCCTTTTCCTTCTCTGAATACATCATCATCCCTATTCCAATCACTGGTAGGTGCTGTAGGATCTGTGTCAGGAGAACTCAGCATCCATGTGTGTGTAGGGCCTTGGAGCTCCACTTCATCCATGTGCCCAGACAACGCTGTGAGAGGCAGACCTGGAAACAGAGACTAGGTAGAATAAAAGCATAAAAGATATTTATTGAAAGGATACAGCTTGGGCAGTGCAGAAACCCCGCTGGGAATCAAATACAGAAGGATCCCAAAATCAAGTACACAAATGATCCCAAAAAATGGATGCCTGGTCATGAGGTCCCACGCTTTTATAGGTTTTGGCCCATTAGTATATTGGAGTCAATTGTCCAGTTATAGATTCAGGTTATGAAGCTCCATCCTGCTTGTTCCCTCTCTTCCTTGACTGTTGTTTACATTCTTAGGCCTAAAATTTGTCCTTAGTCCCAAGCTAGAAAGGAATTGTTTTGTCTACCTACTCTGTGAAGAGAGCTTACTAACTCTTACTATGAAGCCCAGAACCACACACCAACACAGCACAGAATCTTAAAAATATAAAAGCTAAAACTTCAGGCATCACTGCAGGGATTTAAGAAGCTGTGGCTTTGTGAGTGGCAGTAGGGCTGTCACAACCCTCTGCCCACATGTTCCTGTGCCACAGTAGCCACATTCATGCCGACTTCTGCAAACTTACTTTACTTTGTGACTGAGGCAAGCAAGAAGCCTGTGGGCAGCTCATCAGTGGCAAAACAACGCTGTGACAAATTGCGAGAGTGTGAACCTACCTTGTGTGCAGGCTGCAGCTCCTGCTTCTCAAGGGGTCTCTGTGCCTCAGGAAGCGGCTCCAGGACGAGATGTGAAGTCAGACAGCTTCATCCCCATTTGCTCCCACAGCTTTCCTTAAAACAGATGGCACAAATCCATTAGCACATGCCATGAAATTCTTTGATTTTCATTGTACTTAAGTAGAATAGAATATAGGTACATGTTGTAGTCAGCTGAAGCATGTTGCATTTTATATGGATTTTAGTAATTTTTTGGATACAGTTGTTTACTTTGTTTAGTTACTGTAGAATTTGAGGTTTTGGAGGTTTTAAATAATTACACCCAAACTTTGGAATGTGGCCTGAACCATGACTCCCTGTGTTCAGTAATGCACCCACTGGTGCTTTTTTGTGTTGTGATTGATATTTGCAGAGTTCATAAAACCAATGTTCATCTGAAAAATGAAAAAAATAAAATTAAATATCCTCTTCCTGCCTGTTATAATGCAGTTTCTAAAGAACATGGGTTTTTTCCACTTTGAAAGGAAAAAATATTTAACCCAGTTGTTTCCCCCCAGCATGTTGGTAATGTACTTTAATGCCTTAGAGTAGGAGTCAATGGGATGATTAAGTTTGAAAAACATTTTAGCTACCTGTTTTATTTAAATCTTTGAAACATTTTATATGGCTCCTTTGTAATACATCTCTGTTAACTAGAGCAAGGGAAATGATTATTTGAGTAAGTCCTCAGCTACTCTGGTGGCTTTCATCAACCCAGCTTGAGTTTTCATTGCTAATCGGTCATTCTATTGACTTTAATTAGAAACAATAATATCAAAAGTAGGACAAAGCAAGGCTCCACTGACAATAAAGTACAACACTGTTGCACAAAGGGGTGGAGGGCCCAGGCTGATGAGGTCTTTGAGCTTGGAGCAGATGACTTGTATGGCTCTGAGTAACTCTTACGTCCTTTGTCTGGGTTTTCCCTTATTCTCTGGCCATCTGTAGACTAACTATCCAGTGTCTAGCTCTGCTGAGAGGTTTAATAAACAAACTTTGGGTGCTTCGCCAGATAATTAGGGTATGTGGGTCACTTTGTTACAATTACTCAAGTGTGCCTGGATCATATTCAAGCAGAGGGGGATGACCTGGGAAGGATCCTTGTCCTGTCTTCTGTTTTATGCTGCTGGAGCTGGGGCGGAGGCTGTGGCAAGGGGAGAACAGGTCCTGAAGCGTGGCAGGAGGGTGCTGTGCACACACAACCTCGCAGGCATCGTGGATCCCTGCCCTTTGGAGGCCGCAGCGAGAGAAGCTGCTGCATTGCTTCAGTCTGACTGGCTGCAGGGGGAAGTTGGCACTTCCCAGTCCCTGTCTGGGAACTTAGACAGCTTTTTTTTTTTTTCTTTTTTTTTTTTTTATATATTTATTTTTGGCTGCTTACAAAAGGAAGTACAGTCCCATCTCGTTGCAGCATGAGCTGAAACCTCAGTACTCAGCACACAAGCTCTGCTGCCCAGGCCTGAGCCTCACATGCTGCTACAAAAGTCCTTGTCAAGATGCAGCTTTTCTCATCTGCATTTCCCTAGCAGGCAAGCAGAAATGGCCTGTGAGGAGTCTTTCAAAACTCATTTTTCTGGGTAAAATTCAGTCCCTTCTGCTGCCTTTTCAACAGAAATGTGCATTTTCATTGGGCAGAATCCAAACCACCAGACAGTAGTAATGGGAGTATTATTTTTGTGCTGAGGTTAAAAGCTAGATATTTCTGTCCAACTCTGACAGGAATTTTTTAACACAGTCTAGGCAGCTCAAGGATTTAAAATATTCTGCCTCTTCTCCACAGTGCTGGGCATCTGTACCTTGCTGTTGTCATTAGGAGCTATGGGCTTCCAGTCTCCTCCAAAAACTAGACACGGGAAACATTGGGCTGATATTTGGAATGGTTGTCTGTGTGTGTGGTTTTTGTGGATGGGGCCAGAACATCTTTCAACATACAAATTTCAGCATCCCTGAACAATCCCATTTGTGTTCAGGTCAAGCACTGCAGCTAACTGGTGCGTCCTGGCAGCTGAGCAAAGTCACCCGCTTATTTCAGTAGGGCAGGCAGGTCCTCCACGCTCAAAATGAATATGGTCGTGCCAGAACAGAGTGGAATTAAATCAGATGGCTCACTTTATTAACTTCTTCCCTTCTTTAGAGAAAGGACAATGGGTAGATAAAGCTAAACTCCTCGGCTTTAGGGTCACCTTGCTGAGGGTCTCTCCTCTGCTGACATTGTGTGTTGTTTTGTATTTGGGTTAGAAGTTATTGTTTCTAGATTTTCTTAGTGTGTGTATGGCAGGGAGGGGTTGGTGGATTATGGTGCAGGGCAACACACTGTGTTGAAGGGTTACATGCTATGTTCATTTAGCATGGCCAAAGATGAGATTTGGCACAAGTCAGCTTAACTCGTCCCTGCAGATCTTGCCAGAATAATCAATATATTTGTGTTTACATAGGTATGTGTTGTAGTTTGGGGTGACAGCGAGGGCACCGTGAGAATGAATTTTTCCCCCTCTGCCATGTTGGTAATGTATTTTTATGGCTTACAGTAGAAATCACTGGGGTGATGAAGTTTTGAAAAATATCTTTGCTCCCTGTGTGTACTGGTGTGGTTTAGTGCTTAGCCCTGAGTCACAGGAACCAGCTTCTGCCTCCAGCTGTGTCACTACTGTGTGGCGTGACCTTGGCATTGGTTGTAAGCTGACTGTGCAGGGATTGCATCTTCTTGATTAATAGCCTTGTTCAGAGTTATATGCCCTTGGTTCAACAGCACAAATAAGTCTTTATTACCTCGGTAGCAGTGTGGAGTCCTGGCTCAGAAAAGGAGCACAATCCATTCCTGGCTTGGGAACCATCAGCACAATTAATTCTATTTGGATTGCACCGTAAAAGTTGCCAGTAAGGCAGAGATGCTGAGGCCTACATTGCATGAGTTTAATTAAAAGAATGATTTGAAGCAGCTTTGGGTACAGATACTTATTAGTTCTCTATTGGTTCCTCTCCTCTATAATGAAATGTCAATGAACTCAAACAAAATGAGCTTTCATTCTGCATGGCAGAAAGCTCCCAAAGGTGGCTGCTTCTGGAGACTGTTTTAGTAGTAGTGTGTGAAATAAAGGTGAAAGGGGGGAAGTTTCTCGCTCCTGGCTGTTCACAGGGTGGAGAACATAAGTGTGGCCTGTGCAACAATGAGCCTCCACCATCGATGCAGAGGAAGGCTTTGCCCCAGCAACACTTCCAGGTACTGCTTTGGTGTCCAGAGGGACTCCTGGGA
Source organism: Phainopepla nitens (assembly GCA_013400175.1). Taxonomy (NCBI): domain Eukaryota; kingdom Metazoa; phylum Chordata; class Aves; order Passeriformes; family Bombycillidae; genus Phainopepla; species Phainopepla nitens. Next base: position 187,202 of record VXBQ01001305.1, on the reverse strand, counting down.
GCCTGTAGCTAAAAGTGGCTGGGCCCTTCACTGGGCTGGAGTGAGCAAGCTCAGCGTTTTGCAGGATGGAACCCTGGCTTTTGATGCATTTCAGTGTGTTGGAAGGAGTGCTGTGGGTATTCTTTTGGCCTCCACATTAAGCTCTCAGATTTTCCCAGAGAACTGGGCAGAGCGAAATACAGTCACAGAAAGGGAGCAATTAATTAAGCAGCTCTGTGCCTTCTTGTGGTGTCGACCCCGGCAGCGCCTGTGAACTGCATAAATGCACTCAGGCTTGCTGTCCAGAGCTCTGATCTGGGCAAAGCTGACTGCAAAAGGACTTGTTTCAAAGCCTCTCTTGTATTCTTTGGTAGCACGTACAAGGACAGTGTTACAGACATTACTGCTCTGCCTGTAATGGCTGAGGAAAAAGACTCAACAGATTAGTGGGCTTTTTTTTTTTCCTCTCCTGTGTGTATGCTTTTGTTGGAGATGAGGAATTAGCACTACTGATTTTTTTTTTTAAAAACTCTTGAGTGCCCACAACCCGAACTGACCTAGGCACTTTTGGAGACTTAGACAGAATTTTCAAGTTATTTTTAAATGCTGGAAGTCTTGCAGAGGTCTGGGAATGTTAAATGATTGATTATTTGCATCATAGAGCATAGGAGTCACAGCGCTGCACTGAGGCTCCATTGTGCTAGGTGCTGAATGCACACAGAACAAAATGACTGGGTTTGCTCTCAGTACCATGAAACTGGAGCAGAGTCAACTCCTATCCCTCTTTTCTGATATATCTGTACTTGCTAAGTGCAATACAGCAGTGTATCAAATCACAGATATGTTTTTTATAGCAGATGAAGTGCAAATAAATAAAGGCTTGATTTGTGTAGTGGGCATTGGCTTAATATCTTGAATGGCAGGGCCCAGTAAACAGTACATAAATGCTTGGATGGAAAATAATTGTTCACACACGGAGCTGATAACAGTGACTATATGTATTTTTAGCTGTGTTTCTCTGTTATGTCCAGGCCTCTGGCCAGTGCTACATTACTGTTACCAGATGACTTGCATTTATGGCACCCCTTTGATCGCTTTGCCAGCGTGACATCTGGCCAGTTTCTCTTTGCCAGGGTCCCAGGATCCTGGTGAAGTTCTCACAGTTACTTGTATCTGTCTTTTCCCTTTACAGTTAGTCTGAGAAATGAATGATTCCTCCCCGCCCTGCAGATGGGGGTTTGTTTGATGGGGGGAGGGAGGTTAGGGGGTGAGTGTTGTTTTTCCCTTTTTTCAAGGCTCAGACAAATTCAGCCCCACACCAGTGATGTTGGGTTCTACAGGCTATCACAAAGCCCTTACACTTCCTGTCACCTTGGGATAGTCCATAGAGTTGCAGTGCTAATGGCTTGTTTTGTAAACATAGATGGTTCTCTGTATACAAGTGCCTAGAGCTGAGGAAAGACACAAATTGGTTCCTGTGGGAGTTGTTCTGCACTTGCCCTTCCCAAAAGGTGTCTTGGGCACAGAGAGGCTTTATTCTTGCAGTACAGAATTGATCTTTGACTATGAAGTGTTTGACCATGGCTGACATCTTGGAGCAATAAGAGGGTGGGGTTTTTTTATTTTTGATTGCTTTTAGCTATCTTGCAGTCAGCAAGCCCCTTGAAAGATGAGTAACTAGTCATCATGCTTGGGCTGCTGATCAGTAGGAAATAAGTGCTCTTAGTAGCCTGCATTGCTGGAGACTATCCTGCCACAGTAACCTACAGTAACTGAAGTGTCAGTACCTGTGTGTGGACAGCCACTGAGAAATGTCTCTCCCTGAAGCCAGGCTACTGCTCTGTGAGAAAACCAGCTAGTGTCACACTTTGGTTTTCCATGTTACTTTGAGGCCTTCATGTCAGTGAGACATTAGAGACCTGTACATCAAACTGAGCAGACCTGAGTGAGTACTTCAGCAATTGCAAGCTTTTCACAATATTTTCATCTTGTGTCTGATCCTGGCTCAGTCACAAACTGAACTTGTGACTAAACTCATTTATTTAGGAAAAATTCTTTCTTTAACTGAAGGGCCTCAAATTGAAATATTTTAGCAAAGGCATGAAACATGGAGGCAGGTAGAGCAAGAACCTGCCTCTAACTCCTGTTTCCCAGTGCAGGCCAACCTCTACAACCTGGCAAACAAAAGCTTTTGACCAGTTCTGCCTTAAACATAAAATGATTTCAACTGCTTGACTCACTGTTTTGTATTTGTTGTTTGTATTGCTATAGCAGTTGAGGCTCTTAAACTTTGGATCCAAGACCTTGTTGTGCCAGGTGCTGTTAGGAGCATGGGGAAAAAAACAAACCAAAAAGGCTCATGTGAGGAAGAACATGAATTTCTGTATAACCCAAGACAACAGGTGGCTACAGATGGGGGTTCACAAGGAACTGATGACATAATAGGGAATGACCTGCGCAGTGAGTAATAGTCTTGGTACATCACTTATCTAAACATTGCTGAGGTTTTGTAATGCTACAGCAAAGGGCAGTTGGAAGGAGGATGATGGAGCAACGGAAGCTTACAGTAACATCTCAGCAAGTGAGAAAGGCAGCAGAGGGAAAAGTGACGTGCTGAAAATGGTGCTTGAAGGAAGATGTTTACTGCAAAATCTAATTAGTTGGTTGTAGATGCTGTGGTCATATATGGGAGAGTGCAGGTACAAGAGCAAAGTGGAGACAGAAAGTGTGTTTTTTGGAGGAGGGAAAACAGAGCCGTGGGGAAAAGAAACCTACAGGCAGACTATGTATTCAGAGTCTTGACCTGAAACTTTCTTCTGGCGTGTTTACTACTAGCAACTCAGGGAAAAAGAAAGTGCTGTTTCTTTGGATCGTAACCTTTAACCAACATGTGACATGAGGGAACAGATGAGTGAAGCAGAATGTGTGTGTTCCTTTATTTGTTGCACAGATGTCTCCATAAGGGGCAGAGGAAAAATGCTGCTTTTTGTAGTGTTGTTTATTTAAACTTCAGTTTAACAAAATTAGCCTGTTCAAAAACTTCAATGAGCATCCTTTTTAAGTTGAAAACTTGCAGAGCAAGATGCAAGTCAAATGCCAGCCCCAGCAATTAGCATGCATCCTTTCATGAGTGTCAAACTGTGCTTAATCTCTGCTGATCGGGTTCTTTTTCTCCTACATGCTGTCTGCAGCTAAAAATAACATCAAGTTAAAGATGTACCAAAGATAGCAGCTGCCCAGTTCATGGTTTTTCTGAAGCAGCTTGCTCTCTTCCCCAATCATGGTTTTCTTCCCATGCAGCATGAGAGGAAACACAGATGTCACGGCTGGTATTTGGGAAGCTCTCACTGGCTTGAGGGTATCCAGGAGCTCAAGTGCTCACAGATCACAGTGTAAAAGACATTGCTTGAAGTGCAACTTCTCACATAAAATCAAAACTTTTAAAGGTGCATTGGTGTTTGACAGGAAGGTTTCTCACGAAGCAAGTGGAAACACAGCATGACATGATTGCAGAACAAGAGAGGATGTATTTAAATAGACTCTCCAGAAGGTGGCTGGAGAAATGGCTTCGTAATAGGAAACACATTGGTTGCTTCAGCATTAAATGCTCTCCCAAATGTGTTCTGTGCAGTAGGGAGCCCTTTCAACTGAACCATTTTTAGCTGGGTGGGAGAGCCCAGTTCTTTATCTCCATGGTTCTCTGAGCAATGAACTTCTGTCTTTCCACTAGAGGGGGACTGCACGCTGTGCACCTCCCATCCTGCTGGGCTTCACTGGCCACCCCTCATGCCCACCAGCCCAGCAGCTCCAGCAGCGTGGCCCACTCTGCTCTGTTGAGCACTGGGGTCTCACAGCACCTGTGAAGGACAGGCATTGCAGCCAAAGAAATGTAAAGGCATGTGCATGAGGATAGCATGATTGGTATAGTATCTGCATGCTTCTCTAGTTACTCAGTTCTGCAGAACGTTGGGTTCTATTCCCACAGTTACAAAAAGTGTCCTGAGCACAACATGTGTACAGAGAAAGCTGAATAGCATGTGTGTGCAACGTCTCTGAGTCAGAAGATATGAATAACCCCTCTCCATGCCTGGATGAAGGAACGTAACAGCAGCTTATTCAGCAGTGCCATTAAACCACTCAAAGATGAAATGGAAACATGATTGTTTCTAGTTGCTGGGAGAAAAGTGAGGGCTTTAGGTGTAACAGACCCAGTTGTGTGCTGGACCTGACCTGCCTGTTCCCTGCTGCCTTGCAGGGCCTTTACTCACGTGTTCACCTTTGGCCCGACGTTCCGAGCGGAAAACTCGCAGAGTCGCCGGCACCTGGCGGAGTTCTACATGGTGGAGGCTGAGCTGTCCTTCACTGAAAGCCTTCAGGACATCATGCAGGTGGGAGCTCCAGATGTCTGTGCAGGACTGGTACCAGAGTTTTTTCCTCCTCCCTGAGCTGTGCTCCCTGCCCTCTGCTGAGGTCACAGCTCCTCTCACCCTGTGTGAGCCAAGTAGAAGTTGCACAGGGATTTCCCAAGGAGGAGGGTTTGCTCAGCAGAGGTGAGGCCACAGAAGGGATTTGGAAGGGAACATACAGGTGCACACAGCCCTCATCTGAATGGGAAGCTCCACAGTTGCTGTATTGCCAGGGAATGTAAATGTGCTTGTCTAGTGCTGAGTGGCAGCTCCCTTTCAAAGTGTTCTGCACCTTTCCACTGAGTGAGCAGTGTTTAAGCAATGTGTCCCTTGGTATGCTCTGTAAAGGCCTCCTTGAGATCTGCTTCAAAATCTGAAGAAGCAACAACAGTTTCTGGCATACACTGTTCACTGTGGCTTTAGACTGGAGGAAATCCTTAGTCAGCTGGCTTTTGCTTTTTCAGGATTGACCTCTCAGTTGCAGTTTAACCACATGATGGATGCCTATACACCTTCCTAGTCTCAGCATAAGCCATTTATACCCAGTAGGACTTGTGAGTAAACATCCACACACACTTGCATTTATCAGATAAGCTCAGTGAACAGTGATTGAAAAAATAACTTTATAAAGAAAAATACCTGAGGCAATGGCTGCAGATTTATCAAATAACATCCCGGTGGTGGTTTCTTCAGCATGGGTCATATACAGTGCTGAATCAGTATGGCCTGAGAGCAGAGCTGGCATGCTCCGTATACTGCTTCTGAGTCTGGGATATCTGGATGGCACTGGGATGTGGACTGATCCGTTGGGAGTCTGTGCTCCATCATGAATAACATCCTGCTCTTTCTTTTGTCCTTCCTTTTGTCCACAGCTTTGTGTATTCTTAGAGCACAGCCTGTGTATGTGTATACGCTTTAATTCCTGAACCACCTGTTTCTCTAGGTAATCAAGGGTCAATTGAAATCTTCACTACTTTTATCTAGTATAATAAGCAGGGTCTTCTGTTAAGTGGTGTTTGAGCCCTTCCACACAGAATCAACATATCTTGTGCAGAAAACCCCAATTTCCTGGCTTTTGAAGTACAGACAGCCAGTTGAGACAATTCAGAAAATTAGATTTGAGAACTGTTCTGGAATTTGTAGGGAAAGGAGGAACTCTCCCTCTCAGTTTTGCCTTTGTTGTTGCTAAGTATCTTGTGAAGTCTCAACTTGTGGTCTCTTTTAAATCTTCCTTCTGTCCCAAAGTCTTTGACAAGCACCTTTCCCTATAACAGAAAGTCTCCTAGCAGCCATAATTTTGCATTCCTCATAGTGTGTTTGTATTGCAACAGGCTTAATTTTGTGGTGTTCTTACTTGGGGAAGTGGAGTTCCCATTTTGTTTATTTTTAAATCATTGGGCAATCTCTCTTACAACAAAACAAACAAAAAAACCCCAATCAACAGAAAACCTTGCTAGTTGCTCTAAAGCCTGAGTGTCTTTCCTGGTGTAACTGACCTAAATTCAGTGTTCTCTTATGTATCTGCCCATCGGGTATTTTGTCTGTTTGTTGTCATCTGCAAGTTCTTTGTTCGGTGCAAAATGCCCAGTCGAAAGCCTTCAGGGCTCTTGGCCAGGGTTGTAATCTGAATTTTCTCCTCACATAAGGAGCTGGATTGTTAAAAATTTATTTTTAAAATTGCTATTCAACGTTTGGACTAAGTGTCTCTCACTTGAGCAAGTTACTGTGCTGAGAATGCTCAGCTTCTTCAGGACATCTTGAAGTATTTGCTTATACACCATTAAAGAGCCTTGCTACAAAGATGTGCATGTTTACCATTCACTGGTGAGGCTTGAGATCTTTCAGCCAAAGCTCCAAAAGAAACATAGTTTTCATTATGAAATAAAAGGAAAAAAGGAGATTTAATAACCAAGCTACATGTATTTGGGAACAAAGGGCCTGAAGTCTTAGGGCAGCGGCCTTTTTTCCCCACTGTAATTGCACAGAGTAGTGCTCAGTTATTCCTAAATTAGTAGCACAGTTCTTGTGAAGTCTCATGTGTCTTAATCATGCAATCTAAATTTCTGTTCTGTGCCAAAATGTGATTTAGTGCTACAAAGAAGCTTTGACTCTCACAGTACGGGTTTCACAATACTTTCTCTGGAAAGTCCCGTCTGCTCAGTGCAGTACTTTACGCTGCACGGCTGGGTGATAGTATTTCTGCTTTAGTGTACAGGGTACATGTAAGGGTATCTAAGGAGGGACCTCTTTTATAAGTCAAGTTAAGAAGTTGGGCCAGGTTGCCCCAAGGCACTTCTCTTCCAAAATGGATGAGAAAGAGAAGGATTTAGAAAAAGGTCAGGTAGACAGTAGAAGAGGTCCAGTTGTGGAAGTGTCTGGACTCCCTAGGGAGCCATCAGCCCCCTAGTACCTGAATTGGTGGTCCAAGGTCTCCAGTTTCATTTGTCCTCTGAGATGCATGTTACCTCTCTCTCCCTCTCCCTTCAATGCTGTGTCATGTAGTCATATTTGTAGGCCATTATCTTCTATTTTTCATTCCGCTGTATCAGCAGTGCTGTATATTTAAAGGATCCCACTTCACTCATGACACTAATGGAGTCTCAAAGAGGCCATATGATACAGTCATTATTGAATTTCATCAAAAGCACATACAATGCCATGCTAAAAAACACATTATTTAGGCTGTAAAGTTAGGAAATGCAAGAAGGAAGTTTTCCTGAGGGCATTGTCAGGAGTGTAAGCATAGTGTCAGTCTTCCTTAACAAGATTATGTGCTAGAACTACTGTCTCTTTAAGGGATGGAGAATATATCTCTTTAAGATGGAGTATACAATTTAACACTCAGTATTTGAGCTGTGTCCTGAAGGCATTAGTATTGTCTTCCACTGGTTATGTACTTCATCAAAATTAATTTGCTGTCATTACAGCCCAGTGACATGGAGCATCATTACCTCCATTTTACAGAGAGGAGTTCAGGCATGAAATGAAATCAGTAGCACTGATTTTGGGTGTCAGCTTTAGAGAGCTTGGATCTAAAACGTGTATGTGATTTGATTTCCAGACTAGTTTGCACTCAGCATTCTGTCTTCAGTACCCAAGGCTGAGGCACTTGGGCAGATCTGACGGCAGTCTTGAGGGAGCAAACACTGGTAATCACATGGGAAGGGTTTGCTCTATGAGTTTTGCACAACATTCTTCAGAGATATTGGGGGATCTGCAGGACTGTAGGTTCCTTGTCTGAAGTGGCATCCAGCTGCCATAGCTCAGGCTTGTTCTCTTCCCTAGCTTTTATCAGCATTCAGCATCAAAGGCCAGTGGAGCAGTGATCTGGCAGACAAGTCTCTTTCCTTGCACAGCAACAGCATCTCTCCAAAATGGGGCCTGAGCTGTTGGTTGTGTTGCTGAGAGAGGACATTTTATCACCAAGATCAGATGTGAATCCTCCCCTCTGTGTGTATGTGCACATGTAGAGTGGGTGTGAGCACTCATGGAGGCAACAAACAATGTCCACTGGTGAGTGTTTCATATATAAGTAGCCTGTGATCTACACTGCATACATATGCATGGCCCAGGTAAATAAAAATCCTACTGGCAGGTCATGCAGTTTTTCTTATGTAATAAAGATGATGATATGAACCTTTCGTGGAGTGCACAGCACTGCCGCTGACTTTTACTGCTGTTTTATTGATTATTTGCTATGTTTCAACTCTGGTCATAATTTTATTTGGGAAGAGGATAAGTTCAGCTTCAAAAGATCCAGGGTGAAATTAGGCAATACTCATGGGAGCTGGTCCTAATCAAAATTGAACTGTTAACCAGTAAACAACAGAGCAACATTGGGGAAGGCCAGTGTTGATACTGCTGAAGTTTCAAATGTGAAAATCAAAAGAGAAAGGCTAAAAGGGTTGAGGGAAGGGGAAAATTTTAACTACTGTCTTCCTTGCCTGCCCCCCTACCAGCACAGTTTCCATATCACCATTGTGAAGCAACCACATTATTGGGCTTTTGGGACATCCAGAGTCCTACCTCTGAGATAATCTACTTGCTGTGATTCCAGTGCCTTTTTCCCTGTGTAAGTCTCCTGTCAAACATGTTTCTTTCAGAATATGTTCAAACCAGTCACTTCACCTATATCTCAAACTGTGTTCCCTTAAACTAGCAAGCCTGTGATTCCACTTCTCCACTCATTTTTCCTGTAGTCTGCTTTGCAGTCCTCCATTATACTATCTGCTTAAAGACATAAATTCTCAGTTTGAGAGATTTTTTTCCTCCTTTTCTTTTTTTTCCATCTACTGTTTGTGCCTAGCACTTGTTTGGCATAAATAACAGCAGTAAGGAGGCCAGTGTATGACCCACGTGTCTGTCTTTTTTTGCCAGGATAAAACCTCAGTCTCAAACCTGGAAATATTTCTCAGATTGTTTTTCCCATACCACCCACATCTTTTCTCCACAAGAGGAAGCTACTTATGTTGAATGCTGTGGGAACCTAATTGTTACTTTATCGCACAGTGAGGAAAAAAAGTGCTAATTAAACAACATGCCTTTCCGAAACCAGATGATACTTTCATTTTCTAGAAAGAGGAAGCTTAATGTAAAATCCCTTCGTCTCTGCCTGGTGAAACCAGATGAATCGCTAAGAAGTTTTCTAATTTCATTTGCATAAGCCTTTTTCTAGCTACTTTGAAGAAAGTTCAAAGCTGACTGTTTGGTTATTTGCCACTCAGCAGCAGGAATGCTGGCTTTTCATTTCCTCTGTGTTTAAGTACCAGGAGGCGTAAAACTGTTCATCTGCATATGATAATGCTGTTCCCTTATTTGCATCTTCCCTTTTTTTAAAAGGAGGGCCCAGGTTGATGCAGGAGTCTTGAGTCTGAGTTTGGCTCCAGAGGAGTCCAAATGGACTGCTTTACCAGCTTCAGTAGGCTGGTGGGATGCAGAGGTTGTTCACCAGCACCGAGCAGTGTTTCAGCAGCTTGGGGCAGGTGTGAAGGATGTTCATCTATACATAAGTTTGAACAATGTGCCTGAAATCTCATCTTGGCTATGTCAGTGGCCCAGCTGTTTTGTTTCTGTGCCCCGTGTTCCTCTTACATTGTAAGGTCTGGTTCCTTGTAGACCTACTGCGTCTTCTTGAGATCCTCTGACTGAAGGTTCATCTTCCCACAGTCACAGGCTTTGTGGTGTCTAGGGGCTGCTGCTCACCTAGGTATCATTAGTGGAACCTTCACTGCTCTCAGCTCTGCAATAATGAAGCAGTTCTTACACTTGCAAAAAAAACCCAAAAAAAACCACCAAAAAAAACCCCACCAAAAAAAAAACCACAAAAAAAAAAAAAACACCAAACACAACCAACCAGGAATGTGCCAGAACTTTGAGAAGCACTTTGTTAGGAAAAACCTTGTCCCATCCCAGGCTGAGATGACATGCAGCCCCATCTGCATTGCTGTGTTCTTACAAAGAAAATGAGAATAGGAGGATGATTTTGAAGAAGAGGTGGCATGATCATCAGTTGATACCACAGGTGTCAACTACCTGCCTTGTGCTGGTGTAAGACTACAGGGAGCATGGGAACTCCTGCACAACAGCAAGTGTCTTGGATGCTCTGCTTTGCTTAACCAAAAGAGAAAATGGCTCTTAAAACGGGTTGATGAAAATGCAGCAGCATCCCTTGTGGGGGCTTTTAATGGCATTTTAATTTCTTAATAAGTGAAGCTCGTTTTACTGGATAAATATATCCAAATTGGATGATAATGTCATTTAGTTAATCCACATTAGTTTAGGGAAATGGAACCATCTTTTTAGTTTCTCAAACATCCCTGCATTGATGTGTCCTCTGCTTTAGCTCTCTACTCATCTTGTGCATGTTCTTGTACATGTCTTACTGCGTGGAGTCTCTCTAGCTCAGATCTGCTTGATGGGCTTTCTCTACATACTACATGTTTATTCTCTTTCCTTCAATTTTGCCTTTTCTAACAACAAAGCATGAATCCAGAATTGTTCGTTACAGGACAGATGCCCCTCTAAGAATTAATCTGAGACTGGACGCACAAATGGTTGTAACATTTGTCTGTGCCTAGCCAGGGTTGCTGCTTGAATATTTTAGCTGTGATTTTTTTCACTAGAGATACCTAACTGAAGATACCGAGGCCATCAGCCAACATTGAAGCCCTAAACCCATAGCAAAAATAAAGGTTCCAGTCTTCTTCAGCTACTAAGCAAGCCTGCTAATTAGGAGCATTAGTGAGGTGGTTCCCTCTTATGCAGTCTGGCCATGCAGAAGGACAGAAACCCCTTCTGTACCCTTTGGCTGATGTGTACTGTGTTTCATTTATAGTCTGGGACACCTAAGCAATGTTCATTTTTCATGCATTCCTTTTTTCTCTATTAGGTTATGGAAGATCTTTTCAAGACAGTGACAAGCACTGTGCTCTCCAAATGTCCTCGTGATGTTGAGCTTTTTCATAAATACTTAGCTCCTGCACAGAAGGTAATGCATGTGACAGGAAAGAACTGTAATCCTGTCATGTGTTTTGGGGGTCTTGGCTATAGGAGGGCTTAATTTTTTATTTTTTTTTTACTGTGTTGTCCTATGTTAAGAAACTGTGAAAAGCTAAGTATCAGCTTGAGCTTAAGTTTTTGTTCAGTCCAAGAGAGACAGGACACACAACTTTCTGTAGCTGGTAGCAAGTGTGGTAGAATTGTAGCTGTCACTTCATCTGGTAGCCTCTGAATCATCAGCTTCAATAATTGGGTACCCTTTTAGCACTGAATGGACAGGAGCAAATTTTGACTCATATCTAGTTCAGAATGCAGTCCTAGAAATTACAATATAGAGGGAGGTCACTTTCTTGAGTTTGTCCCTGAACCCTAAAGGGGAGCTTTACATGTTTATGTTTTTCTTGTTTTGACCAAGGGCAGGTTGGAACAAATACTGAAGCACAAATTTATGATGTAAGTACTATTTCAAAATGATCTTGCAAAGGGCTTTTGGGGAAAGAGTTCCTATTTTGCATATGTTCTTTTTCTTTCACAACTCTGTGTCTTCTGAGTTAGCATAATGTCTCCAAAAGAGCATGAGTTGCAGTTCCCTGTTACTGTTTGTCAGGTATACACTTTCAGCTCTGCATGAGACTGACACCTGAATCTGCTGGCCTTTGGCTTTTGCTCCCCTGGACAAGATCCTCAAAAGTATTCTCCTTCCAGCATGTATCTGCACAGTGGTTGCTCATAGTCTTGCTTGGTTTTGGCTTTGATGTCCTGCTTTCATTCACACTTTCACTCCAGTGGCTCTTTTTTTATGAAAGTATTTTATGATATTTAACAATCCCAATTGGTTTTCTGTTCCCAGTTGATTGTGTAGCTCCTAATCCCAGTTCTCTTCGTGCTAAAGAACTAAACGGTTTGGGTTTCCCTTGCTGGCTGCCAAGAGTGCCACCTCCTCCCTACTCCTGCTTGTCTCTTCAAATGGTGGAGCTCTCCATTTATCCCACAGAACATTGTAGGGGTGCTCATCCCAGCACTGGTTATCTTGTTAAGCAGCTACAGCCACACCTGGGCAACAGGATCATGATGGATCCCCCTGTGCCTCTGTCTGCATGAGCACCGTGAGAGTCCTCAGTGAAATTACCATCTCCCCATTTCCGTCCTCTCTTTGGATCTAACTGATACTCCTGAAAGGACAAAATTGCATTCAGCTTCTCCCATGCTCCAAGGAAAAGGAGATAGAGACAGACTTTCTCCCTCTCTGTCTCTCTCTTCATCAGCTGCTGGCAGATCTGGGGCATTCCTGGCTTACACACATTGGTAACATGTGTTGAACCTGTGCCAGGGATATACCTCATTTGGTCTGTGGCCTCAGATAACCCAGACATGTGGAGCAATATATTCCTTCTTGAGGTATTTCCTCCAGAAGCCTTCTCTGTTTTAGTGAAACCCTGTCATAGGGTGTAAAGAGCTTGTGCCCCTTAGGGAATTCTGTTTTTAACTGGGTTAGCTGGTGATATAAAGATGAAATTATTGTGATCATGTTAGTATTTCTTCTCTCTGTCTCCAGCGTTTGGCTTGGTATGTGGAAAACTTGCCTGCTACATTATCTTCCATTGAATCTTAATTTCCAGCTACCAAACCTGGAACACTGTTCACTGCACTTTTTCTGTTTGCTTTGCCATGATGCTGTTCTTTTGTGCTGGTGGAAATTGGTGGAGAATCTGCTCTCAAATCTGCCAGAGAAGTTGAGAAACATTGCTGCATGTGAATCTCATGGTTTTTTGCAAAGTAAAGTGGAAACATTTGAGCTACAAGCCCTTTGCACCCTGAGCTGTTATTTTTGCCTAACACACCCTGGACTAGAGCTATGTTGTTGTAGCTATGCTGATGAGGACATACTGTTTTCTTTAAAAAAAATCCACAAATTTCTATGAAGCAATTCCCTGCAGAGCTCACTTCTGACTAAAATGCAATATTGCAATAATGCAGAAGTGTTGAGAGCTTAGCACTTCCTGCCCTGCATGTAGCTGAAGCACAGGAAAACATAGGATTCTTGCCATATAAAATGCTTTTTGGTTTCTGTCCAAAGAAGCATTGCTGGGAAGTCTTGACATTACACACAAGTTGGCATGGTGGTGGGGAAATGCCTCCTTAATTTTCCAGCGTGGCACTTAGCCAGAAAACTTTGTTATTCCTTTCATAGTTATCTTAAAGACTTTTTTCTTCCTCTTGCAGAATTTCCTATAGTGAAGCAGTGGAAATTTTGAAGCAAGCTTCTCAAACTTTCACTTTCAAGCCAGAGGTAGGCCGTTGCCAGCTGGTTTGTGCCTATGCAGAGCCTGAAATTCATATAATCTCCTCTCTCACTCTCATACCACAAGAGTTGTTACTTTGCATAGATTATCAGCCTCCTGGGGTGTTTTGTTTGCTGGGTTGTAAATCCGGTGTGGCTTTTGCCCTTTGGGGTTGAAATGGGAGCAATACATGGAGTGAAATCTGTAGCAGGAGAACATGTAACACTTGCAGGGAAGGAAGTGATGAGATTGCAGTTGAAGGACCAAGGTTTTAGCAAAGGCACTTCTCTTTCCTGTATGTGAGTAGTGCTGAGAGTGTTGCAGATTCAGTAGCAATCATCTAAGAAGAGTTGCTGTAATAGTTCTCAAAAACAGGAAAGATAAGCGGATAGCACTAAAAGTTTGATAAGGATTAATACACCAATACCATGTGAAAATACCATGTAATCTAGATGTAGGTAAAGAGAATCCCTTGTCTTTCCAAAGCATAGATGTTGACTGGGAAAAAGAGTAACGTACTAGTCTTTCTAAAGCTATGAGATTATGGTTTTCTAAAAATCATATTTTGCCCAATTTCAAATAAACACCCACTCCTGTGTGGGATAGCATTTTTGATGGTGCTCATCTTATGTCTATATTGTTTAATCATTGTCTCATTATGATACTTTGAAGAAAATAACCCTCTGGCTGAAGCCACCCTCATAGCCAGATGGGTAACTGTCTCACCTCTGTGCACAAGTGGGTGCAAATCTTATCTCTGTACTACCTGGATCTGAGACAGCAAACTTGGGATATATTAGTATGAAGAGAGTCTGGGGAGACGCTTCATACCTCTCTTCCCCTTCCATTGCCCCAATATTCCTTGCACATCCTATAAATGGACTGGGGGTCTCAAGTCAAAAGCCACAGGATTTATAACTTCCCTGGAAAAAAGGAAAAGTGAAGGGCATCACAAATGTCCAAAGTTTCTGATAACAAAGAATTCGTTAATAGGGTGCTAAGTTTTCTTAAGTGAGAATTAATGTAGCATGTAGCAGGACACAGCAGGGAAGAGAGTAATGAGCCTAGGAAGGCTGCTTTCTATACACCAAAGGTAATACTGAAATAAGGCTGCTTTGCTGGGTCAAGTAAGCTGGCTTTGGGGAGGTGCCCATTTTCCTTTAGATATGCAGAGTGTGGTTTGGGGTTTTTTGGGCTGGGATTTTTTTTGCTTGTTTTGAGTTTTTTTCTGATTTGATACCAGATACTTGGGCTTGATGCAGGGACGATCTGGCCCTGTTCTGTTAAGTTAAATCATATTATTTTACATGCTTTGCTCAGCCTGAAAACTTGTCAAACTGTCTACTTCCCAGTGACCTGTATGAGAAGTTGCTTTGCTTGGTTTCGTGTTATTCAAAGCAGCGCATCTCTCTATGTACAGGGATTTTGCTGGGTCTCTTGCCATGGGCAAGAGGCACCAAAGCAGATTCCCAGGCCCCTTTTGCTGTCTTTACAGTGGGGCTGTGACCTCCAAACAGAACATGAGAAGTACCTGGTGAAGCACTGTGGGGAGGTTCCTGTGTTTGTGGTGAACTACCCGTACGACCTCAAACCTTTCTACATGCGGGACAATGAAGATGGACCTCAACACACAGTGAGTCCATGGGTCACACCTCCACCACCTTTTTGTCTAGGAACATGTCTTGGCCTGCTGATAGACATCATCTGCTGGGCCTGCCTTCAAGAAGTTCAAGATAAGATGTGACCTTCAGGTGATCCTGTCCATTTTTTTTACTGTTGTAAAAAAAATTCCCAAAGCAGGAACAGCAGGAGGAGGAAGATCTGGGAGTTGGGACGGTGTTAACTTTTTGCTTAATTGCCTTAAGACAAGTTTGCCATAGTTTATTTCTTTTCCTGGTAAACTTCTGTACTATTAAGTGAAAGGCCTAGAATAGGACGGCTCCAAGTAGTCTGTGATTCTCTTGTCATCCAAATGTAGCATCCATGTAATGCTCAAAGAGCAGATGGGCACAAGAAATAACCTCTTTATCAAGTCTCATGCTTTGAAATTGTGATTTCTCAACTGAATGGAGATAACCTGAAGCATTGCTTCTGCTAAAAAGAGCAACAACAACCACCATGCACCACTGTGTCTTCAGTAGCTTTAATTCTGGCAACATTTCAGCTGTGGGATAAGAAAAATAAACCTAGAAGACAAACCACATAAGATAGGCCAAACCTTACAGCCTAAGTGGTAACACTTGGATCCAGCATGAGTGCCATTGCTACCATATCCATTAGAACTGGCTCAAGGAATGGGGATAGATAGGGCTGAACACAAGCTACAGCATCAGAGCAGGGAATCAGGGCTTCAGAAAACTTGCCCATATGTCTTTGCTCTCTTCTGAGCTGCTGTTGCGTTCTTTGTAACTCCACACAGGCTGTCACCAGAGTAACTTGGTGAGATTCAGTTCAAACCGTTTGCACAAGATGTCCTCAGTCTGGGACATCACTGCTGTCATTTAGGTTTTCTGTAAATTGTTGATGTTTATCCTTGCATAATTTCCTCCCAGCCTTCTCCTGTCAACAAAAGACTTTTCAGGTATGTGCAAATCCTTACCTAAGTGTCCAGGACTCTGGAAGAATTAGAGTAGGGTTTTGCAAAAAACCATAGATGTCAACTGTTCTTCCTCTAATCACTGTGTGGCTACATGGCATGACTTCAATTAGTTTTCTTTCTTTGAAGGTTGCAGCTGTTGATCTCCTTGTACCAGGAGTCGGGGAGTTGTGTGGAGGCAGCTTGAGAGAGGAGCGACTGCCCTTCCTCGAATCGCGCTTACAGAGGTATGGAAAGTCCACAGATGCTAGGAGACCAGCCTGAGCAGGAGAGTGTTTCAGCAGCTCTCTGTGGTTGGCAAGACAGAGGAGTGGAAGGGCAGCTAATAGTAGTTAAAAGAAGCCTATTTTTGTCTTTGTGATATCTGAGGAGGTGACTGCAAACGGATGAAGAAGTTCTTGTGCTTCTGGTGTAGGTGTGCAAAGCTCTGGTTTAGCTCTGTTTCTTTGTTTTAGCTCATCAGAGAAGAAAAGTTTTCTTTATGCTAAGAGGGCAGGGCAGTAAAATACCTCAGCTCTGCTACAACTGTCTGGAGAAGGGTCTGCTGTGGGACACTTCATCCTTTTCTTCAGTTTTTGTGGCTGAAAGTGGATTGTGAAGGTGGAAGTTGTCACATATACAGAACTTAGATAACTATTTGTCATCACGTTGTGTAACCGAGGAGTTGCAGTTTTGGTCAGAAGCTTTGCCAGTTGTGATGCAGCTGGCCTCAGTGACTGGCCTGATTTCAGAGAATATGGCTCTTTGCTAATAGTTTCATGGGAAGCTTCAGTGGAGCTGCTCAAGACCTGTACTGTGTCATGGGGGCTCCTCTTTCCCTGCTACCTTAGTCTGCTTCTTGTTACTTTTGGTAATTTTAGGCTAACTTAAATGTCAGAATATCAAAGCTGCTTTTTAATTAATAATTGACATTATACAATGGATAATTCTCCATAGACAGTTGTTCTCTGGATCCTATCTGATTGCTCAAAAGTTTTGTAGAATC
The DNA here is from genome assembly GCA_013400175.1 of Phainopepla nitens. Classification (NCBI taxonomy): domain Eukaryota; kingdom Metazoa; phylum Chordata; class Aves; order Passeriformes; family Bombycillidae; genus Phainopepla; species Phainopepla nitens. The sequence continues at coordinate 170,456 of VXBQ01001305.1, read as the reverse complement.
AGAGAATGGTTTGGGTTGGAGGGTACCTTAAAGACCATCTCGTTCCAACCCTACTGCCATGGGCAGGGACACCTTCCATGAAATGAGGTTGTGCAAAGTCCCATCCAACACTTGAACACTTCTGTTTGGGCCAGTCATTCAGTTGTGTGAAGCAACATTGGAGGAAGGTTAATCCCAGAGTAACACCATTTGCACACTGAGAATTAATTTGTGTCTTAAATCAGCCACATGCTCACACAGTTTTATCTAGTCAGTGGAGAAGAGCAAAATCTACTTCAGCATAATGAATCCAAAAGGCACTGGGCAATTAAAATCACCAGAACATCAATTCTCAGTTGTTAGTGTAGGATGATGATATTCCCTGTGCTTCCTGCTACTCTCCCAGTAAGCTCTCTGAAGCAGGCATGCTTCAGCTCATGTAAAGTAAGTACAATGTTGCCTGCTCCACTTTTTCAGTCAAAACTTTTTGCCAGTATCTGAGTCCAGAGTCCTCAGGAGGAGGAGAAGGGTCCACGTGGAGTTTGAAGCCAGACATTCTTGTTTGTCAGGAAAGTCATAGAAAGCATTTCAAGGTACAAATGGGGTGTATCTTCAGTAAATCACACCTCCTTTCACATGTTTTTTTCAATTTTGAGTCCTCAGGATCTGATTTTGTTAAGCCCAAATACCTCAGACGTTTAAATTATATTTTCTGCAGAACCAGCATAACCTTAGAGAGAAAAAACAGGATTCTTCTCTTCTTATGCATGCTTCATGCAATAGTTCACTAGGCTTTCCCTTTTCTTTTAGCCTACTCTTCCAGGCAGGTGCTGCTTGTGCAGAATAACTCTGTTCCTTTACTTACATGGGGTTTTCTTTTTTTTTCACAGATTAGGACTCACAGATGCCTACCAATGGTAAGATGCCACCTTGCTCTGCAAGCTCTTTTTCCTCTTCTGAGACTATTTAAGCAACCAGGGTTTTTTGTTTTGTTTTTTCTTTTTATTTTGGTTCTGAGAGAACAATTTTTGGCCCTGTTGCCCTGCCATCACTGCCAGTCTAAATGAAATAGCCAGTTCATTTAAACAAAGGTTAATCTAATGCTACTTACTTTATCCCTCCAATTTGTCCACTCATGGCACAGGTCATTCCTCTCAGGATTGCATGAGGTGGATAAATTTACAGCCCATAAAGATTTTTGATATTAAATCATTAGGCTGTATTGGAGTTGGGTAGATTCTGACCACCATGCACGAGATAAACAGGTTACAGAACCACAGCAATTTGTGACCTTTAAGAGGTCTGTGAATAACTCCCTTTGCAATTGACAGGGCAATTGGGTTGAAAAATCTTCCCTAACAAAGCAGTTAAAGCAATTAAAACTGTCCTCCTAAGGAGACAGATCAACCTTTGAATTAACAGTTTAACCCATTAAAACGACAGAAGGTTCTTAACGTTTCTTGGTATGTACTTCATCATGGCTACTGAGAGAGTGCTAGCGCAGAGAATTTTAAATTTAGAAAAGTATTTTCAAATATTCTGCAGTATTTGGATTGATCATTAGGAAGGCTGCCTTGAAAAAAAGCAAAGTATAGGTTCTTCACTCTCCTCTTCCCACAATATTAAATCACTGAGGAACAGCCAAGTGTAAGGCAGATCTTCACCTTATCTGTGTGCAAACAGGGTGAATTTAATTTCTTCCTTTGTTGTTGTATTTGTGGCTCAGAATATACCATATCCCTTTATCTGAGGGAAAGATTATCCTGAACAAGGGTGATAAGTTGTGTGGCTAGATGCTGAGATACAGCCTGAGGAAGTCTGGTGTTCAATGGCAGTGTCTTCCAGCACTACTAAGATAGCGCAGCCCTGCATCATGCTTCATGCAAAAAGAGATTAGGACATTACCTGTCACCTGTTTGCATTTTCATGTGATATGTAACAATCACATTCTGGGAACTCTTCCTGCTGTAATCTTGTTTTGGAGACTCTTTCCTCCTTTATTCCCTCCACTCCATCACAGACAGTGTAACTTCCTGGAGAAGATTAAAGCTGCTGTTGCCCCCTGCCATAGCAGGGTCTGGTGTCGTAGCAAGGGGCAGGATAGTAGTAATTCTGGATGCTTCTGGACTGCAGTCCAAAATCTGCCAGAATACAGGTAGGTGGCTTGCCAGCATCCATCTTTTCAGTGGAGGTGGCAGGAGAGACTAAAATTAATCTCCTCCAATTTAGTGATTGAATTGAGTCTCCAAAGCTGGCTCACAAACTCCTGGAAGAACAGTTGAGTCATTCCTTTTCAAATGTATTTGGGGATTTTTGAATGTGATCTCCTTTCAAGCTCCTTAACCATTGCCATATTTCTGATTCTACCTGTTTTCTTCCCCCCACTAAGCAAGAGGATATTGTGGGTCTGACTGTTTCTAGGACAGTTTCAGGATTGCCTTGTTCGTGGGTGAATCGTAAGGCAGAGGCAGCTGGTGATCTAAAATACTGCTCTGCTTCTTGCCATTCCTACCTTTTAGGAAGTTTATCAAAAGATAGATAAAGTGCATGGCCAAACTCTATACAAGTCTTCATCAATACACTACACCTTTCCTGTTACGCAAATTTCTTTCTATATAGACTATGAGTCGGATTAGTATTTGGTTTGATTTTGTAGTTATTTTATCTTATTTTCACACTTTTTCCTTTGAATTGTAGATAGAAAATAGCTCAGAGCTGTGGATGATGATCTTGGATAAACTGAGAGATCTTTGGAAATGAAGTGGGAAAGTCGCGTGATGAGAGTACTCTGGGAGTTCACTGATTTCTCTGTGACCAGAGAGTATTAAGTATATTGCCTCATAAACAGGGGACTTGATCCTGTTTGCAGCCTCCAAGTGCCATCTTGAAAGTAACAAAGCAGGTACTTTGTCATGAACAAAGTGTTCCCACAACCATCAGCATGAGCAGCGCTTTGGACAGTCTTCCTACATGTAAGGCACTGCTTTCCTTACTCTCATTATCTTCATGTGCTTCAGTGGAGACAGTTGTCTCATACTGAACCCTTTACAGTCCAGGTATCTTTTTGATCTTCTGGTATAACACTGGTGAAAGTACACAGTAGCAGAGCAGGTGCTGTCTGCTGTCTTCAAGTGGATGTTACTGTGTTGTTTTGGCCCTGCCTCTGCTCTGGATGAAGAAGACTGAGCTGTGTCGGGCTCTTTAACTTCTGATAATGGATGAAGCTTGAACGTCAGAGTGTTCTGTTGGGTCCTCGTGTGGCAGGCTCAAAAGGAGGAGTTGGGCTTAGGGAAAAGTAGCACTGGTAAGCCACTTGCAGCCCATGGCCAATGACTACACTCACCTTATCCTTTAACCTTCTTCAGAGCCCAGTGAAAATAGGTAGCCCATCACTGTCCTTGGCAGCCACCTGGTCCTATTGCTCCTCTTTTGGGAAGAAACTGGAGTGCTCTGCTGGGCCAGACGGAGGCAGGCAGAAAGGGATTTTTCTTACACACACACACCCAGTAGAATATCCAGTTTCATGGACTATAGTATCTTTGTTCTTTCAGCCTTACTTTTTTCAAACTGGCCACAGAACCTTCAGCATAGCAAGGGGATTACATAAAAGGTTAAGATTATATTTGTTTTGAAAAGAGACTGAAAAGAATACATTCTGTTTATGAATGGTCACTAGGAGAGCACTGCTCTTAAGAGTGCCTTGCTGTGCAACACGGGGAGCTTATGATGCTGATAAAATAATATAAATCTTCTATAGGATGAACGGAAATGTTCTTCTAACGTGGCACATAACAAGTTCCTGGAATTCATTACTGGGAGATGTTGTTACAGCACACACTTCAAATCTCTGGAGACCTACCAGTGCTCAGGTCCAGAGCAGGAACACTTGGGCTAGCTGGGGTCGCAGAAACTTATTTCCTCTGTGGAATGATGCTGGGCACTCCACCAGTTGCCAATAGAATGCTCAGCTCCCTTCATAAATATGAGCTACCAGCAAAAACAGCTGGACTAGTTCACAACTCTTTTTGAGGTGAGAAACATCCAATGTAGATTATTGAATGAAGGAAAACCTCAGGGAGTATTTTCCAGCCTAAAGGGATTTTTCTCTTCATCTGCAGGCAGTTACTTTTTCTTTCATCTGTGAAGAATGGAAAATTTCTCAATTCTTCTGCTTCTTCTATGCACAGTCATCAGAAAGGATTCACAGTCTTGATCCTCAGCACATTTAATTCAATGGACTTTTTCCATTAACTTTGATGGGTTTTGTTTCGCTCCTTTTGCCAAAATGGCTTCTCAAAGTGCTTTGAGATCTACAGATCAAAGTCCTGGATAAGCAAGGGTAGAATTTATTATTATTGTTCATCTGGAAGTAGCTGAGTTATTTCATCTTCTTACAATGACTTTATAAACTCTGTTGCCAGCAAAAAGGGAGAGAAGATGCTGGGCTTAGTCTCAACTGCCTTTGCACAAGCTGATGCACTTACAGACGTCATCAGAAAAGTTTGTGCTGTTACTTGGATTTCTGGTTACAGCTAAAGTAGTTACCAGCTGGTTTGGTAGTTCTGCTCAGAACTCCTGAGCTGGGTCAGACTGATCTGCCACAGCCAGCACCCAGATCCCTCATATTTATGAAGTATTTCCTGTTTTGTGGGTCTCCACCCTCAGCATCAAGCCTGCCCATCACCTTCCTTGCAAACCCTTGTTAAGCTGCACATCAGAGGTCTCCAGGAGCAGTTCCAGGGTATTTGCAGAGGCTCAAGTTCTTAATGCAGTCTGTGTAAAGTGGATAGAGAGGAAGACCACCATGCTGTTGCACAGCCTACATGTTCACATCCTGAGCATAATCCTCATCACAAGATGTGGGGTGCATACACCAAGCCTTAGTGAGCCAAGCTAACACCCAGCAGCACAGAGAGAAAAGCATGTGAGTCCCAGTCATCAGAAAACATGTCCCACTCTTGGGCCTGCTGTTCAGCTTGCAAACTGTACTTTGTGTGTCAGTGCTACTAGGAAGAAGTAAATTCTGCTTCTCTTTTTGCTATTTGGGCAGTGGAGGGGAGGGGAAGAACACTGGGTAAGAAACAACCTGAATATTGGATTGAGTGAGTGTAATAAATGGTTTCCCAAATTTTAACTACTGCTAATGAGCTGTAAGGAAAAATAATATTTCATGGTATGAAAGGCATACTATCAAACTGAGTGACAGGGCAATCTTGCAGCTGTAGAATTTGTAGGAGAGTACTTTTATTTTCCAAGTAAGGGTGATCATGGGCATTACTTTGTCTTCACTCTGTTAAAATATAGTCTTCAAGCCAAGAAAGATCTGATGTCCAAGCAAGTACACTCAAATATACATAACGTGTATTTTACATATTTATACATATATAAGTGTATATACACACAAATATAATATTTCCTTGCAGTTCATTAACAGTATGTAAATTTGGAAAGCCATTTATTGCAATCAATCCAACCTTAATTTCTTTCACGGTGTTCTGCCCCCCTCTATTCCACTGCATAAGTAGTAAAACATATGCATTTATATTTAAGTGCACTTGATTTTTTTTTTTTTAACTGGGATGATGAAATATTCATACACCAAGATTAGAGGCAAGTAATACATCTGGAGTCACTCAATCCTCTACTAGTGCATTCATATAAAGAAGAATAACTTGGTGCCCTCAGCAAGCTCAGAAGTGGGCCCCACAAATCAATAGAAGCACTGAGATGTTTTTCACTTCTATTAAAATGAAACCGTTGGTGGCAATTTATAGCTGCAAATACAGTATCACATCAGCCACAGTCCAGCTGGGAAATGGGTAACTACAGAAGAACCATCATAATCTTGTTGACACCCATATACTCAGAGTATCTGCTTCCAAACGTTTTCTGTGCAGACAGGTGCTGTTCTGCAAAATAAAATGTCTTGTTCCAGATCTTATTTTTAGAGAAGATATGTTCAAGGGATTTTTTTCTGGCTTACTATGGAAATAAATGAATCAGTCTGTAAGAGTGATTTGGGATAAAGCAACAAAAAGCCATCATAATTACCTTAAAAGAAAAAAACAAAAAAAAAAGGAGAAATGTTGAACAGACAGACAGCAAGACCTATTTAAGCTTCTGAAGAAATTACTGGAAATGAAATTACTTGGGCTATTGAAAGGCGAACAGAAATTGAAAGAATTTGCAGGACAGATTTCCACACCAACATGGCAAGGACTAGACAAGCCCAAGCAGAGAGCTTCATCTCCAGTAGTGGAAGTGCTTTGTGATTCTGTAGGACCCTGGGTTTGTGCCTCTGCTAGGAATATTTCAGGTACTAAAACTACAAAGGTGTTTTCAATATGAGGTAAGCTATGATACTCAAGCTGTTCTTCGTACAAAAATACGTTCTTGCTCCTAAAAAACCATGCTGGCAAAGCATAGCTATGCTGGTTTAAACAGGTTTAATCTTGGGGTTTCTGCTAAATACAGTTCTTCTTCATCCCCCTGACCAACATAGAAATCACAATGCTTAGGGACAAAGGGAAGTAATTATGATGAAAAGCTAAACCCTAGATGAAAAGCTCACTTTAATGACATCAGCATAATCATGCTGCAAATGTAACTGTCTGTTTAAATTACAGGTATCTAGACCTTCGAAAATTTGGATCAGCTCCTCACGGAGGCTTCGGAATGGGGTTTGAACGCTACCTGCAGTACATCTTGGGAGTTGACAATATCAAAGATGTTATTCCTTTCCCCAGGTTTTCTCACTCCTGTCTCCTGTAGCTCAGAAGTTGACTCACGTGGAGAAAACTGCTGTTGTAACTATGTATATAACATACCAGGATATGACTGAGTGTGTTTTAGTGGGAAATCAAGATAATTTTTGTATCAGTGAAACTCTTGGTCAGTTTAATACTGGGTTATTGAAAATAATATATGTTCTGGTGAGATTATGGAAGGACACTGGCAGTTAATTTGATAGCAGCTCATGTCTTCAGTGCACTTCAGGAGTATTAATAAATCCCACTTAACTAAAGGGTTACGGTTCTCATGAGACTAGTACAAGCCATGGAAGTACTGAACAAGCACTGAAGGTAGCAGGGGGTTTTATGTGAAATATTAATAAGGAAGTGTGACCTAAAATATTGTCATGGCTGTGATACACTTGCTACTGCTACAGTCAGGAAATGGCTTCTGTAAAGCATGATTCTCCCCACTCTGAGTTAAAAGCAGATATTGTTGACCTTGGAAAAATCAGCCAAACCTAGCAAGGAAAAATGTCATACTGGAATTCTGGAGTGAGTTTGTTGAATGATGTTTGATTTTGTGAATCATCAATAAAGATGTACACTGGGTTGTTTTATATCTCGGTATGGTTTCTTCTTCTGTTACAAAACTGTAGCTCTCAGCATGAGAAAGTTTCCTTCAGGGTCTTTGGTAGAGGTTTCATTTTCTGAATAACCAAATTAGTTGCACAACCTTTGCAGAAGATATCTGTTTTCTGTCTCCAAGAAAGCACATATTCATAGCAGACAGAAATGTTCAGTTAGATGAGAGTTCGTTCATCCATCCATCTCTCCAGAGCCAACTTGCAGTTCATGGTGGGGTTTTGTTGTTGCTTTGCTTTTCTGTTTTTGTTACTGAGAAAATCTCTCATGTGCTCGTCGGACCAAGCAGTTTGGTCTCTATTGCGAAACAACCAACAGATGCTCCCAGGCATTGCTATGTATTAAGTAATTGCTTATCACTATGGGATCTGAACTCCTTGACAGTCTCTAATGGGTTTATGCTCTCAGTTTCTCTGACAGGTAAAGAAATACTCGTTTCTGTTTTGAAGATGGTATTATGGGAAGACCAAGTGACTTGCCTAAGGCAACTGGAAACTAGTGATTTATTTAGGACTTGAACTGAGGGTTTCCAGCATCCTTCCTCCCTGCCAAATTATTGCAATCCAGCAAATGATCATTTGCATAGCGCTTGCTACTCTGGAGCCCACTAGGGCTGGAGTATAAACAATGTATATCAAGAGAAAAAGCAAGGTGGCGGCCTTACTGCCAATGAACCCCATGTATATTGGCACACACTATGAAAACTAGCTGCAGGACAGCCCTGAAAACTTATTTTACAAGTAGATGGAAGAGATTGAAAAATAGTCATCAACTAGCATTGCACTGGTAATACTGCAGCCACAGTTCTCTCTGGTAAGGCTGTGTAGTACTGCACCTGCAGCATCTAAAAATACCTGTTTATGTCATGTGGCACCTGCCTTGTCTCAGCGTGCTCCATGGCTGGGGTTTTTACCTGTTATGATCATCCAAGCAACATCACCATGAGGTCATTACTTTGAGGGGTTTCTTTGTGCACTGAGACATCTCCTGCATATCAAGACTTTTTCATGTCTCCTTCATCCACTTGATTAGGCAGATGTTAATTGTGCGTTTGCTGGTTTGCATTTCCCAGTACAGCACTGAGTTGGCACGTCTGGTTCCACAAAACAGTTTGAGCACCTGCCTTCCCTTTGAAACCACTGAGAAGTTCCCACATGAGACACTCAAGTATCTTCCTGCATTTGGACCATCCCTCCTTTACTGTGTTAAGTGTTATTGCTCGCCTTTATGTTTTGGAATTACTTCTCTGCAGAAAGATGTGGAAAGAGTACAGCTGCCCGACAGCCCCATCCATAGCATGTTCCCTAAATGACTTGCAATGAGCAGGTGTCCTTATTGAGGTCCTTAGTCACTGATTCTGTCACAGTTTCTGTAAATGAGAGTGCCTGAACTGGAAGCCCGTCTTCTGAGAACAGAGTGGGGCGATGGCAAAACATCTCCTGTCCACTCTGCTGTGGACTCGGCTCTGGGCTGCCTGTGTTGGTTTTGGCATCAGTGGGAGGTTGTTGATCCTGCTCTGAGATGCCAGCTCTGATGGGCAAGGTAGGGCTAAACAGTGACAGGTGAAAAATAAGATGTAAAAAAAAAAGACAATGGAAGGTGCCAAAAAGTTCGAGGTTAATGTTACATGAGTCACAAGCTACAGGGAAGGACACAGCTGCTTCAAACAGGTTTGCAGGGTGGCTGTCAGGGTGACACAGCAAGAACAAAGAACTGGTCTAATCCACCTTTTGTTCTTTGCCCTTTTCAGAGGTCGTTGCAGGACTGAAGGTAAAGGTTGAACCTTTGATTTGCAGATAGGTAGATGTAAGTCAGAAAAACATAACAAGGATGCACTGTGAGTGGTGTTTTGTATGTTTCCAACTAGATGTCCATGAGGAGCAGTCTCCCCAGTCTTCTACATGTCTTTGTTCATTTTAAGGTGCTTGATGAGCTGGGTATCCTGTGAGCTAAGGGGATATTGCCCTTGGGTCTGAAAGTTCAAGAAAACTCCCCCCGGTAATTTGGCAGACGAAGCAGGAGCTGAGCAGGGTTGTCCCAAGAGTGGTAACCAGATGGCTCAGAAGGGGAAGGAAAGGTTGTCTAGTCTTGGTAACAGCCTTCAACATGTGCTTGGTTTGCTAGTGGTGAGAGAGAGAGGCTGAGGCCCTGTAACATGCTCAGGGTTAATACCGAGATGGGCATTCTTGTGAGAAACTTAATTTATGGGTAGCCAGCAAGGGTGGGAGCCACTGTTTCCCTCCAGGCTGGCATTGTTCACCTCATGCTATGTATATATAACATGGACTGATATTGCCAAGGAATGTGACATTTTTTTTCTGGGATTTCCATGTGGAATGTCATGTATTTCCTTTGAATCTCCCTTCCTAGAATGAAACGGAAGTTAATCTGGAGGACAGGGAGTTCATTTCTCTTGGACATGTAAGCAGGGAAATGTACCAAGATTTTCTTAAATTAAGCAGCTTTCCTTGCTACATCTTCTCTTAAGAGTCTGCACCCTGACAGTGACTGAAGCCAGATAAAAACTGTGACACTTCTTCGAATAAAAAGCTGTTACTCTTTGCACACAGGAATCACCTCTTAGGCTGACCGTGCAGTGCAGTAGCTGACACTGGCATGTTTTTAGTGCTGTAAGCAGTCAGCTCTCCAGCCCAGGTGATGAGCACTGTCTCTGCTGGCATCATTTTGGTAAGTATTTCTTGAAGTTTCAGTTCCTCAGCAGCCTGTGCTTGCCTCTTTTCAAGTTTGTCCTCACTTTGAGCTTCAGAGGAAAGAATGAGTGTCATTGATTACTGCGTCGGTAGCTTTGCAACATTAGAACAGAGTGATGGAAGATAAAAGAGCTACACCATAAACTTTGCATAACTAAATGCCAGCCTCTAAGAAGAGTGTTTAGAGGAAAATGTCTGGTTTCTTCAAGAATATCAGATAATCCCTTCACTTAATTTTTTAATGTGTAAGATCAAAGTATCCCAAAGTACCCTATTTTTAATTGAAAAAATAATACCTACAGAACTAACACCCTGTTTCAGTCTTCTCATTTTTAAATCTACAGGAGAGCAAATGCACACTCGGAAACTAGGAGCAGAGATTGCTGTTCTCTCCCATCTGATTTATGTTGTGATACTGTGACAGTGTTCAGATCCTGGACTGTTGTACCTTTTGTATAAGCAGAGATAAAAAGGTACATGGGCCAAATGTTTAAAAGTCAGCAGACCAGCACAGGGATTTTAGCTGAATTACCTGCATTCAGGCCCCCAGATCTGAGGGAAACACAGCAAGGTGCCCAGCTCAGCAGTTCTCTCTCTGGTTTATTTGGTAGTAGTTGTAATTTATAAAGCATCACTTTATAATGTTTGAGGGAATGCCAAGACTTTGATGGGAAACGTAAAGTACAGTTTTGCTTGCTGGACTAATATTGATTGTTTTGGGAATAGCTTATAGATATGTTTTTCCTCAGGGGTGAAGGGGACTAATTTGCCAAGAAACACTTTTGTCATTGTTTCCATTAAATGTGTGTATAGAGATAAACATGCCTTTGCTGTTGCTGAAACCAGTAAAAGCCATTGTGACTGTTTTTCTAGCCTTTACCTCACACTTAGGGACTAATGGGAGATGGGTCCAAAGGAGAAATAAGACTTTGTATAAAGATTGACAGAGTTTTAATTTCCTCAGATCTAACCAGAGCTGCCGAAGCCACAAAAACAGTGGTCTCGAGGATGAATTTATTATTTTGTCTTACTGTTTGTTGCAGAGCCATGACCTTCAGAAGGGCTGTAAAGTTCTATTTAATGATCCTGCTGATAAAGAGACACATGTAATTTACTATACGAGTTCTTACAGGCTTGGCTAACAACAAGTTTGACCCAGAGTTCAAAGAAATTATGGCTCCCGTCGTTATATGGCTGCCGTGCCACAGTGTCTGCTGCACAAGGTGTACGGAAAAGATGCTGTAAAGGGAGAGCTTTCACATAAAGGGCGAGAGAGGAACAAGACTCTATGGCCATTTAAAAGTCATGTACCAGCGACATCAGAAATTGTAGGCTCTATTGTGAGTGAAATACAGATTAAATTACTTTAGAATCCATGTTGCTCTTTTTGCTGACACTGTTTTACTGCGGGAAATTGAGGCACAGAGCAATTAATCTGCTTGCCCAAGGTTATGGAAGATGTGTGGCAGAAGCATGGAACTGACCCAAATCAACCAAATCCCTGCTTGGCGCCTGCTCACGAGACTTCCCTCTGTTTGCCTTTGGGTGCACTGCCACACCAGAAGCAAGGCAGGATGTTTGCAACTGATCTGGTTTCAAACGCATTTTTGGCATTTCTAAGATCCTAGACTGTGCTTCAGTGATTTTTATCTATCCCTGTAAGTCCTGGGGCCTTTGTGAGATAGCAATCCTGCTGTTTATTTTTATTACTCTTACAATTGATTTTTTTTTCTGAATAATTTGAGGCAGCCAACAGAGTAGATTTTTAATTTTCTTTGCAAGGCTTGATCTTGCTCTTTGCTCTTCACTGGTGTCTGTGTATTGTTCTGTCTTCAGCAGGTTAATGTACTGATACTTACACTGAAAGAATTGAATTCAGAGTTTTTAGAAGTTACCAATCATACAGATTGCTGGCAAAAAAGTATGCAAACTGCTCAGAAAAAACAATGTGGTCCGGTAGGAGGCTTTGGTAATCATGTAAACATTTAAGTTTCAGTATGGGACTATTCCCTACTGTCTGCCATGGCTTCAAAAAGAGGCTAGATTTCCATTCACAGTGCAAAATAATTACACTTCAATGACACAATGTTTTTTAGTAATACTTCTCTGGTGTCTTTACCTTCCAAGTGATTTTTGAGCAATAATTCCAGTATCTTTGATGGCCCTTTGAAGATCCTGGGTTCTCTGGGCTCAATACTGAATTAAGCTGTGTGAAGCAGGCATATGATCCATATTTTTCTGAGACAGAGGTCTCCCATTTTCTGCCTGCCCCCCAGCTTTGCTGCTGCTCCATTGATGAATGCGTGGCCATGGGCTGCACATCCAAGCAGGAGACAGCTGAACTCCCACCACAGCCAACTCGAAGGCTGACTGACCTCTCAGTGTCAGTGCTGCCCGGGCTGTTCACACAGCTGGGACGCTCCAGGTTAGTGACAGATGAAGGGACCTGCCAGAGGCTGTGGAGGGAAGCAAGAGTCAGGATTAGGGTTTGATTTCCAAGCTGCCCTGTCAGAGCTGAGAGCAGGTTTCTCCCATTTCTGCACAAAGTTACAGAAACTCAGGGCTCAACCGGTAGCCAGTTTGCAGCTCCAGGAGATCCAGCTGTGAGCACTTACCTACTGCAGAGATTCTGTCATCACTGTAACTGAGACGGTTTCCTTTTGGCAGGTTGGGCTCACATGATGGCATCTCTGTGAAGCACTTGAAATGACCTCTGCAGTTGTTTAGTATAAATAAATCACCATGTGCTTTCAGGCTGGCTCAGCAGTGCGTACGTGGCGTCGTAGCTGCTGAGATGGGGCTCTGCACAGCAGCTGGAGTTCTGGGAAAGGCATGCTTTAGGTGCTTCTGTAAACATGCATGGGTGGTGCTTTTCCAGATCACCCTACAGGGCGAACTTTTGCCACCTGCAAAACTCCAAGTAACCTTACAAATTAAATCCAAGGCCCTGGTTTATACAGTGGCTTCAAACAGTCTTTCAAATTCCATTATTACTAACGGCATTAATAAATTATTAGTGTTCATGGTGATTTAGGAAGTATAAGGTTCAAGTATTTAACAAATTTCATGAGCCTATTTGTTATTGAACTTGACGGATGACTTGCCAGGCAGGATTATATTGCCATGTCCTTGGAGTACATGCTAAAACACGATGTTTTTAGCACTGTGTTAGTCCAGTCTCTTAATTGAGATCCAATACCGTCTGTAACAGTGCTGCCATGGCTAAAAGGAAGAAAGTTTGTGCTAAACCCTCTGAGATAGAACATTATGAAGTGTTCATTTCCCAGATCATTAGAAACTTAAAATAGCCATCTGGCCAAAACCAGAGATGCATATGCCTGCAACTACAGCTTAACAGCATTCAGCTGGGAGGGTGGCTGCTGTGTAGCATTTGGGACTGGCAACTGCAGAGCAGCTTTTGCTCTGTTCTCAGCAAAGTCTCTTCGCACTTTAGAGTTCTAGGAGTTGTCTGTTTAAAACACAATTGGCATCTCAGCCAGGAATATAATACACTCTAGATGGACTAAAAGGCTTTGAAACCACAAGAGCATGTCCCCTCCGTGCACTGCTCCAGTGATTATTTTCACTGTTAAAAAAGTGCCGTATTTCAGTCTTTGTTTGCCTGGCCTCAGCATCTTTCAGGAATATATCAGTGTGTTGTAACTGCCAGCATTTTAGGGGCATTACAAAAGACAGCAGGCTCTTGAATTTGCAAAATTTGACCTAAAGCATGATGGCTTTCAAGTGTTTCTTCGTGACTTAAAACTGGTAGCAGCTGGGGGGGTCTGAAAATAAGGTCTTTATGCTCCTGGCTTTGTTACATTTACCAGATGCCCCTCTCTCACCTATAGATTAACTGCAGTAGGGCTCTAAGTCTGCTATGAACACAGCATTTTGTACATTCCTTGTTCTCAGATGATGGTGTACAGTGGAAAATAGGACCTCGGGGAGTCCACCCTCATCAGCCACTCACTCCTGCTCATGGTCCCAGCTTCCCTAACTTGTATAGTTAGAATAATAAGATTTATAAATCTAAAAGTGCACGTGCATAGTAGGTCTTTGTTCCAGTAGTTTTAGCTCTAACCAGTGCATGGTCAACAATTGTAAACAAATGTAGAGATACATATTCTAAGTAATTTACACTTTGTAGAAGAGGCCTGGACATAATACAACAGCAATGACTTCCTTCTTCTAATAGAATTTTTAGTTCATTATATTGGCTGTACAGGGCAAGCTCATATCCTGGAGGGGTGTCACTGGAAGGAGGAGTAGGGGGAAAGCATCTGTTTTTATTCTGGCTTCTGTTTTGGCCAGCAGATATAATGGCACATGACCGTTCAGCCAACAGTAATCCAGTTACAAAAGTCTTCAGAGTTACTGCACCAACCAAATTAAACTTGATTACATCCAATTATGCTGAAAAGCCAGACAACAGCTCTTAGCTTGGGGTGAAGTAACTTCTTGCAATCGCATGTGGGGAGGCCTTGCAGGGTGTCAGGAGGATAATTGCTCGTTTGCTCTACCACAGAGCACCATCTGCTCTTGAAGTAATGCCTAAGCATGTGAGAGTACACCGGGGTCGGGTAAGCAGGCAGGGGAGCCCAGCAAAGATTTCTCCCTGCCTGTTTTGTTATCATTTGTTTTATGGTTGCTTGCCCTGGGTCCAGCTGCGGTCAAAGCCCCATTGTGCCAAATAGTGTCCGTAGAGGGAGTCCTTCCCATGCTGAGCTGCCAGTCTCATCAGGGAAAAACAAGGATGAAGTGGCCTTTATGCTTATGTCAGAATAGTGCCTGTGTCTGGGGCATTGCCTGGTGCACTTTCCACCAAGCAGTTGTATAATGGTTTTCTGTTTCAAGGAGGTGTGAGAAAAAAAGGGAAAACCTCCTAGTTTCCTTCCCTTCTGTGGTAAAAATAGCATAAGTGGGGGGAGAAAAAGGTAAAGGTAGCTGCAAAAAATGTGTCTGGATCCAGGCAAGAGAGCTTGCATGAGGAGCTCATCCATCCTAGAAGGAATCACCAGGCGCAAAAAAAAAAATACAATTCTGCCTGGGTCCAGAACTGAGAAATGCATCCATAGTGTTCTGTCCCAGCTCAGCTCCAGGCAAAGTCATTTCTACATGTCTAGAGAAGTAGGTGAGAGAAGTTTGGTGAGAGAAGTAGGACTGGGCTTCAGTGTGGACTGAATAGAAATAGGAAGTCTTCTGTAATAATCTTCAAGTATGAGGACTGGAAGTGTTCTCCAGCTGCATCCACAGACACCATCCAGCTGAGCACCCAGGCCCCTCCCTGTGCTGCCCAGGAGGTCTGTATCCATTCTGGATGGCATGTGCTGGTTCTGGCCAGGATCTCCCACACAGAAAGGACAAAGTGGGACCATCAACTCCACACAAGCCTATGTGCCTTGAACACTGCTGACCTGCAAGTCATCTCTGTTTCAAGCCTGTATTAAGGCATCAGAGCTCTAATGCCCCTGTCTTTGCCACAACACTGTACTGAAGATGCTTCAAACTGTCTCATTATCTGATCAAAGCACCTTGTGCTACTATTCCCTCTGCTCATGGAAAATAGCCAGTGCTGCTGGAGCTGCTGTCTGTCACAAGAAGGAAAGGACTGTCTTGTGGTTTGGCTTCAATTGCAGTCATTCTGGGGGGCTTGCTGTGCTCTTCTGTGGTATGTGGAAAGCTTGAAAAGACTAGAGTTCTTGAAAGAGGTGATTTTTTTTTTTTTTTAACCTTGAAAATTCTTCATGAAATCAAAAAGCTGCTCCCATCCCGCTCTGCTGCAGGAACTGTTGTGTGAAGATAAAGTCAGGTCTTATTGTTGTGGAGCTGGATGCTCAGGAGACTGAGCATTTGCTCAGAATTAAAAGCAGGCAAGAAACACGCAGCACGGCAGATTTTTCAAGCCTTTCTNCCCCCCGCCCCCAACCTGTTTCAGTTTTTATTAACCACCGAATAGGGCATTTCCAAGGGATTTGTGCCTGGCTGGGGTAAGTACCCCGAAGCGTTTCAGCCAGCTGGTCCTTAATCCACAGGAAATGCCCGGTGTCTCTATCCATCCCCACTGCTTGCACCAGCGACTGGGAGTGAGGAGGGGAATTGCTCCGCCTGCAGCTTTCCCGTCTGCCAGCAGATGGCACAACTCATTTGAATAAATTTGGATCAGGAAGGAGTAGCGGTGGACATTGTGGTTTCTTTCTTAGAAGTTGTGATTTTTCGGTTTCAGACATGAACAAGAAACCACACTGAAGGTTACGATCAAAAACCCCAGAGGTTTCTGCAGAAGAAAGTGTCACTTTGTCGTGCACCCCAGCACGTTAAAGACAGTACAGGGGCATTTTCTCGGAAAAGTGTTTCTCTCTCAGCCTTACTCTTGTTCAAGGAATATTATTTCTTCCATGGCATCTCTTAATTTCTCCCTTGCTATGCCTGCTAATTCTGCTGTTCCTCCTTCAGTTGCTTCTGCTGGCAGAGATGGATTCTTGATGGCTTCGCATAACTCCCTCGTCAGGTTTTTCCAACACAGGGATGTGGTTTTCACACAGTTTTCCGCCAAGGCTGCTGGCTGTTAGCTCACACTCCAGAGATTTACGCAGTCAGCTGGGGCCAGCCTGAGTTCGTTCTCCACTGCCGGTTGGAGGAACAGCTTGAAGTTGGTAAAAACTGTTACGAACGTGCAAGCGCTGCCAAATCGAGCTGTGCTCATCGCAGACATCATCTTTAACTCCCAGGGGCACTGAGGGCAGTATTTGTGTATCTTCCTGGCCAAAAGCTTTAAGGAGGGCCAGCATTATTAGGCATTGTAATGTTACATGCATTGGATCATATATAATCTGGCAGCTGATGCCAGAATTAACTCACTGTTCCCACTCTGCGTACAGCCACAGTGGAATTGGGGAGGCACGTTCACGTGAAGCATCTTTGTTTGAAGCATTTTTCTGCACAGAGCTTATATTACGGTTGGACTCAATGATCTGGGAAGCATTTACCAACTTTAATGATTCTATGATTCTATGTCACATCTGAGACGGCAGCATATTTAAATGTACAGAAAATGCAACCCATTTCCCGTCCAAAAGTCCCAGCAGTCCGATATACCTGTGTCAGGCATCACGAAAAGCATGGATAAAAGAATTCACAGGGGCACATCACGTTTCAGACACTGTTCAGATATATCTTGTGATATAACCAAGTCAGTAAATGTGATCCAGAATAGGGGATGAGTGGAGAGAAGGAATGGTACAGCAAGGGTGCAAGATAATAAATCAAGGGCTGTCATAGAACATGTAGAATAATTCATTCCAATTCACACAATGATAATTATGGAGCATTTCTTTAAGCATCCATCACCCAAATGAAGTGTTCCAACTCTGTGTGGTGGAAGTTCTTAACATAAAAATGCAGACAGGGTTCTCTGCAACTGGTATTCAAACTGATACCACTTTGCATTGGTGT
Organism: Phainopepla nitens; assembly: GCA_013400175.1. Taxonomy (NCBI): domain Eukaryota; kingdom Metazoa; phylum Chordata; class Aves; order Passeriformes; family Bombycillidae; genus Phainopepla; species Phainopepla nitens. Next base: position 152,935 of record VXBQ01001305.1, on the reverse strand, counting down.
CAGTATGAGTGAATTCCTAACCTGTGAATCATTAACATACACCATGGAATAGTTTTGCATGATACCTGTGTATTAATTACCTGTTCTTAATTGAGTCTTTCTAAATCCCAAATAGCTCACTGGCCTCCCTGAAATTTCTGTGTGTTTTGGGAAGATCTCTCAAGTGCAGGTCACCAGGACACAGTTTTCTCTATGAACGCACGAAGGGCCTCTAAGCCAGGAAAGTTTGCAGGTGAAACTCTTGCTGTCCTGCAGTGTAAATTGATATGGCTCCAGTGCACTGAACAAGGGGAGGCCGGCTGAGGCCAGCACGGCCCCTGCTCTCAGCCCCATCACACGCACTGCGTTGGCAGAGATGGGCAAGCTGATCTGAGCATAGCCTCTCTCTGCAGAGATTGCCCAGCACTGGAACAGGATCAAGCCCTTCCTTTGGGTAGCAAGAAGGTAGAAAAATCTTCCTATTTAGCCTTTGCATTTCACTGGCAGAAAAACAAAGCTGTTGAGAAAATACATTGCTAACAAATGACTGACTTGCTCTGTAAGGGGTTATTCCCCTACTTTATGCATTCACAAAGATGATAAACAACATATGGCTTAACCATGCTGTCCCCATCTTCAAAAGAGGTGTTGTTCCTACCTCCCAGAGGCACTGCAAGTTGCAATTACTGCTCTGAAGTGATGCAAGATCCCTGCTTGAGTGGCGTTATTTAAAGGTTGTTGTGTGACATATGGTAGCACATCCAGCCAGCGTGGAGTTGTTATTGCACCAGCCATGGCACAAACACGTAAGGAGGGACCATCCCTGCCCACAGAGGTTGGAAGGCAGGGAAGCTGAGGCAGGGATGACTGAATGTGCCCGAGCAGGTTTGGGGCGGAGCTGTTGTACAGAGACAGGTCTCAGAAATCCATCCCTAGCAAATGGGTTGGTTGTGTTTTCCACGTGAGCGTGGGCTAAGAGGACTCAGCTTTTATGGGTGCCATGCCCAAGTTTTGCTTTAAAGGGTGCAGTGAAAGGAAGGTTAGAGCATAACTCAACTCAAAGGGCTGTGGAGGGATGTTTTATTACTGCCTGAGCTAGGGAGGAGAGGATTGGGCTTTGAAATATACAGTGTTTCTAGATCTGAAAGTTGATAGTGAATCTCAGCCAGAGTATAATACACTGTAATACAAAACCTGGCTTGTCTGCATGAGACTCCAATGGCAGTCAAAACCCCTTTCAGTGGCCAGTGCTCCATTACTTAAAAATCAATAATAAAATACGAAGCTTTTATTGATTCCCCTCGTGGTTTTTTATTGCTATTTTTTTTCTCCAGGAGGGTTTTTGGCATCACTGGTGTTCGGCTGTTTCTTGCTCAACCTCTTTGTTTTCCTATGGCACCTTCATCTCAGGCACAAGCCCCGTGAGCACAGCGAGGCTAGAGCCAGCCTCGCCTTTCCGAGGTGAGAAACACCTTTTCCATCAAGAAAGGGGAGGGGTCCTGGGCTAATGAAAGCTTACGAGGGAAATGTTTGGGGGGGAGCTGTACTTTTTAATTAAAGAAACGCTACGCTGTTAGAGATCACCTGCTGCAGTATGGATAAAGTTTCTCTACAAGCCCTGGATGAGTGGGGGGGGAGGACAGGGACGAGCGGCAGCCCCTCGGGGGCGGCGTGGGGGCGGGCAGCCCCTCTCCCCGCGGGGTTTGTGTCTTTAACACGGCTGGCGGGGCGCCGGGCGGGCGGAGGCGTGGTGAGCCGGGAAGGAGCCAGTTTCCTGCTTCCCCGCTCGCAGCCGAGCGGCCGCGGCGGCGGGGGGAGGCGCTCNGGGAGGTGGTGTGCTCAGGCTGGCTCCGAAAGTCACCGCCGGAGAAGAAGTTACGGAGATACGTAAGTCTCAGCCCACCCCATCTCACCCTTACCCCGGCCCCGGGAAAGCCGGGATCCATCCCCCCCGCCTCCATCCCCGCTCCTCCGCCGCCAGCCCGGGTGCACCTGCCGCCGCCTCTCCCGGCGCCGCGGAGGCTCGGCAGGGCGGGGGTGCCCCTTGTCCGGGCGGGGAACGAACGCTCCTGGCTCCCCGCCGCTCGGGAAAGGCGGGTGGGAGCATCTCCGAGCCCCCAGGCGTGTTCCCTGCCCCGGGGTGGTGGGGTGGGCGGTGACGGCCACGGCTGGAGCGGACACTCGGCGCTGGGGCCGATCTGGCTGCGCCCCGCGGTGGCCGGGCTCACCCGGGACCTGCGACCGTCACACCCCCGCCTTTGAAGTCCTATGTTTTAGGGGAGGCTGGGAGTACCTTGGTCCCAAAGAGTAAAGGTACTAACGCATCTTGGATCCCCCCCAACGTTCCCATAATAGTCGCTCTCCCCCATCCCGTGCAGGGTTCCGATTAATCATTGAACGTCCGAACCCTTTGAAGATAGCACCAGTAGCGCTTCGATAGCCTTCGTGTCGTTAGCGGCTGAGATCAAACACTTCAAAGAAGTTGTAAAAAGAGGGTCCAAATGCCAGCTCTGTCACATTCCCCACTCATTGAAAGAAATAACTGTTCTTTGCGTCCTCCGCCTGACAGTCCTGCCGTGTGCCACGAGCAGTAGCGCTCAGAAATGCGTTGCCATCCTATGACTCGGCACATCACTCCCCAGGATGTCAAGGGTCCCGCTCCCTGACACCAGTGACCAGCCTCAGCCAGCCTTCAGCTGACTGAAATGCAGCCTCTAGGAGGGAGCTGGATGCTCTCCATTCCTGGGGGGACACCAGCCAAATCATCTTTTGGTCCTGTTGCTTTTGCCTGTGTGCATTTCAGGAGTGGCAGGCAGAACAAGTGCAGCTGGTGTCTCCCCAGTGCCTGTTATTGATTGATGGAAGCATCACTGCCTACTCTTGAGAGGGAGATGGATGTCTGTAGTCCTGTACTGCAGGCAAGAGCAGGACAGGGGTTGTGTCTGATTTGTGATAAAGTGTTATTAGCCTTGCCCAAAATGGGTTCAGTCTCGTAGACGTCAGTGGTACCACATCCCTTTGCATTAGCCTGTGTGTCCAGTTGCTCTTGGCAATCCTTTCTGTGTGTGCCTTATGCTCTTCAAGGGAATATCAGGTTGGCGCAGAGCTGTGGGATGGAACTGCTAGGGAATCCAGTGAGGTAAACACGAGTGTTTATGTGGGAAGCATCAACCCCCTAATGAACGTAGGCAGGCTTTGTGGGAGGTGGACAGGATGACTTTGTGCTAGCCGAACTGTGGAGGATGCTTTTAGCTTAATGGAGCAAAGCACCTTCCTCCCGCAGAAATCAGCTAATTGCTGATCCTGAGTCACCAATGGCCTTAACTCATCAAACATCATTAGCTCCCCAGCATCTGCCCCATGAAAGGGTGCTCACATCCCTGTCTGAATATCCAGCTTGTGCTCTGGCATTCCAGCAAGAACTGAATAAATCTGCTAAATGCTCTACATGGACAGTGTGATACGCCAGCGGTTAGTGCTGATTATCAATGTGCATAAGAGTGCTTTTCATTCACGTACATCCTAAAGTGTTTTGCAAGCCACCTATGTTTTCAAAACATCCTCATTCCCCCAAGAGGAAATGCGGCCATGCTGAGATGTGCCCGGCCATCCCACGCAGCCTCCGCGGGGCAGGAAGCGATGCTTGGCAGATGTCACTCGAGGGGATCTCTGCGCTGGAGCGGTCCCGGCGCTGTGGTCAGTGGGACTTCCCTTCCAGTCACACCAGTTGCACCAGCTTCCTGCATCGGTGGCTGGATTTGAAAGTGTTGGCCTTGAGCTTGGACTGTTTCTCGCTTGGTGATGCCCCGTCCCTTTGCTTTTTAATGCATTATTATTGATACTGTAGTTATGTGGCTGTGGTGCACATTCAGGGTCTTGGTGTGTGGATCAGGTTCTCCTCAAGAGTAGTTCAGAGCAGCTTGCTGGTCCAGAGCCTGAGGGTGATGGCTTTCTTCCCATACAACCTGCCTTTGTCCTCAATAAACCCACGTGGCTGGACTTTGGTTTTCATGCACAAAAGGCAGTTTATACCAGCTTTTGTATGGCCTCAAAGGGAAGGTGCTGAATCGCCGGCTTTGCCACTTTCCTTATACCTTCAGTTTGTATTCTGCTTTGAGACCTCAAAGGAGAAATCTCAGGCTGCAGGATGCTGCTAATGGGGTTTGAAGTTCCTGCTCTGGCTGTATTGACACAGGGTAGAGGATAGATTTATTTTTTCTTTGACAAGTGCATTTCAAATGTATGTGTCTGCACATGGGTGTGTTGCTAACGCTGTCCTTGAAGTGCTGTGCTTTTATAAGCTTGGTTTTGTTTTGCTTTTATTTTTTCAAGGAGATCTGTGGCAAGAGAGGAAAGTACTAAATTTTCTCTCTAACTTCCACCTGGGGTGGTTGAGAAAGGGGACTCTTCTCCACACTTGATATTTGCAGTATTAATCTGCATTTACAGCAATACCTGCTCTGTTTCACTTCAGATGATTGTGTTTATGTGAGATTGTGGGACATATTTGTACAACTCTCTGGCAAATATCAGTGTTGTGAGTTTCTCTTCTGTTGAGGGGCACTCAAGTGATCAAACAATGACTACTTAAAGGCTGAGACAAAGTGTACCTTTTTTTGGCCTCATAACTGCAGACAGGGGTTCATGTAGACTCTGGACAGTTTGGCTGTAAATGCTACTGTAATATTGACAGTAAAAGCTAAGCAAACAATTGAAGGTCAAAAGTAATTGAAATACCAAAATACCTCTTTTCACCTCTGTTTTGCTTGGGACATCAAGCTCCCTCGTCCTATTGCTTAATTGCTTTTTTTCAGACAAACACTTTTTGTACCTTCATAGAATGATTTGAGTTGGAAGAGACATTTAAAACTTATCTATCCCAATCCCCTGGTAATGAGCAGGGACATCTTCAACTAGACCCAGTTCCTCAGAGCCCTGTCCAGCCTGGCCTTGTATGTTTCCAGGGATAGAGCATCCACCACCTCTTTGGGTAACCTGTGTTTCACCACTCCCATTTTAAAAAATTTTCTTCCTCGTATCTGGTCTGACTCTACCCTCTTTCAGTTTAAAACCACTGTCCCATGTCCTGTTGCTACAGACCCTATTAAAAAGCCTGTCTGTACCTTTTGCCTTTCTGACTTTCATGCATGAAAGGTTCTCCTTGTAAGCAGCCACAAAGCACAGAACTGTCTTTTAATTCTCCTCCTGGCTCCTCCTTAAAACACATGTGAAAAAAAAATTTTAAAAAAACCCCAATCCCTAAACAAAACTCTGGGCTTCAGTTGTGTGACCAACGAGCCGAGACCAGTGCGTGCATTGCTGGTCCTGTACTGACTCACTGTCTCCTGGTCCTCTCCTGCTGGACGTGCCTGTCTGTTGTCTCCTGTGTTAGACGTGGGTTTAGAGCAGTGTTTTGTGTCTGTCCGCTGCCCGGCACGATGGGCTCGGGGGTGGACTGTCTGGCAGGGAAGCACTGTGAAAAATAAGTGCTGTCGTAGAGCAGCTCAGCTCCCTATCGTTAGATCAGTGTGCTCTGCCTGCTCATTTATGTACCATGAAGTCAGAGTATTTTCTGTCTGGCTGAGATCTATGTCTGCAGTTCTGACTAAAACAAAAGCTTCTCGTCGTGTACTGGTTTTACAGTCCTTTAGTGCTATAGGTTTTTGGTTTGATTTTTTTAAATTTTTTTTTCCCTCCCAGCTGATTTATCTGGGTTTGGCTTTGTGCATCGATGTTGTTCTTACATCAAGCAAAAGCAGTTTAATCAAGGTCACTGGAAGAGCTGCTCCTCTCTAATGGGACAAACAAGAAGAGGTTAAAGGGCTGATTTACTGATTGCAGCCCTGTTCCTAGGGGCACACTAGGATCTAGCATCGCTCCTGGATGAAGGGCTTATTTTGGTTCCTGAAGTAGATCCTTCATATCCCACCTGAAAATGCATTGTAAGGATGTCCTCCTTGAAGGAGAATGTGGACTGAAATAGAGCCATTAGTGCAGAGATACCATAAGCTGTCAAGTGGTGGAGATGTCAGGTGGAGTTTGGCACAGTGCTGATTGGGATGAAATTTTATAGGAGGGAGAAGAAAGAACATCTCTTTATTCTGCAGCAAAGTACAAAAGATAGGTATTGTGCAAAACTATCTCCTTTTTTTTTCCTCTTCTCTCTAAGGAGTTTTAATCAGTCACCCCCATGCTCAGCTGTGCCATGCCTCGTTCAGGATGCTCTACCCACTAATAAAAATAGGAAATAGTTGCAGACACGCCAGAGAAAAGCACCAAAAAATGAGCAAAAATATAGAAAACAGACTGAAGGAAATGGGGTTGTTTGGGGATGAGAGGGTTGATAGGAGAAATAACAGTCCTCGAGTATGCCAAAGGTAGCTGTGAAGGGGAAGGGAGTAAACTGTTCTCCATGGCTGGTGGTTGGAGGCCAAGAAGTGCTGAGCTTGAACTGCAGCAAGAGAAACAAGTGTAGGAAAAACTTCTAACCTCTGATTGCCAGAGGAGTGGAGCAGTGGAACAGATGGTTTGGGATGGGCTTGGAGTCTCCATCGAGGCAGTTATGAAGTGCAGGTTGGCCAAACTCCACTTCAGAGAGCTGAGTCTCTTCTGAGGCAGTGGAATAAATTTGACAAATTCTCCAAAAGCTCCTTCCAGTGCTGGTTTAGGTGAATTTATGGATTTTGAGCCTGGATGTAGGGAGGGATAGCTAAGAGGCTTAAAGGTAGCAATTATGTAACCTGGATCTCCCTGATGGGACCCAGGGAAGTCCTCTGACAAGTTCTTTGTAGAAAGTTTTGACTGCACTGAACTCTGTGAGTTTGCGCTTATTCCATCTGTCAAACCACCTTGCTGCACCCTGCTCCTCCCATGTAATCTCCCAGCTTGATTCCAAAAGAACATCATATATTTTAGCTATTGTCATCTGCCCCATGATTCAGAGGAGGGATGAGCACTTGCTCCACCAAAGAAGGTTTTGCAGGTCAGGAGGTGCATTTTGCTTGCAAAGGCAGTGCCTGCCAGCACTCCTGCTACACCAGCTCTCTTGTGCAATGCTGCACAAAGGTCCCACTCTCTAACTTGTTTCTCTGCTGCATCACTGATGATGAGTCAAAACATACGACCTCTTCCCTACAACCTCCTTTTGGGGTCATTTTTTTTGGTGGAGGACTGCATTCCTTTGCCCGCCTTCCAGCATTTTCTGGAGGCAGTCAGGTGATGATGTATTGTCATCATGATAATTGTGATCTAGTAACAGGGAGATACTTGAAGGATGGTTGTGCGAATGATGGAGTTAAACTCTTCTTTATTGTAGAAGGTGACAAAATAAGGAGCAGCAACCACAACCCAGCTTTGTAAGTTCAAGTTGGGTCTTAGGAAAGCCCCTCCAGTGAGAGGGTCATGGTGTAGAGGAACAGGTTCCCACAGAGGCTGCAGGGTCTCAGTCTTTGGAGGTTTTCAAGACTTGGCTAGAGAAAATTCCAGCTAACCTGATCTAGTGGCACCTCAATGCAAGGCTGGACTAGGGACCTACCGAGGTGCCTCCAGCCCAACATTTCTTACACCTCTGTAAATGCAATGTGGAGCCACAAATCTCAGAAGCAGTGGAGCTGTTGTAGCCCAGCTTGCTGTGAAGGTGGATGGTCTTTGTTTTGTTTTCCACCAACACACGTGTTGGGGCAGCTCTTCAGCTGCTGAAACCCAAACTGGTTTGGTTAGGACTAACCTGTGCGTGTTTCAGGGCATTGCATTAATGGAGGTGGACATGCCCACAGAGGTAAGGAGTCCATGTGTTGTGTGTGGGGTGAACCTGGTGTATTTTCCTGGTACTTTGGCTTTGCTAAGACAGCTTGAGTGAATCCTCAGCTATCTGTCATGACTTCAGAGTTGGCTGATTGTCCTGGCAGTCCACAGTGGATGTAAAAGATTGATGGTGGCAAAGCACAGGTTGAACTTAAGAAAGACAAATCGTACTTAAGGGAAGTGTGCGAGGAAGCCAGCTTTGTTTGTCTTCAAAAGAGAGCAGAAGTGATACTGAAACAAATTTTTTTTCCCTTTTTCATTTAGCAACTATCAGATGGAAGACATGATGCAAAAGTGTTTACCAGACCGAAGCACATAATTTATACTAGTGACTCAAAGGCAGAACAAAAATTATTTATCTGTATTACAGTAGCAGTGACTGGGGCTCCATGTGCTGTGTCTGGGGAGACCACACCTGCCCTGAAAGGTCTGATCTGATGGGGAAACCAGGGCAAGGAGCAAGTCAGTGATTTGGCTGCACTTGTGTTCAGGGTCATTCCCACAGCTGGAAACTCACCTTGGGTTCATGGTTTCTACCTGAGCCAGGGGCTTCTGAGCTGCTCGCGAGCTGCTGGGGATGTGTGAAGCTGTGGAAATGGATTATTGCTGGTTCAGAGAGGACCATAATACATCTATCAGGGATTTGGATGATGAGGGTGCCAAGGTCATCAAGGGTCTCTCTGACATGAGTTGATCCAAAAGGTTTGGAAATTACTGCTTTTAATATAAATGGCCCTTCCTTTCAGTATTCCTTCAAAGTCTTTAAAGACTCATTTTCCTATCGTAATGCTTAGGTGGATCTTTCAGTACCTTATGGTAGTACAGGGGGTGGAAGAAATGAGAGAGATTTTTATTTTGCTTCAGGGTGCCCACAGAGCAGCAGTGGAGCTAAAAGACATTTTTCTGCCATTCTGCATAGCTTCTCCACCTTGCTGCCAAGTGAAACCGGCTTTGTGGTTATCATGTGGTTATCATGGGTTAAACCACAGCAAATTGGCAGTGAATGTGGGAGGCTCTGTAGATGGAAACAGTGTAGAGCATGGCTAGTGACTGATCTTTAGTGGGGCTCTGCAGGACTCAGTCTTAGGGCCAGTGCTCTTTAACATGTTTAAAAATTACTTGGGTGCAGGAATCAAAGGAATACTAAGTAAGTTTGTTGATGATAATTGGTTGGGAGGAGCTGTTGACTCCCGCCACGGCAGAGACGCCCTACAGAGAGATCTGGACAAATTAGAGCTCTGGGCAATCACCAGCCCTATGAAGTTTAACAAGGGAAAGCACCAGATTCTGCACCTGTCTTGGGGCAACCCTGGGTTTATGGACATCCTGGGGAAAGAGATTCTAGAGAGCAGTGCTACGGAAAGGGACCTGGGGGTCTTGGTGGCCAGAAAGTTGAATGTGAGTCAGCAGTGCCCTGGCAGCCAGGAGGGCCAGCCATGTCCTGGGGGTGCATCAGGGACAGCATGGCCAGCCGGGCAAGAGAGGGGATGGTCCTGCTCTGCTCTGAGCTGGGGCAGCCTCACCTCCAGTGCTGGGGGCAGTTTTGGGCACCACAGTGCATAAAAGATACAAAGCTTTTAGAGAACATCCAAAGGAGGGCCACAAGGATGGTAAAGGGTCTGGAGGGAAACCTTACGAGGAGCAGCTGAGGGCACTTGGTCTGCTCAGCCTGGAGAACAGGAGAGTGAGAGGAGACCTCGTTGTCTGCAGCTGCCATGGAAGCAGAGGGGCAGGCACTGATCTTTTCTCCGTGGTGACCAGTGACAGGACCAAGCGAATAGCATGAAGCCCTGTCAGGGAAAGTTTAGGCTGAGTATTAGGAAAGGTTTCTTCACCTAGAGGGTGATTGGTCATTGGAACAAGCTCCCCAGGGAAGTGGTCAGAGCACCAAACCTGACAGAGTTGAAGAAGCATTTGGACAATGCTCTCAGGCACGTGGTTTGACTCTTGGGGTGTCCTGTGCAGGGCCAGGAGTTGGACTTCAGTGATCCTTGTGGGTCCCTTTCAGCTCAGGATCTTCTGCAATTCTATGATCACTTTTCTTTCTTATTTGTGATTAGTGACAGAAAAAGCAAGTATTCATTGTGTAGATTCACAAAAAACAGTCCTGAAACCTTAAGAAGAGATCCGGACTATTTGCATGCTACCAGGCATACACAGTTGCACCAAGGCATGCCTGCCATGACCTTGCAGTGCACAAAGAGGATTTCCTCAAGGTCAGCGTGCAAGCCTGCACAGTGCCATCGCACATATGTCATCAGTCATATCTAGTCATACAGCAATTTAAATACATGCTGTGTTTACATAGAAAATATTTAAAAAGCAGCTTTGGTCAAAAAAAAAATTGTTCTTAGTTGTCTTTAGCCTGCAAGCTGTGCCTTTAAAGGACAGGAGGAAAATCTGAGTGCTGGAAGCATATGTTTCTTGCTGTGTAAGATAGCCAGCAGTGCCTGTTTCTCCAGTGAATCTGGACTAAATCCAGCAACCTGGGGAGGAAGGGGGAGCTGATTTCATCTCTGAATTTGTGTTTTCCTATTTGGTTCCTATTTTTTTTCTGAGTTATTGTGCACTTTTCCTGCAGAAGGTTCTGATCTGGGAAATCTTGCATCAGTCTGGTTGTTTGCATTACATTAATACCTAGAAATTAACTTCTCCATCCAAATGTGAATATTCTCGCCCCAAAATTATGTGTGTTCAGGGTAGGAAGTTCTCTCTTGGGCCAGAAATGGGACATTTTATTTATAGTTTTAATCTGGTTTTGAGGCAGGACCAGTTGAGAGCAGCTCTTGAGCATTTCTGTATTATGTGTTCAGATTACTTCTTCTTTCCTGTTGCTTCAAAAGCTTTTCTGTCTCTGCCTACTCCAGACTCCACATGGCCTCTGAATTTTAAAGTGCTGTATGTTTGTTCTCTCTGTTATAGAAATACTAATCTATTGAAAGAAATGAAAATCTATTGACTGAACTATCTTCTGGTTGGTTTTTTTAATTATTATTATTATTATTATTTATTCTTTCTTTTGCTCCCCCATGACTTTTGGACACATCCAAACTATTTCCATCATGTCTTCTGGATCAAAGATGCTGTCCTAATAGCATTTCAGTACTTGTTATGCATCTTATTCCATTTAAACCTGGTATTTTCCAAAGGCGTTTGCTTTGGAAGGCGTTTAGACATTTCTTTGGTGGAGTTCCAGGTCCCGCATCCATATGGTAAGATGGAAATAACATTTTGAGTCAAAGATTTGTGGTCTCCTGAATTTCATGGATTTTCAGTGATTAAGTTTTGCTGATGATCCCAGCTGCTGCCTCGCCCATTCTGGTTCCTCACTGACCTTCAGAACAAGCCAATGGACTTTCATTGGCTTGTTCTGCTGGTCAAAAATGTGGCTGCCAAAAGTTGCAAGCTGACTTGCTAAATCCACTTTCTGGCCACTTAACATAATATCCAACCAGGGATTATGTCTCATTTCCAAAAGTGACTAGTAAGCCTTCATTTCTCTCCTCTCTACTGGTGACACCGGAGTGTCTTTTATACTTTCAGATTTGAAGAGCTGTGCTACACATACATGGGAGCTTTGGTACCGTGTGCTGCTGTTGAACTGGGCAATGCTTTCGTTTTTCTGCATTTTTTTATCTCATAATAATTTCAGTAACCATGCTTAATGGGGTTTTTAGTCATTGCTACTGATCTGTTCCTCAGATCTTCCTCCACATAGTTATTTAAGGATCTTTTGGCCTTTTTGTTTATTTGCAAGGGGAAATATGGGGTTTCACTGCTCTCTGGATGCTTTTGGCCTGAAAGTGTGCCCATGGAAAAGGGAAGGTTGGCTGTGCAATTCAGCTCAGGGTTTCAGTAGTTACCTCTCCATTTGAAAGTCTCTCTTACCACTCCTGTAGAGGCCACATCAGCAACTCCAGATCTCCTTTCTTCTCACAAGTGCTGTGTTTGAGAGCCATGCAGCACAGGAACGGGCAATTACGATAAACCATAGAATCATAGAATCACAGTGGTTTGGGTTGGAGGGGACCTTAAGGTCACCTAGTCCCAACCCCCTGCCATGGACTGGGACACCTTCCACTAGACCCGGTTGCTCAGAGCCTCATCCAGCTTGGCCTTGAACACTTTTGGGGATGGAGCATCTGCAGCTTCTTTGGGCAACCTGTTCCAGTGCCTCACCACCCTCAAGTAAAGAATTTCTTCCTAGCATCTATTCTAAATCTCTCCTCTTTTAGTTTAAAACTCTTCCCCCTTTTCCTATCACTATCTGCCTGTGTAAAAACTCACTCTTCCTCTTTTTTATTAGCTCCCTTTAAGTACTGGAGGGTCACAATGAGGTCTTCACAGAGCCTTTTGTTCCCCATGCCCCTTCCATAAATGCCCCTCTGTAAATGCCCCTTCTGGCTGATTGACAGCATAAAACAGCCAATCTACTTCCATGCCATCAACACGGCACACATCTCCTTTGATTCTGGGTCACTGTGCTGTTCCTAAATAGCTCCCTCCAGATAGGAAGCTCCCGGGAAAACCTCATTTGCTTTGACCCAAGAAGAATCAATGACTTGAGGCTTGTGTCCTCCCCCTGTCTCGCCTTCCCTGCCTGACTCGCCCACTGTCCACCACACGTAATGTCAGGCTGGAGTTTCCAGTGGGCTGTGGGGAACAGAAGAGCTCATTGTTTCGGGGGTCAGGGCACAGGGCCAGGGTGGCAGGAGAGAGGGGCACAGAGCTGGCAGCTGAGCCCCACTGCTACCTCCAGCATGGCCTTATGTTATCCATAGAGGCAGCAATGCAGACAGTGATCGTGTCTCCTTAAAGCCTTTGAGGGAGGGGAATAAATAAATAATATAAATGAAAGGGAAAAAAAGAGGAGATGCAGAAGATATGGGATGTACAGACTGACAGGGGTCATTTTAACTGTCCTGGCCGTAAGGAGATGCTGAGAAATGATGGAGGCTGGTCCCTACTCAAGGCTTCAGAATTGGCAGTTGAGGTTTTAACTGAGCCTTATCTGTTCAGGTCCTTCTCCGAGCCCTCTGAGTGCATGGAGTGAGGCAGGACAGGGAGCAGGAAGTTTTCCTGCCAGCAATCAGGACTTTATCCTGCAGCAGTATGTGTGTGGGTGGACCCCTGACACCAGCGTCTTTGGAGAAGGGTGATGAGAGTGATTAGGAGCCTGGGAAAGCTTTGCACAACAGGCCTCCAAAGCAGTGAAGGACAGGCACCTTCCAAGGAAAGTGAATGAGAAAGTGCCCTGATAAAAGTCCTTAGGGATACTATCTGTGCAGAGGGGGGACAGCATTTCAGCTTGGCTTTTGGGACTTCTTATTTGAGCACCCCAGGGTCCCTCTTCAGGAAGTGGCCCAAAGCGTTTGGCACATCACCCGAGAGAATGATGTTCCATCCCATCTTGGCACCCATTCTTGGAGAGGCAAGATTTGTGTTGGGAGAAGTGACCAGGTGTGTCTGACACATAAAACGAAGAAGGGGAGCAGGTCATGGATGTTAAAGCTTGTAAAACCTTTTGGTTTCTTCATCCTTCAGCAAGTTCTGCCTCTGCTGTTGATGTGTGATGCAGGAGAAGCTGCCTTGTCCTACCAACTCTGAATTTGCACCTTATAAAGTAAATGAGATATGAATAATGTGAACGTCTGCAATTTTAGAAGTTGATAGCATGAAGAAAACACTGGAAAGGAAAAAAAATATTATTTTGAGATTAAAAGCAGTCACACAGTTGATGATGGGTCTTTCCAAGAGGTAGGGCTTTCTCCTCTTTCCTTTTCAGCAAGTTTCCACCTGTAATGGGGTGTGCATTGGTCCAAGGCTAGCTAGATCCAGTACCATAGCCACAGAGTTGCTCCCAAAGCCATTTTCAGCTGCTGCCTTACACTGCCTTCAAAGCCAACCCAAAGAAGGGAGGGCCTGAAGGGATCAGACCATTGTCTCAAACATTTGCAAAACATGTTGGCTGAGGCTTTGACTGGGAATCAATCAATACACTCTTTTTAGCTTCAAATCAGTACAGCCAGCTGGCATGCAGATGGGCTGATGTATCATGTGGTGTCACAGGGAGGTGCACTGAGGAGCAAGATTTGAAGACAGAGTCATGTAGAGGAAAAGGTTGCCTGCAAGGTGTATTTGTTTGGGTTTTTTTAATACTGAAAGCACCTCACATGCAGCAGAAGGCAGAGTGTGTTACAAGTTGGTGTCATGGACAGTGCTTCACAAAATACTCTGTGCTCCAGGAGTGTGTGTTAGATGTTCACAGGAATGAGTGTTTGTCTTGGGCCTTATGCGTTGCTCTGGGCTGGGTCTGAAAAAGGGACATGAAGCAAATCATGACCTGTGCAATGTGTAAGTTGTTCATGAGTTCTTGGTTAAGTATGGTGTTTCATGACAATGTGAATTTTCTCTGTCCATCCTGCTTCTTGGGAGAGTCTGCCATGACCAACTCAGTGCTGTTAAATGTTGTCATTAAGGCTTGTGGGGTGAAGTGTGGATCTGCTGCTCAGATAGAATTGCATTGTTGAACAGCACTTGGGAAGGACAAGCTTCAAGACTTGCATTTGTAATTCAGAAGAGCTTTTAAAGCCTGTTCTTTGCATTTCTTTGTACCTGGAGCCTCCCACTAACCAACTGTAGCTCAGGTTGTGGAGGAAGGTGAGAAGCCAGAATAACATGTTTGGGCTTTATGTTTCCCCTCTGCTGTGCACATTGCTCCTGAGTCAACTGTAATTTAGGCATGGTTCAACTCTTCTTTGTCAGTGTGGAAGAGCCTGGTCAAAACCTTGGATTTCTTTCCTTCAAAGCATGAGAGACTTTTGACTTGTTACATATATTTAAAAACAAAAAACCACACAAACCAAAAAAACCCCAACAAAATACTAGTTTGATGGAAAACAAGACACCAAAGCACAATCAGAAGTGTGGCTGGTGTAACTGAGACATGTAACTGGTGTGTCAAGTTGTAACTGAGACATTCATTCCTGGTCAGTATATATTCCTGGATATTATCATATCTGCTTCTTCCATTTTCCCACCTTTATCCTTTTTGTCCCCAAAGCCCTGTGGTGTGGCCTGGGCTTGGGTTCATTTTCTTTCCCCCAAGCTTTGGTCCTTGCACTTTGAACTCTCACTAATACTCATATGCCTACCCTGACTATTCCATGGTCTTGGCATTATAACACTGAGATGGGTTGTAAACACAAAATATTTTAGCTTTGCACATCCCAGCAGAGCAAAGAGTTGGCACAAGAGGTTGTGCACTCAGTGAGTTTCCGACCTTTCCACCCTGGGCTACCAGGTTGCTTACCGGGCTATTGGGTCTTTACTGGCCCTGCCTTATAAATAGGAAATTACAGTGTACAGAGACTAAGTGAATATTCAGGGCTTGCAACGAGTCTGTCACAGAGCTGGGAACCAGACGCCAACATCCTTCAGTCTCATCGCCCCATTTCTAAGCTGCATCCCAGTATGTTCAGTCCCTGCAGTCTCGTGCTGAGAAATTCCAAGTTTCCTGAGTCAAGTTCACTCGCACGTGCCTTGCCTTGAGGTTCATTGGATAAGGTTAGGAGTGAATTCAGCCTGTTTAAAAACTCAGTCCAGCTGCCAGACAGGAAAACCTGATGGGTGGAAAGTCAGTCAGACGTGGGAAAGGAGGGGGAAAAGGTGAGTGGTTGTTGTGTGCCGGGCAGGGCGGTTGTGCCAAAATCGGTGGATTTACTCTGTTTTGGGAGTACACACGTGGCAGGGCACATGTGTGTGCTGGTAGGTGAGCTCAGTTGGGTAATAAGAATAAATCTGCTCTGCTTTTGAGTGGCTGGGACTGAAACATGGTGTAATAGCAATGTGTATAATTTTGTATGGTGAGACAGTAATTTACTGTGCTGTTTTGGCCATCAGCGCAACAGCTAGAGGCTGTTAAGATAATTTAGTGGAGGTTTGTGGTTATAAACACATTTCCATCATGACTAAGGATTCTAATAGAAATTAAATTCAGCCAAGGGGGTTTTAGTATTTTATTTTTTTTTTTTTGTTGCACACTTTCCAGTGTTTCTGTTTTGATTTATTAATCTTAAGGAATAAGCTGAGGAATGTCTATTAAATGTTTTTTAACGTATAAAATAGGAGTTGTAAGAGGGAAAAAACCCCAACACTGGATGTTGCAATTAATTTAGTGTAATCTAATTGTTCAGCAGGGGGCTCTGGGGTGTCCTACTCTTGGCTGCTGATTCTACAGACATGTTGGGTAATGTGAAAAGCTATTGTAATGCAATTCCTTGTTATAGATATGTTTTTCACTTGGAGTGTTTTGGATAGAAGAGAAAATAGTCTTCTCCATCCATCTTGGCTTCACACAAGATAAGTTGTTCAGAATTAAGAACTGTTTTTTGAAATTTAAACACAATTGCATCCAAGTGTCCAGATGGCCACATATCAGCTCAGGACCTCAACAAACCCCCAGGACCTTAGCCCTGGACTTCCAGCCATGTCCTGCATCCATACAAAACCCTTCTTCCACCTCTGAGAACAAGGAGTGTGAGTGATGTGATCTGCTGTGGGAATGCCTCAGCTCTCCCACTCTGCTGTCTTAATCCAAATAATAACAACAGAAAGTTTGAAGGCTTAGTTTGGAATTGGATAGCTCTCCAAAAATAGGCTCTCCCTGAAGATATCTCGTACTTCCTGCTGGGCTGGAAAAGCTGTGCTGGCAGCCTATGCACTTGGATATTTAGGCATCTTCTGGAGCCTAAAGCATGATGGAATGCAAAATAATAGAGGAAATCAGTTGAACTTGTTAAATTTCAGAATAGCATTTGGTTTGTGCTTCAAAAAGTGTTCTCCCCCACGCTCTTCCTGCATAAAAAGGCACTTGAGCCAAACCCCAATATTTACAAATACTTTTGAGATCTTCCAGGTGCTGGAGCTCAAAAGTTCTTCCAGGCTAGACCCTCTTTCTCTGAATAACAGATCTTGGCTTGAATGTGTCTGAAAATTGTGGACCCCAAACAGGTCCCTGTGCATGCAAAACTGTATTGGCTCCAGCTCTGTCTTCATGTGCTCAGGACTAGGAGAAGGAGTTACATAAAAAGTCCTCTAGAACAATAAACTTTTGTTATTTTGTTTCATTGAGAGGCCTCTGAATGTCTCAGGGAGTAGCTCATACTATCTGATATATCGTAGGAGTTAGTCATCAGGAGCCTCATCTCCAGTCGCGTTTGTGACGATGGGCTGAGCACAGAGGTGGCAGGAGCAGAGATTCCCTCCGCACAGCTCTCTGCAGGCTGCACGTTTTGGTACCCTCTTCCATCCATTTTGTTTTAGTCTTCCTTTCTCCTTTTCTTGTCATGTGTAACCTTTAGGGGGTTATCAGCAGGAGCACACGTTTCCCAGCACGTGACTTGTATTTTGGTCACTAAGCACTTGGTTTTATGGCACTGAGTGGAGCTGCCTCTGTAAGTCCATCTTAACATGAGTAGGAATGAGCACAGAAAGGCTGACATGGCTATCCTCATGTGCTGCAGAGAATCCCAGAAACCCAGCCTCAACCTCTGCCTGGACACAGCCGTGCTGTGAGGAGCAAATCCTATTCCAAGCAGAACTCCACAAAGCCAAGGCTAAAACTTTAAAAAGCAGTATTATTAACCTGATTCCACATGAGTCAGGTGGTGAGCCTGCGCTTAGGAAGCTGGAAAAATCCACATTTCCAAAGTTGTTGAATAGGAATTTTAGTGTAAAACTCTTTCCCCCATCCTCCTGCTTGTAAGATTTCCACAGGGACTGTTGGGATGATGCAGACAGCTGGTAACTCACCCCGCTGTCTCCCCAGCCACACCAGCACCAGCTCTAAAAGCCGTGTCGGGAACAGAAGTTTAGAAACACAGTCTCAACCTTTCCCGGCTTGTTTTTCCCATCTGTTTTTAACAGCATGTTCTTGCCACTTGGACCTTTCTGGGCTCGATCTTGTGATCCCTGATGTAGTATGACATTTCCAGTTTATTAGGAATGCTTTTGTTTATTTGCTGGGTGGGTTTTTTCTTTATTTCTTTCTTTCATTTTTTTCCCTTTCCCCTAGGTTGTGTGGAGGCTTTCTGCCTCAGCTGCCAATGCAAACGTCCCCTCCTGTGCAGGGAGGTGCCACCCACACCCGTCCTCTCTGAAATCAGGACAGTTATCTCACCGGTTTCAAGTACTTTGAGTGGTTTGGGGGCTGTTATTAAACAAAAAGGAAAGCTGATTATGTTTTTATATTTTTCGGTCCTTTCCTGCCATTTCATAATAAAAAGCCAGGTCCTAGAGCACTGAAGCAAATGAGGTTTTAAAGTTCAGTCATTGTTTTTAAACTTAAGACCAGCAAGAATGGCCTCAGGGCTGGAATTTGCTTGCTGGTGGCATTTTCAGTTTACACAGCCTGTCTTTGCTTTTCTTAGTAGATTGGGTTTATTACCTGTTGCATGCAATTGTGAGTTTACTTCTAAGCTGAAAATGGCTCAGCCAGACTTTAAGTTGCTCCATCTTTCCATTTTGCCTAAAATTCACCACACTTCCCTCCAGTGCTGGACAAATATCGTCAACAGATGATGCAGCTTCCAGCTGCATCATGAAGAGCAGGTACTCCCAGTCATTTTCTTGGCCTGGGGATAACAAGGACATGGAGGACAGATTGCTCCATCAGGGTTATATTTACTGAACTGAACCAAATCTCAGCTCTCAGGAGAGCAAAACTAGTAAGTGCCACATGGCTGCAACATGCTGGGAGTAGAGATGAGGCTGATTTCTTTTAGGTCAGTTCAGCCTACACCTCTGCAAAGCTTCAGGTCCAAATCTTTAATTGCTGTGTCCTGTGAATGATCCTTTGAAAAAGTCAAGGTGGTGGTCTTGTGGTCCTTTATAAACACTGGCTGCAGTTGCAATCGTGTGGTAAATCTTGTTCTTTGCCATGACGATCAGAAGTTGGGTCTGTAACCATAAAAGTTTGCAGCCAAAAATCATTTATGTAGTGGTACCCAAAAAGGTTCAGAAAGTCATATTTGCATGGTGAAGACAATCCAAAAAAAGCTCAGAAAGCCCTGAGAAGCTTAGAACTTCTGTGCCTGCTTCTTAATTTTTTAAACACTGGTCTTCCCAGGAAAGTAGAGATGCCTCCAGAGACCCCACAACTCTGATTGCTTCCAGCCAAGCAGCAGTGGCATTTTTCTGTCCAGTGAATCTGGTTTCTGCATCAACTTTCCCATAGACCAGCCTTCATATTATCTGTCTTTTCACTCTGTGCAGAAATCACTGCACTTACCTCCAGTGCTGGAATATCATCAACAGATGAGTATCAATGTCAGAGCAATACTTGGTGGTATTATAGAATCACAGAATGGTTTGGGTCAGAAGGAACCTTAAAAATAGTCTAGTTTGCTGTGGCCAGGGACACCTTCCACTGTACCTGGTTCCTCAGAGCTCCATCCAACCTTGCCTTGACTGCATGCTCTAAGGCAAAAAGAGCTTCTTAATATCTTCCCCAAATGAGTTGGAGACTCTGTCTGCTCCTGGAGATTCTTCAGGACATGCTTTGGGCAGCATTGGCCCAAGGATGCTCTCAAAGACCTCACCTCCTCCCATGCAATCTAAAGATTTGCTGGTTCACAGCATTAAACAAAATTGAGGTGAGCCTCATCTTCCTGTTGCATTAATGAGTTTTGTTTAATGACAGACACCATAAAAATAAAAAGAACCAGCTGTAAGGAGAACTGATTGAAAGTGCAGATGCTTTGGAGCAAGGTCAGGGTGGCAGTCTGCACGTGGCAGCTGGTCCACAGCTGCATGCCTCGTCCAGCTTCAGGACTGAGGGATACAGAGGATGAAACACCAGGCAGAACCAGTCTGCTTGGATGGATTCATCCGACTTGTTGCGGCACGCTGAGTTAGCCTTTACGAGTTTATTTTCAGCAGTGGGGAAGGCCTTGTCTGCTGGAAGTAAAACTGATCAGTACGTGCTTGGGGTCCTCATCTGGCTTGAAGTGGCTCCAAGGTTCTTATGTGTTGCAGAGTCTTCCACCATCACTGTTCCCAGGCACTTGGGGAAGGAGCTGTAAGGGGATGAGGCAGATGCTGTGGAGCCTGAGTAGAATTTGGCCTCTGGGATTGCAGGGGTTTTATGCCTGCTCAGGACCCTCTTTAATCCTGCAGCAGGATTTTGGAAATAGTAGTTTTTTTATCCTTGTGGCCAATTTGTGAACCAGCTTCTACCAATGTCTCCGTTTTCCTAGGGGAAGTGGCTGCTAATTTTTTCTTCACTTGTTAGGCTTGCTGTGTGTTTCCCTGCTGGAGAATTATGAAGAAGGTTTTCAATATTCATACATTTAACTAGGTTGTGAAAAAAGGGCCATTAGTTCCTCCAGTTTGATCTCAGATCATTAACTCCATGCTAGTGCTTTCCTTTGCCGTCTTTTATTCTCCTTGTCCTTCCTAAGTGTTGTTTGTTTTTTATTGCTCTGTATATCCTTTCAGCAATAGTGCTAGCGTATTTATTATTATTAGTTGGCATATGCGCAACAAATGTCATGCAAGGATCACAGGAGCCGTTGCCTTGGAGAAATTGGTGTATTTATCCCACATGAGGAATCAGAGGCACCAAAGAAACCAGATGGGCATCAGCTGCAGGCATGCCCCAACAGAGCTGCCAGTGGTTTCTTCCTAAGAGGCAGTATGGACCTTGCAGTCATTGGCACATGCTTGCTTTGAACTGCTTCAACTGTGCCCTAGAAACCAGGTACTACCCAGGTCTTTATTCCAGCAAACCTGACAACTTTCCTGCCACCTTCAATCTTGCAACACTCCCCATTATGCTATCTAAACCCCCCAGCATGCTGTGGGCTGGAGCAGTGCTGCAAAGCAAAGAAGGGAAAAATAATAGTAATAATAGGAGAGACCTGTTCTGGAGATGATAATGATAATAATTTTCTCAAGGTGTCATTTCAAAGCTGCCTATCTAGGTTTAAAAGCAAGGCAGGCAGAAGGACCAATGCCAGGGCTTTATGCAGACTTGAGAGTAGAAGTAAAGCCAAGAGGACAAAAAGGAAGGCTGAAATTCCACTTGATTATATTTTTATCCCACCGAGCTGCCTCTCAGTCTTGACGGGGGACAATAGGCACTTGTTCCCAGTAAATGTCTCCCAGCTGACAGCCTGTGCTGCAGAGAGGACTGGGAAGGGGCTCCCAGGGGTTTGCCCGTGGCCGTGAGCCCCCGGGGCTCGGCCCAGCCTGGCCACCCGCCTGCGTCCCACCGCGCCAGGGGAGTTTATTTTTCCAGCGCTCCCACTCAGAAACATTTGGCCAAAGGAAAAATTGTGGAGGAGGTTTAGCTCAAGTGAGCATAAAAACATGTGTCCGTGTAGTGTACTGCTGCTTGCTGAGTGGTGGTTTGGGAGGGCTTTTTTTCCTTTGTTTTTTTTAAGGATAACTGGGAGCTTGGGAATCATGTGAGGAGGATAGGGGTGATACCTTTCAGATGGACACAGGGCTGAGTAAATACAAGAAAGGGAAATCTTTTCTGCCTGATGCAAGTTCTCATCCTACTTTGGATGAATGAGTGTAAAGGTGGCAAAGTCTTAGGGAGCCTTTCAAATCCTCGTGTAAAACCTCTGTCTTAAGCTACCATTGTCACCAGCATGACCATCCATCCTCTCTTCTCATGACCCCCCAAAGTCCCTGAATGAGGAAATCGGCTATGGTATCACACTGTGTCCTCTTTTCTTGCCCCATGACTTGGTTACTGTAGGGGAAAAAAGGACAAGGTGCCAGAAAAGTTGGATCCTGGTCTTTAAAACTGGGGGGCAAAGAGCTGTCCCCCTCCCCCTATCCCAAACTTATTCTTGCACACAGGCTTCTCTCTCCTACCCTCCACAAACGAAACATTGCTTCATCCAGAGATGAAATGCTGAGCAAACAAATTGCAGGTCAAAGTCTCCCACTCCTTCCCCTGCCACGTTCCCATCTGCGCATTTTTGTGCGCCATCCCCGCTGCCTTTTCCCATGCCCTTTGTGGGGAGCAGGGTGGGTATGCTGGCTGCTGGCTGTCAGCACAGCAAATGCAACTCTGCAGATGTGAGCAGGCAGAAGGGAAGGGAGTTCTTTGGGGAACAGTTTGGAAGTCTGGGCAGATGATTTCCACCCTTCTTCATGAGCTGAGATCAGCAGAATTGTTCTTGAAGAGAAAGCAATGGTACAGGTTTTGGTGAAGTTGGCTGAGGGCCCTGAGTCCCTGAAGTCCGAGTCAAATCTGTGCCAAGCTCTTTCTTGTGTTTGTGCAGGGGCAACAGGATGAGAAATAAATCCCCTCTCACCCCACGGGGATGTGTACAAGGAGTAATGCATGTGGATTTGTCTACCCTGGGATGGTGCATCCCAAGGAGGAGCTGTGAAGCTTGGCTGGCAGCAAGATGGGGGATGTCAAAATATATTAGATGAAACTCCTGAGCATGCTGAGACAGCTGCCAGGAAGGAGGACTGTAGGGCAAAAGAGGGAACCACAGGATTTGGCAATTTTGAAGAAAAACAGAGTATTATGGGTGCCCTGGTGTAGGGCAGAGGGTTTGCAGAGTGGAAGGTGGTTGCCTTCTGGCTTTATTTTTTTGCTGTAACATGGAGACCATTCACTGATCAAACTATCTTGTGAAGTTAAACCCGTAACACCCAGGAACCTGGAGGATCCCTGCTTACGTCTCCAGAAGGTGTGGTGGACCTGAGTGAAGTGAGCTGGAGGGTACTGCTCCAGAAGGCAGTGATGTAGAACCACTGTTCCATCTGCTGGTCTCTGACATCTGTACTGCCTTGGCCAAAAAATCCATGACCTAGATAAAGATGGAGACAAGGGTTGCAAGCTGGCATATTACACTGAGTTTCAAGCCCCTGTTGTAGCCAGCTGAATTATCCTTGGGCTCTTTCTCTAGACAGTTATTTTGTTTTCTGGCTGAGAGCTGATACAAAGACACTAAATGAGAGTTTAATAGTGAACTGACTCATCTCGACTTGATCACACTACAGGCATGCAACTCACATCTCTGTCTGGATGGCTCTGTCCACAAGACTGCTGTGATACCCCCATGTGGGAGAGGAGAGCTGGGGCCTTTACGTGCACGAGCTGTGCCCAGAATAGGGCATCCCATGAGCTGGATTATAACTACTCCAGCTGGTTTGTCCTGGGAACTTTGCAACTGCTCTTGTTCCTTCCATGGACCTGACCTGAGGTGGTTGGGTTACTCTGGGGTAAAAAAAGTCTTACATGAATCTGGGTCTCACATGAATCTGTGGTCCACAGGAGTTCGGGAGGGAGGCAGTGGGAGTTCTAGAGAGAAGACCAGTTTGCCTCTTTCTCATTCAGGCTGGTAAACTGCAGTTTTGTCCATTAGGGAATAACTTTGCTTCAGTGTGGGCTTCTCCCCACATCTGTGTTCTGCAGGATGGCAGAGGATGCTTGGAGGACATATGTTTAATCTCAAACTCTACTGGATCCTGAACTCAGCCATGCTATCCCATAAAATAGCACAGAAACTGACATATGAAAAGATCTAGTTGGGTGCCCTGACCCTCTTGTGACAGCCTCTGCATCCATGTAGAGTGTCAATGTGGTTCCTGCAATGCAGATTTGTCCCCTCCAGGTGGTATACATCTGTGCTGGTCTGCTGGGCTCAGGGATGGAGGGGCAAGGCTGCCAAGTCTTTTAAAAACTAATTATTTGGTTTTGTAGTGTGATTATCTGACTATCTTTGTGTTCAGCCTTTCTGTCATTTTTGATGGTGCTGAAGAGAACCATCTGTGAAGGACCTTCCCAGAAAGCATCGTTAGATGTCTAACTTGGTCCTTGGGGTTTTTGGTTTAAGTGTTAGGGAACTCCATCTCCTAGAGTACAAACCCCATCTGGGGTAAAAGGGACTAACTTGAACATTAGCATGAAGATCTAACAGGACACGGCCCAGTCCAGTCTCAGTGGCTGCAAGATGTCATCTTGGAGTATAAATGGGTTTAGGATGATTTTCAAATGGATCTCTGTGGACGGATGGGAAATCCGGCAGAAGATAAGCATCCAACTCCATTATGCTCATCCAGAAAATCATTCAGGAGCAACAGGTTATCTCTGGCAGCTCCCTGCCAATGAGGTCCTTATCAGCTACTCATCCATTGACTCAGGCTAACCTCCTTTCCTGGACATCCAGAGACTGTGTATCCCAGAGAACTGCTGGGATTTTCTATCTTACAGAGTCTGAAAGCTGGGCATGTTTTACATCAAGTGCTAATGGTGTAAAATCTTGAATAGAGCTGTCAACATGAGCTGCTGGACTATCTCAGCAGATGAGGAGAAAGGGATATGACTTCTCATATCCCTACCTTGCAATTTCCAAGTTTTCCTGCATAGCTCAGTCAAACCAGTCCTTTCCCCAAGAGCACACATAGTGGAAATCTGACAATTTGGCTTCTTCCTGCAGTTTTTATTGCTTCATTTGGTCTGAACTGTTGACTCAGCAGTCTTTCTTCATGTGATTCCCTTGAAATAGCTTCCCCCAGGCAGATGGCATGAGGATAGGACAGCCTCAGTGACACAACTCTTTGAGAAGCTGCTGTAGTGGCAGCTTCCTCCGGGGTGATTCTGCTCTCTACAAGGTTTTTAACTTCTCCTCAAAGCGTCTAGGGGAAAGTCTTCTTCAGCAGTGCTTTTACCTAAAAGAAGGCAGGTCTTGTGAGTGACTTCGGGGCACAGCTGACAGCCTTATGTGCTGGGTCTTGAAAGCATTTTTGAAATCTTGGATGAAAGGTTGCTCCTCCTGAAGCATCCCTCCTTCCCACTGGACACAGTGCTGACAGAAACCCTCACACTGAATATCAACTTGTGCACCACCTCTTATAATATTGTTAAAACCTTTCTAATTTAGACATCTCTAAGCCTTTTAGGGTTCCTTTTTTGGAACAAACCCGAGGTTTTCCTGCCAGAGCCCAGGGTGGTTGTCTGGAGGAGCAGGGAGCAGTGATTGCTGCCAATGTTGGTCTTTGGGATGACCCTGCAGCCCTTTGCTTGCAGCTTTCTCAGCGCTCTGGCCGCTCTCTGAACGCTCTGCACACCCCGGGTGCCAGCTAGCATCACTGTCTAAGAATGAGAAGTAATTTAGTTCCTAAGCAACCTCTCGCCTGGCCTCTTGCTAAAGAGTGACTTAGCATTTTCCAGAGGAAAAAAGAGACTGTGGATAGGGATGTGTTGAGGCAGGTTCTTCTAATGTGCTTAAGCCCCCAGATGCTGGATTAATGAGCATCCCCTGAGTGCTGGCTAGCTGGGTCACTGCCAGTGGGGTCAGGGTGCTATGGGAAGCCAAGTTCAACCTTTCTGGATGAGCTTGAATAAGGATTAAAATCTGTAGCTGTTAGGAGTGTTTCTAGGATTGTGAGGACTGCCTTTTTCCTTGTTTGTTCTTGTTGCTTTCATTTTCCTTCTGACCTTACAGTATTTTGCTGTCTGTCAGTCTATTTCATTATCCCTCCCACTCCTTCAAAAACCCAGTGAAGAAAATGTCGTTTTATCTCAAGTCCAGCAATGCTTGAAAAATGAGTGAGCAGGTCACATTCCTGTCCTAGCCATCTCTGTCTGTCTGAGATATGTTTCTACCACCTCCTTTAGTGTTGTACCTCAGTAAATCAAGATCTTTACTGTTTTTATCCTTCTCACATCCCTGCAAGGCAGAGCTTCAGGTAAACCGTGATTATCCCAGGTTATTATTACGGAGAAGCCAGAGCAGCATCAGGCTCAACTTGTACCTTCAGGATACTTGGCTTTCACGAAGGACATGCTGAGTCCTGACCTGCTGTTTTCATTTGGTTCCTCCCAAACCTGACCCACTGAGGGTCTCAGCTCCTCTGCTGAGGGGGGGGGTTGGAGGATGAGAGTGTATTGAGCTTTGAGACACAGCTGGAAGGATGAGGGGGTGTTCAGCAGCTGCACAGAACGGACAAGCAGAAGGGACAGAAGGGACAAGCAGGGATATGAGAGAGAGGGAATCATCCACTGGAGCCCAGAATCAGTGAGGCTGGAAGGGACCTCTGGAAGTCGCCTCATTTAACCTCCTTTCCCAAAGCAGGGTCACCAAATGCAGGTTGCTTAGGATCTCCACCACCTCCTTGAGCAGCCTGTGCCGGTGTTTGCATATCCTCACAGTTAAAAACAAAGATGATCCTTGTTTAAATGGGCTTCCTGATGGTGTTTTAAATTTGTGTCTTGCCCCAGCGAAACCCACTTCCCTGCACAGTTACCCAGCATATACCTCACCAGTTTGTGTAGGGGACCTTATGGGAGAAGCTTTGAAAGAAAGCATTATTAACGTCCTGGTTAGGAGCCCCCCCTGCTCTGACTGAGCCAGTCATCTCCCCACAGAGGCTGTTGTGTGGGCAGGGGGGATTTAGGGGTCATACTACAGAATCACATGGGGTCAGAGGGGGTTGTAGAAGGTCGAGATATGATTTAGTAGTAACTGGAACAGCTATTTCAGTTTTCTTAGAGCATTTCAGCCATGATAGTGTAATTAAATTAAATGCTGTAGTAACATCTAGGAGCAGGGGAGGTGTTGGCTGGGCAGGCACAGGGCTTCTTTGTGGAGCTCAGCAACACACAGGGGTTTGTCATTCAGGATCTGCCCCCATGGCTGCCTCTGTAATGGGTGTACTGACGCCAGCATGTCTCTCCTGATCCACTCACATCCCTGTCTATGCCTTGGGAAAGGGTCTCCTCTCTCCTTGCTGCTGTATGTAAAGCCTCACTCCCCTATGTCCTCTCTGAAATACAACATGCAACTCAGTTGATATATGCAGTGAGGAGCAATTTTTTTTTCTTTATTTTCCCCTACTTGCATCACTTTTGCAGAGCTCAGAGAAATAAGAGTGACAGCTCAGTACACTGGTGAAGCCAACAGCCAAGAGGGGGCTCTGCCTGAGGAGCAGTTCTGCCAAGTAACACTTTCTAACACAGCTGATTGAAGCCGAAGAAGACACGAGTGTGTCCTCACACTATGCAAGAGCCTTGACAGCTCTTGAGGATCAGGTTCAAGCCAGAAAGAGCTGATTGCAGCTTTGGGAGTAGGACCCAGGCATGATCCAGTGATTGGGGATGACCCACTTAGCTGCACTGATTTGCCTATATATACTAAGAAGGAAACCCTATTAATTTTTATTCCCCTTTATTTACAAAAAAATAAAATGGTCTGGCAGAGTCAGAATGCAAGGAGTGGGCAGGCACACTGCCTTGGTTGTTGGAATGGCTGACAGATTAAATTAAGGTTTAAAAAAAATTTAAATTAGGGAGGGAGAGAGAGAACAAGTGTTTTCTACTGGCAGAGTTCATTCACAAGTCACTCATTTCTCTTGCTCTTCAGGGAGTGATAGGAGACAATTAGCTAATTGGTTTGGGGAGGTGACCTGTCAGTGACTCAAGGAGGAAATGTCTCCTGTGCTATCTGACATAAAGAATATATTTTCAGCTCGTTGTGACAGCTGCAAGCACCCCCCATTAAAATCAAGGATGTAATGGCTGTAATAACAGCAAGCATGGAATCCATCACAGCGAGGGAAAAGCAATGAAAAACCTGATAACATGCACTAAATTGCAGCCAGAGCTGATATGTTATGTTGTCAGGTTGAAATATTTCTAAATTATCTTATCATTAGCACTGTGTAAGCACCCAAAGCCTTTCTGAGGTTGAAATGTGTCCCCAATTACCTTTGTAGTTCCTTCGGTTCTGCAGCTCATCTGCCTTCAGAGCCGGGTACCTGCATGTCTTTGTGATGGAGCCAATCATTGTGTGTGAAACTGGGAGGACTTGAAATCTGGGATTTTAGCCCAGGCTTTTGGAAAGCCTTTGAGGGTTGCTCAATTTGCTGAGAGGTTGTGGATTTCTCACATTTTTCTGTAAGTTCTCAGGACCTGTTCTCAGAGTTGAAGGAATGGCTTCTTGTGTTGGGAGGCATTCTGGGTAGGACCTGGGCTGAGATCTTTGAAACATCCCCTTCAACCTTCTGCCCTTAATTTTGTGTGTTTTGGGAAAAGCAGTAGGCTGGAGGGAAGCAATGAGAAGGAAAAGGTTTGGACAAGAAGGCAGCATTCCCTCATGCCCTCAGACTCCTGCATCTGCACCCCTCCACCAATCTCAGTGATGTAGCAAAACTCAAAATACTAAAGTGAGCATGTTACAAAGAGACAGCAGTCATGAGATAATAAGATGAAGAAAAGCAGGAAGTCTCCTTCAGCCCAAGTGATGTAATTTTTCCACAAACAAAACTTCATTCATGTGAATGTTTCATAGAAAAAAAGAATAAGAAAAGCAGAAATGCAAGTAGGGCAACTGCAGCTTGTAGCTGCCAGTGGTTGGAAGGAATAGCAGGTCTCAAGTTGGTGTAAAGAGGTACCTGGTTTTCCTTAGGGAGGTGATTGGTCCTTTCTGAATATCAGATGCCTGAAAATTTTATTATTACTGTTATTATTATTCTTATTATCATCATCATCATTATTAAAATTTTGGAAATTTTGCCTAGCAAAGCAAGTTTCCATCCCTTCCTGCAGTCCAACCATTCACTCTTATTTCCTTGTGCTGTGCTCCATGCTCATATGAGAATGGTACAACATTTGTGCAGGAGGAGTGGCTTTGCTCATGTTGGTGGGTCTGAGTTTCCCTGCTGACAATGACAAGGATCAGCCCTGGGGACAGGTTCAGCAGAAGGAAGAGATAAAGTGAATAAGCACACCACGTCTGGGAGGCTTCTGGCACAACTGCAGACGTCCTCCCCAACCCTGCTCTGCAAATTCCTATGGGAAAGTGTGCTGCTGGGTCTCCTGCGTGAATGGGCTGGACTTGGTGGGGGATCCGGAAGCACTGGGTCACTCCAACACCTGTTTGGCTTGGTGAGTTTAGGCCAGCAGTGTTTATGGGATGAATTAGGAAGGGTGATGTTTTCCATCTTGGTGGTGTGTCTGTGTTGATGTCAGACGGTTTCACTGCAGCACAAACAGGAGACAGTTGCTATTTTAATCATTGCTACACAAGACTTTCTCGTAAAGGTCATAAAATCAAAATAAACCTTGATGGACTGACCCATCATTAGTGGTAAAACCAGCTGTGCACCACTCAGGCATGTCCCACAGTAGGGCAACAAGATGTAGGCATGGTTTACTCACACGAAAAAACCCTGACATTTTTCAAATCCATTTATTTGTTTTTATTTGTGTTGCAGAAAATTTCTAAAATACCTAGTTTACTCGGTGTCAAACTTTGTTGAAGTGTATGGACAGCTTATGTTTACCCCTGTGAGTTCCTGGTGTTCATCCCCAAAGATTACAAGAGAGAAAGAGTGGCAGAGCTGCACCGTGCAGGATCTCACAGGGACTGGATTTGTGTTGAGAGGGAAATAGAGGCAAATTAAATAATTACAATCACATCAAACAATTAAAAGGGGGAGTTTATCAGCATCCAGAAGAGCTTATTGCTCAGCCACCACTTTATCTCTTCATGCAAGCAGTGTTGGAGGCTGTGATTTGAATACCAAAAGGATGAACCTCTGATTTAGCTAATGACCTCATGCAGCGTTTGAGGTTGAAATTCCCAAATCCCTAAATTTTCTTAAGGGCTGATTTTCTTAAAAGTTTTGTCTTCGAATCCTGAAGCCAGGCACCTTGCCTGGTACCTGGGCCTGGAAGAGAGGCTTGTCTTGAGGAGCTGTGCATCAGGAATTATACATTAACCCAGATGAAGGGCTGAGATCTCAATTGTATTAACAGACTGAGGTGGGAAATTCTGGATAAAACATTTTTTGGAGTCAGAAAAATTTTAAACTATTTAAAAGAAATTTTAAAACTTTGTTTTTCCCTACTCAAGAGGAAAATTCAGTGGAAGTGGAGAATATAAACTCCATTATGGCCAGACCTGGGCACCATCTCCCTGGATTCAGGGCATCCCATGTATAGAGAGCTCCTCACAGGGATCCCTCCAAATAATGATCACTGTGGTTAGTAGGGACTCTCTGCCTGATTTTGGCAAGGAAAGGATGAAATTTTTACGTTTGTCTTTGGCCATTTCCCTGGGGCTGGCTCTTGTCTGCTCCAAGAGAACTAACATTGGCCCAGGCTGTTTGCTGGGAGGTGTTTACTGACATCTCTGCATTGGGAGGTTCCTATACATACCTCACTCTGGGCTCATTGCAAACATCCTGCCAGGAAGAGGAAACATTTCCTCTGCCCCAGGATAACCTGCCTTCCTATAGAAAGAGAATTGATGTTTCCGGATGGAGCATATGGATGTGGAAGAGGAGCCTGCACGTGCTCCTGCTGTGCCCCAAGGGTCAGTTCTAACGCTGGCCAGAGTCAGTGGGATAGCTTCACATGTTGAATGGCATTTGGAGTAGGACTTGCATGAGGATGCTACCTGGAGCAGTTTTCCAGGTGCCAGAAGTAGCATGGGGCATTTTATTCCTCCCTCCATTGTGAGTGCAATGGAGGTCCATGCTGGCATCCAGGGATGGGAGCTGGATGTAGAGGGAAAGCTGCTGAGTGTCATGCCCTAGAAACAAATACTAAAAACCAGGGAAAACTGAAAGAAAGAAGTGAAGCAGAGAGGAAGACTCCAGGAAATGAGGTAATATTTTTTGTTGTTTTGTGGGGTTTTTTTTAAATAAAACATCCAATAAAAGATTTCCTGCTGCATGAAATTGACAACACAGGAGGGGAAGCTCTTCCTAAATATAACAAGAGCTGTCTGGCCTCACTAGACAGCTCCTCCACAGGGACCCTAGGGTTTGCTAGGAGGATGGTTCAGCCAGCTCCCAAGGGCACATGCACTGCAGCCTTCTCCTTCTCATTCAATGTCAGTGGATTGAAGCAAAGCAGAACTGGCTCTTCCTCTCCCTCCTTTCCCCCAGTACTAAAAATATCCAAAGTCTATCATGGAATACAGTGGGAGTGGAAGAAGGGAGGTGTTGGCAAAAGGGAAGGACTGGGGGAAACCCTGTGTCTCTTGCACGTGGCTGACAAGAGGTGAGAAATAAGAGGATGAGATGGGGTGTCTCACAGAGTCTGAGAGTGTTGTGTATCTGAGAGCAGATGTGACTCCACAGGCACCAGTTCTGTGAAGGGCAACACCTCAGGGAAGGCAGCCAGCAGGTGAAAGAGTGTCATAATTGTGATTTTGACAGTGTTGATGCTCTAGCGTGGGCAAGTGGGAGTGTGTGGCAGCACCTGGTTACCTGCTTGTCTTACTGCTGCAGCAGTCCATCAGTAGAAAGGGGAGCAAGGTGAGATCTGAGTGCCGAAGTCAAGAATTGAGCTTTTCTTGTTGTCTCTCCCTGCCATGCCTGGTGCTCATCCAAAAGGGCACTTCTTATAACCAGCCTCTTCATGTCCTCAGAGAGCTGGCAAATATGAAACACAAAAGGCAAAGTAACAGCGGGCAAAGAGCTATGGATGATTCCCAACTTCATCTGCTGCAGCAGGCGTTTCTTGCAAAGGAAAGAAAAATAGTAATAATGGTAAGAATTTTGCTTTTAAGTTTCTAAAATACTCATAACAAAGGAGAAAAACAAGAGGAGAAGAAAATTATTTTTTTTGTCCAATCCTGCTGGGATTACATGACACCAGAGAGTTCACCACATTTTAATATGTGACTCACAGCTTTCTAGGGGCACAGCTCCATTGCTGCAGCTCAGTCCCATCTCTGAAGACCTCAGGTTGAGTTTCCAAAGTGTCATGTTTTGTGACAACTTTTGTTCCTATCTCCTGGTTCGGTACAGAGCCAGCCTTTGGATTGCTCTGGCTCAACAGAGCAGCCAAAAGGCTCCCAGAGGAAGCCAGTGCTTTTATGGAGGTGGAGATTATCCACTTTTTAATGGCATTAAAATATAGATCAAAAGCTTTGGGAGCACTGTTATCTGATCTGTTTCTCCACGTCAGCCACAGCTGCAGTTAGGGGGTTGCTGAGCCCTGCGTGCTGTACGTGTCCTGTGCTGCCTGGATTAGCGGGATGCTGTTCCCACTATCAAGCAATTTCAAAGTTTTAGGGATTTCTGCACTTTTCCCTGGGACATGCGATACCAGCTGCACTTTGGGGATAAGGAAGAGGCTGGAGGGCCTTTGGCCGTGACCCAGGCTAGTAGATCTCAGGTGGTCCTTCAGGAGACATACCGAGCACTGTGTTCAGCATCTCGAAGCCAAAACCTCCCGTATCTGAGCAGGTTTTCAGATCTTCTTCTGGAAAACCAAGGGAATTTACCCAGTTGGCAGATGGGAGATTGCTGCTGTCAAGCCACAGCTTTCTTGTATTCAGCACTTATGGCTGAGACAAGTTGCAAGGAAGTTGTGGCACCCGGAGGAATGCCGAGGGGCTGCAGCTTTCGATGACTGTGGTAGTTCTTGCAGCCTCTTGGAGATGTAAACCCAGGAGAGCTTAAAACCAGTGGAGGCTGTCTGTATGTTAACCTGAGTGTCTGAGATGAGGATCCAGCCATAAATCTGTATTTCTGCTGCCATGTCTTGGGTCAGGCTGAAGCGGGTTGGGCTGTTGAAATCACACCTTACTCCATATAAAACCTACATCTTCTTCCTGTTGTTTCAACCCTTCATTAGAGCATTGCTATCCTGTTGCCCCTCCCCTCACCCATCCCAGGATCCAGAGCTCTCCGAGAGCAGTCACGTCCTCCTAGCTTAACTTTGCACTTCTTTAGTTAAATAATTCTTTTCTTGAAAAAAATAAAAAAAAGAAAATCAATTTCCTTAAATTTCTTCAAATTGCATAAAACATTTGGAAGATATGAGAGACTGGGACATGCAGCGAGTGGTTGCTGGACCTGACCTGACCTAAGCCCAGAAGAATGTTATTCTGAAAAAAGCCCATCAGTTCTTGCTCATGTGTGGCATCCTAGACAAGCTTTTCACCCAGCCTTGATAGCAAAGCCACAAGCATTTTATTCATCCTGTGAGGCTGTGCACAGGAAACACAAGTGGATCCTTCCTGGGATGTGGTTCCTATGCACTCTTCTTGTATAATCTTGGACAGTTCCCGGATGCTCTGCATGATGCCATGTGATGAAGCAATGATTGTAATCATTGGTATTTTCACCTTCTTGCCCAAATTACTCCAGGACTCCCTGGAGGAGCTTCCCAGCTGCTGTAGGAACCTGCCTGGGGAGCACACAGAGGTGCTGAGACATGCAGAGTGGGAAAAGACAGCTTTATGCAATCAGGGTGATGCTGTGAGAGGCCACAGGAGGTGAACAGGGCAATTTTCGCAAGAAATGGGTTTGAAATGGGGTTTGTTGCATGTCACAAATGCTGGCCATATGTCTTCCTTTGTAGTCCCAGATGGGATTTTTACCATCCTATAACTACTCTGCATTTCTTTGATCCTACAGAGGGCAAAATCCCCCCACCACAATGTAAGAATTGTCTCCAATGCCAGGAACATGGATTCCTGGAGCCAGTGGTAGCCACTGGGCCAAGCACAAAGCCATCTTATGCCCCCCGGCACCCCAAAACACATCAGGTTTTACAGCCGATGCAAGCTGGGATTTTCTCAGCCAGAGGTGGGGTTTGGGGTTTGGTTCTGAAACAGCAGCACTGGATTGATCCAGTGATATTCAGCTTTCCCACTGCTGCTTGGAAGTGCATTGGGAATCCAAGGGGGTAGTTAAATCACTGAAGCAATTTACTGTAGGTCTTTTCCATGCAGCTCTGAGATGGCTGATGGTAAATACAAGAACATCAATATTGTGGAGTGGCCGCAGGTTAGGAAGTCAGTGACACAGCAAGCGCGAGGCATTTTAATGCTGTGGAGGAGAAGAGGGAGGGATGAGGTGCCCAAGAGGTGCTGTTTACAGGTAGCAGCATGCTAATGAGTGAGTGCTGGAGCCTCGTCAGCTCCTGAGGCAAATCAGTGCTCAGAGGGTTTCAAAGTTCTGTGCCATCTTGGAGGGGGTGGCATCTCTGCAGAGACTCCAGGAGCACAAGTGTCCTAGGCTACACAACAGCACCCTGGTGAACCTGGTACTACCTCTCTGTTTTAGGAAAGCATCTCTGTGGCACCTTAATTTTGGTAAATTAAGGCAGAAGCAACTGCTAGGAGTCGAAAGCCTGGCTCTAGGCATCCAACAGGTCCATGCACTGCTGTCATATCTCCTTTGGAGATGTCCCACTGTGGCCAGCAGGCAGCCTGCCCACAGCAAGGCAATGAGGTTCTTCCAGCAACTCTGCCTTTAAGCAAGAGCTGAGAGCTAGGTCTGGGAGGATGCAGGGTGGTGGAGTTCAGGATGTCTGAACTCCTCTGCTGAGGTAAAAAATGCTGGTTGAATTCTTCCCAGAGCACTGCGTGAGTAACAAAAAGCCGTGGAAGGGGTTTTAATGTCACCTGGAACGTCCATGTTCGTTCCTGATGAATTTAAGGGAGGGAGCAGTGGCTCCTTGACTGCCTTGAGTGGATGTGCTTGGCTCTCTTCAGCCCCTTGCCACAAGCTGGGTCTTGTACTGGCTGTTTACCCCCATTGTTATCCATTCTTCGCATCCAACACTGCAAGGACAGCCATGGCCTGGGATAATTCAATTTGAAAGATTCTCCTTCTCATAGTAAATCCCTGTGATTCCAGATGCTTTTTTCCCCCCCATTCAGCTTTCCCTTGTCTTTCTGTAGCTGAGTAGAAGAGCTGGAATGGGGAATTGTCCCAGATGGATGCAGCTTCACACAACTGTCCGACACATTGACATCCATCAGCCCATCAGAAACAGGCACAGGAGTATGCCAGGCAGACCTCAGCAAGTGTCTCTTCTCCTGGTGGAAGACCATACAGGATGAGGCATTAAGATAGCCCTCATTCCTGAGCACAAGCTGGGGAAATAGGTTCTGGCTGGCCAGTAGGAGCCCAGCCCTGCTAAAACTGAGACTGGGCTTAGTTGCCTTCCACCCTTCCTGCCCCATCATCCTCTTGGCATGTCCAGCCTGACAGTAAATTCAGGTGTGTTAAGTGAAACAGCTGTGGATTTGCAAAGAAGCTGAATTCAGGTGTTTTCCAGGGAAAGCACTGCCCATGGACAAGTCTGGGCAAGCTCACTGCTTGGAGGGATGGAGGCATTGGATTTGCACCATCATCTGCAGGCATCCTGTGGGAAGCCCAGTGTTCCATCCTGAAGTCCTTTCCGAGCTGGGACATGAAAATAAGTGAAACCTGTTTAGTTCTTACAGGCAGGATTTAATCACCTTAAATTATTCTAAGTGGATGGGGAAGCACCCTGTGATCTCCAAGCCAAGCAGGTCACCTTTAATTTCCTTTTCCTTCCATCAGTAACGCTGGTGGATGGGTGTTTGATTTATTAAGCGCTGAATAACAGGGCTTTCGTATGTATTGCTGTCAGAGAGATAAATAGGCCCCTTTGAAGGCAGGTTTCTGGGAGGTGGCCCTGGCTTTTTGAATATATATCCATAAAGCATTGCAGACCACCCCCTCCTTGGACAGCCACAATCTTTCAGACTGCATGGCTCTCCCCCATCCTCCCTGGGCCCTGTAACGTGCTCAGAGTGATGATCCCCACTGTGCCCTGCTGGGAGGATGATTAATGCCTGCAAAGTGCTTTGAGAACATCAGATTAGTAGGACAGAGCCTCATTATTATATTAGCAATCACTGGATCCTTGGCCTTTTTCACTCTCAGCGCACTTAGAGCCGCATCTAAAAGCCAAATGCTGTTTACTAGCAAACCTCCCTGCCTTTGGATACTTTGGGGAGGGCTTTTTGTGTTGTTCACAGGTTTATTTTTAATGATGCACCTGTGGTCCAGACTCCTCCAGGGTCCCCACAAACCACAACCCTGATTTTCAGGCAAACACTGTGCAGATTAAAAATAAAGACCACTGGGTACTCACTGTTATAACTATAGAAACCAAATATTTGCTTCAACTATAAAAGGCAGGAGTGTTTATGAGTACGAGGCAAAAAGGCATTTCCAGCCGAACTGGAATGTATTTTAGTTCTGCAGACTATTTATAGATAGGCAGCCACTCTAAATTTGAATCTTCCCTTCCGTAAGCAATTTTTTTGTGCCTGCTGGGATATATCCTCGTCTGGGGTTTAGCAACGTCACTCCAGGGTGTCCAAACAGTTTGGAGTCACCTTAGGAGACATGAGACATGGTGACTTGTTTTGGGGGGTTTCTCTGGCAGTTCTGTGAAGCCACAGAAGTTAGCTTGAAAAATGAATAAGTATTTCCGTTGACTGTAAGTTAAATATTTTGATTTGGAGTGATTGTTTTAACCCTTCTAGTGTGAAAGTAAGTGTGGCTTAGAACTGAAAATCCAAACATAGTTATGAAACACTAAATTTAACTGTTTCAGGAGCTTGGAAGGGAAATTAAAGGATGTTTTCGTCCAACCAAACTGAAAAAAAAAATTGCAGAATTATTATGAATTAGCAAAACATTTCTTGTTTTCTTGTCTGTCCTAAGATTTCAGCTAAAAATCAGCCCTCATCTCTGTGCTTTAGATTTGAAACTGGTAGAGATAGAAGAGAAAAACAGGTTGTAGGTGGAGAAGTGGTTGTTGAACAACCTGAGGACTTGCTGGGAACAGGGCTGTGTGGTGTTAGGTACCTCTTGCCCTTGTCTTGGTGAGCACCAGCATCCAAGAACCTTCTCCTGGCTGGCGTCTGCAGGTATGAAACCTGACATAAGGGTTGTGAGTGCTTCTCTGAGTCCATCGTGACACAACAGGTGCTACAGAGACCTAGAGAGCAGCTCTAGGGTCAGGGAGCTTCACTAAATTCACATGGAGAGACCCAAGCTCCAGTTAGCAGTGATGGTGAGTGACTGCCTACATTCCTGCTCAGCCTACTCTGTAAAACTCCCACAGTGATTTCTCTCTTGTCCTTAGTGTTTACACCCTTCAAATATTTGCAGACAGTTGAGTTGCCAAGCCCCTGCTAAGCTACCATTAAGCCAAGCTAAACACATGAGCTCAGAAAGTCAGTCTCTCTGGCTCCATGATAATAGTTTGCTTTGTTCTTCTCTGAATTTCCTGCAGTTTATTGATATATTCCTGGGATCCTGGCACCTGAACCTGATGGTGATACAGGAGGTGCCATCCTAGAAGAAAACCAAATGATGAATAGGGAATCCAGGTGCCTGTGGCATTTGAAGCCAGAAAGAGTGCTAGGTTTCATAGGGTCTAGGTGCTTCCTGGTCTTGTTTGACTAAGTGCAGACAGGAGGTGGCCCCAAGGCCCCTTGGCTGAACCCAGGGACCAGCTAATCGAGGCCAGCTGTTAACCCAGCTCAATCCTCTTCACTACTAGTACAGGACCAATCTTTATGGAGGTCAGTGGGTACCTGTCTTATGGTTCTTCCTTGGGCTCATCCGTCCTGTCTTCTCCTTAGTGAATCTGAAACTGAGCTTTGCCAGACTCAAACTCCTCTAAAGACCAAGGGGATCTTCAGAGCTTCTCTCCCAACTCACCTGTGTGTGGGGGGGCTACTTTCTCCCTTAAAAACTCTACTAAGCCTTATCTCTAGACATAATCAGACAGCTTTTGAAGCACAGACTGGTCTTGTTGGCAGATCTTCTATGCTCCTGCTGTTATAATCTCTCACTTGATTTTGCTGGCTGTAGCAAGGAGCCATCCTTGGCTTGGTGTTGGACTTTCTTCTGCATCCTGGGATGCTAAGAGCAGTTATCAGGAATGCCTGGGCTACACATGGAGCCCACCCTTGCTGTGAAGGACAGCCGGTCTCCAGTGTTTGCTCAGGGTGGAGAACCCAGCAGGGTCTTCATTGCTCATCCTTGCTGGTGGGAGGCTGAGGAGGCCACGTGTAGACAGGTCAGGGATTCATCATGGGCTTCACTCCTATTTACACAGCTGCAGAAACCACTTGAGCTCGCAAAGGGCATCCACGGAGTCAACACAAACCATGTGCAGCAGTGCTGCTGCAGCCTGGTGGGGCAGCATCAGGCTGGACTGGGAGTGCAGGGATGCACAGGGCGTTCAGGAAGTTCACAGCAAAGGCAAAGCATGGAATCCCCTGCACATTGGGAGGTGATGTAGTAAGGAGTGCCTTCCCTCAGACTCTTGCAGAGCACAGGGAATATCCCTTGAAAAACCCAGGCAGGGAAGCTGAGGTATCAGATACCAGTGCAGACTCCCCATCTTTCTTTCCCAAAAACAACAGCCTATGCAAGTTAGGGCAGAAAAACCATGTACTCCATGCATTCTCCAGCACAGCCAGAGAAGTCCCATATTTTATTAATGTTGCTTTCTAAAGATAAAATGCTTCCAAAGGAGTCTGTAAATGGGACTCTTATATCACAGGAACATGGTGACTCTTTTATTACCTGTAAGTGCAATTCCTGATCATGGCATGCCTGCATGCCCGTGCCCACATCTTGGTCCCCTGCTCACTGCTGTGAGCCAGAGATAACTGCACTGAAATATGGAGGGTTATGCTGGTGGGAGAAACACACCACTGTGTCAGATAAGCAGGAAAATTTGAATTAAGCAATGCTGGGATGGAGGTGCAGCACCCTAAAGCAGAGGTGAAAACATCTTTCAACTTCACTGTACATGGACCTGAGCCACCAGATCACCAAGCTCAGCCTGCCCTACCAAAGATTTTGGGGACAAGGGCTTACAGCCCTTGAGAGCTGGACCTGTTTTTCCCTGGCAGTCCATGCAATACAGTCCTTACAGCTTCTGAGCAAAT
Source organism: Phainopepla nitens (assembly GCA_013400175.1). Lineage (NCBI taxonomy): Eukaryota > Metazoa > Chordata > Aves > Passeriformes > Bombycillidae > Phainopepla > Phainopepla nitens. Next base: position 114,419 of record VXBQ01001305.1, on the reverse strand, counting down.
CACTTGGAGAAGCCCCATGCTCCCTTTGGAAAGTATCTATCATAGTCCGTGATCCCAGATTGCTTGAGGGACACCTCTGAGGGCCGCACTTGGCTCAGCAGGTCAGGTCCTTCATAAAGGCTGGCCACAAAGAACATTTTCTTCTGGCCTGCCTGGTCCAGACACGGTGTTCCTCTTCCAGGATGGATCCTAGATGTGTGTTAGCATTACAAATACATCTCAAATCCCAGCTGCCAAGTCCTCCACCCCCATCCCAGTCTCATCATCTAGAGAGATGATTAACACATCCTGCAATAAAACTCATCAGTTTCTGCTCTTTCCACCCCTCTTTGCTGCAGGTTCAGGTTCCCACGCGCTGTTTTGTACCTCTTGGTTTGCAGAACCGATGCAGGGAGAAAAATTGCTACTCAGCCATCATATAACTGCACTTTCCACCCCCAAAGTATTTTTGCAGATGGCAGTTCAGTCATTTTTTTGTAACATCCTTCTGAGATTGAGTCTTTATTTGATGCTTGGAAAAAGGTGGCACAACAGGGTAAAACCCCCTTTCTCCAGGGGTTTTTGACAGATCTTGCAAACTCTTACCTCCCAATCTTGCATTCAGCCCTCTGCTGCAATTTATTCTGTTCACTCCCATTCTGTGTATTTCAGCTCATCTAACACCCGGGATATGTGAGCTTTATGAAACTAAGAATAAGCAAGTGTTAATGTGTTGCATGTCGATCTCCAAGGTCCTTCCTCCAGGTCATTTCTTTAGGGGTGAAATTTCAGATACTTTTTAGGTGTCCTCATGAACCTTTCTTTGCTTACTCCCTTAGTATCAAAGCTATTTGGCAGTCCCTGTGCTTGAGATAAAGAACATCACATGAGAATGAGCCACAAAACAGCATTTGAGCTTTAATACACTCCCTAGCAGGAACCTGGTGTGATAGTCAGGGCGATGAGCAGGACACAGGATGGAGTTCCCAATCCCCCTCCAGGTTTGAAGGCATCTTGTGGAGTCTTTTTGTCATCGCTGCACTTTCCAGGTGCTTCCTTGGTGATGAAAGCAAATGGAGTTTTTGTGTCCTCTCTAATAACCTGAGAGTCCTGTAGGGTCTGAGCACTTTGCATGCTGCCTTTCTGGGAGGAGAGCAGCTCTATCTTTATGACACTAATGGAAAAACAAGACCTAATGACAGCTAATCCTGCTCATTTCACTTACGGGGCTACTTTTGGTGCCGTGTGGTGTTTGTGCTGTCAGTTTGGCTTTTGCTCAGCAGAGCCCTGCTCCCCCACATCCCATCCAAGTTAGTTTAAATCAGGGATTTCTGTGGAGCAAATCTAATGATTTTCTTGCTAAGAAACGCAGGAGCAGGTGAGAGGAGAGTCTGGGTGTAGGTCTGGACACTTTTGACTGGAAGATGGCCAGGATGCACCTTTGCTGCCTCGTGAGCAAATCCCACCGCGTGTGGATGGGTTCATCCACCACTCATCATCACATTTTCCATTTAGGTTGTTAGAGGAGGCAAAATAGAGAGAAATCAAGGTTTCTTTCCCAAAGGCACAGGTTCAGGGATGGATGAGCACTGCCTAGGAAGCGGGACCAGGAAGTCTTGTTTCTCTGGCTGTGTCCATTTGGAGTAGGGGCTGAATGTTTCTTTTGTGGTTTGGTTTGTGAAGGCTTGTGTCTAGCCCTTTGCTCTCGTGCCAGGGAGTGCCGGCACTTCCATCCTGGAGCTGTCTCACAGAGACAAAGGACATCAGTCTGCACACAACTTCCCCAGCTCTCCCTTTCGCCCTTCTGACGATTTTGTATTGGAGTGGAGCATGTTTAAGTGGGTCAACAGAGAGGTCATTTTTCCCAGTGCAAAGTACCCTAATAAATTAACCAGTGAGAATTTTAATAATACATGAAAGGAGAGAGGTTTGCTGCTTTTGGAAAGGCTTTTCAGCTGTTGATGGGGTCAACAGCTGGGTCAGCGGCCGTTGGGATTCCAGTGGAGGGAGAGGCGCTGGGCATCATCCTCCACCGATGACCATATCCGTGCTGTCAGGACAAAACAGAGCTACCCCTGTTTCAGCCCACTGATACAAGTGTTGTTATCGGTTTTTGAACAGACATTAACAGGCAGATGGAGGAACTGCTATGGAGTACTGGAACTGTGGAATTAGTACCCACCCTGCTGTCCACTTTGAAGCCTGAGGCACATGGGCTTCAAGCTGGGCTTACAGCCGGGTTTTCAAAATGAAGAGAGTTCTGTGATCAGTCAGGGGAAACAGTAGACTACCTCTGTTGTGTCTGGCTGCAGCCACTTTTAATGGAATCATTTAAATTTAAGGAGAAAAGGCTAATCCACAGAAGCCAAACAAAACAATCCTGTGGATCTTGTAGATCCTTGGCTGTTGTGAGGTGATTTACTTCTCTTTGGCTTCCTTGATTTCAAAGTTATTAAATAAGGCAATCTATCACCATGATCCCGGGTTATTTTTCTGATCTCTCCAGCCAGATGTGTGGCCATTCTTCAGGTCAGAGTCAGAATATTTAACATTGTCACTGTGCTGTTGGTCAGATGGGAAACAGGAACTACCAGAAACCCTGTAGCATCCCAAATATACAATTGCAAGGGCTTCTAAAGGCTCTAATTTTTAGAAGACAATAGTGATGTGTCTGTTCATTAGGAGTAGGTTGTCTTTGAATGAGCTGACTTCTCATCCATTTGATCTTCTCATCCATGTTGACTAAACTGTACTACTGTTTACCAAGTGACCTATTATGCACTTGAGTACCCAGAGCCAAATAGAGTATTTGAGCTCAGGAATATCTTCCCTGGGCTTTGTTTGCTGGCAGAAGGCAAAGGCTGGGGCAGACACGTGGTTAATCAAGTGCCTCAGCACTACGTTGGCTGCTGTTCCTGAAGGCCATGATAGACTCTGGCAATGCCCAGTCACCTGCTCTTGCAACACCCGTTAAACCCTGGTCATCAGCCTTTGAGGTGCTACTTTTTGGGGAAGGTCTTTCCTCCTGCAAGGAAGCCAAGCTCTTTCCTTGCTCTCTTCCAGATGCTTTGTGGATGGTCTCTGGAGACTGCGTCTCCTAAAGCTGCAACCAAAACTCTCAATGGCCAATCTGCCCTTGATTTTCCTAAGGGTTCCCATCACTGAAGGGCTGTGGAGAGGTGTGAAAATCTGGTATTTGAGGAAAAGATGAGCAGAGCAATATGAAAAGCACGTGGAGGTCCAGGAAGCAGTGGTGTTCTCACCTTTACACCAAAGCATGGAAAAAGAAGACAACAGCTTTCCAGATATGGGGAGAAACAGATTAGGTTAATCCTGATTAAGGGAGTTACTTCTAATCCAGAAGGCTGAAGAAACATTCAGAAGGGACTCCCTAGGCAGCAGTAGGTCAATGCCCAGCATCAGTCCTGGGCCAAATGGTGGAGCCCACAGGTCTGCCAATGTCAGGCGAGCTGTCAGGTAATGAGGGCTTAGTCCATACAGCCCCAAGCACCTGGCAAGTGAATTAAAACCTGACAGATCCCAGGAAGATGTCACCCACAAATGGGGCTCTTCTTCCTGCTGTTTTTTCAGGGATTAATGCTAAGTCTCAGCATTTCCCTAAGTGAAGCAGATCTAATGGCTCCTGTGGGGAGAAGCTGCCAGTGGCGCAAAGGGTAATGAAACGGTAAATGTTGAGGACAAATTCATCAGACAGGGCAGTCTGGATCACTTGGCAAGCAGAGCACATTCGAAAAAAATATTTTAGAAGACAACCCAATGCAAAATTGAACATCAAAGGAGAAAGAAATAAGATTGTTCTTACAGAAAGGGGCAGTGAATCACCAAATGCAGGGTTTTCTGGGTTTGGTAGAAAGAAACTGCGTGAGCAACCCCTGATGTGCATTGAGGCTGCGGCAGAAACAGCTACAGTGACCTTTGATGTCTAAATGAAAGGGTGGGGGGTGCATTTATTTTTCCTTATGTGCAACAACAGCAAAATGTGTTAGAGTAGCTGGCTGCTAATGTTGATGCTGAAGAGGAAGAAAAGGAACATGACAATATTGCAGAAGTGCTGTTTAGCACAGAAATTCATAGACTGGTAGCTGGTTAGTTTCCTGGAAGAGATGAGGGGTTGGAATAGTCAGGTGATTGTGATATTTTCTCTCTGTGAACATGCTGAGGGAACTCCAGTCTAGTGGAAAAGGGCATCGTGAGAGCCCTTTGCAAGATGTCAAACCCACAAAGTGACAGATTGGAAGCAACCCCCTGCTTGTTTTTTTTCTTTCTGGAGGTGGTGGCTAAATATGAGGACAAATGAACAATTAATGGGGTCCATATGGACATAAATGTGCATTTAATTAAAAGTCTGTGATATAAAAGAAATCAGTTTACAATCAGAATAATTCAGGTTGGAAGGGACCTTAGGAGTCCTGAACTGCCTGAATCTGTGATTCTCACAGGTATGGGGGAACTTGGAGAAAATTTTCCTTTGTAGGTGCAGGGTTGTGGAACTGGAAGTGTTGTCACTGACAGATGTTGTGGCTGTTGGGCACATCTGGAAAGATGTACCTCACTGTAGCAGGCTTGAAACCAGCAATGTGCATATTTTAGCTGGTCACCCTCAACCAGCTGTGCAACAGGTAAGATCTGGACCCTTGCATGGTGCAGATTTAGGGTTGTCTCCATGTGTATCCTGAATTATCCCCCACTGCCCTCCAACCGCCGGAGCACGGTGCCTGTCAGCAGAGCAGTGGGCAGGGCTGTGAGCTGGCAGGGCTGGGGGAGAGCCTCAGGGAGTGTCTGTGTGTGCATGTGCTTGCTGTGAGTGTCTCCTGGAAACCAGTGAACCCCCCCAGCGGCTTTCAGAGGGGCTTGACAGAAGGATGAGATAATTAAGTCTCCACGAGTTTCATCCAAGAGGGTGAGCTGAAGGAGAGAAATCATTTTTAACTGAGGAAAGGCTTTCACACGAGCTTACATGTTATATAGCACCAGGGAATCCCCTCATTTGGGTGCCCTTTCAAGCTGCAGGAATGAACCTGAGGCCCTAAAATCAACTAAACTATGACTGGTAAGTGCCATTGGTGCTGATCCCCGCAGAGCTGTCTTTTTCATAGCAGCTTTTGGCTCCATTTCTCATTTTTGCCCACATTTAATGTGTTTGGCTTCACAGCCTCCTGCCTCTCAGTCTTGCCAAAAGGGAAACACCCACGTTTCCCAGAGCAAAGCAAGGGCACCATGTGAAGAGCTCAACCATGAAGGCTGAGGTCTGCTGTGAGGGTTGGTGTGAACAGTGCTTCCTCCCTTGTCCCTTCCAAGCCTGGCACATTGAACATCCATAGAGGGTCACTCCCAAGTCCTTTTAGTGTGGAATGTTGCACAGTAGTCAGTGAGCCAACATCTAGACTGGCAAGACTCCCTCCTCCTCCTCCTCGTAGAATTTTCCCTGTTGTTAACAGTTTTTCCTGCAGACATCCATTGCCACACACTGTGGCACTCAGCGACCTTGGGCAGATTTTGTTTCTGTCACCTTGTTCAGTCTCCAGTTGGGGCCAGCTAAACTTGAATCCTCCTGAGCATCCTTCAGCAAGGTCATTACTGTGTTGCCCAAAGGGAAGTCATCTTTTGTGTGCCCCAAGCCTGGCTCCTGTTACTTTCCTGTGATATCCTGTCATTCTTGTCTTAGGTAAGAGTGAGTAGGTCATCTCCATCACCTTCTCCCTGGCACTGGTGGTTTCCCCAGCATTTCTCCTATGCTGACCCTTTCCCAGACCTGTCTCACTAGCTCCTTGCAGAGAAGCCATTACAGCCCTTTGATCTTCCTTGTTGCCCCCTTTTGTGCCAGCAACTGTGATGTTGGCTCTGCCACCCAGACAGCTACCAGGAGGAGGTGCAAAGGGTTGTCTAGCAGACTGTGAGTTCAACATGAACCAACTCAGGCTAATTTCTCCCTTTGCAGAGGTTGGTTGAGCTGGAAGTGGTTACAGACGATGAGACAGCTCATTAAAGTAGCTGAAAATTAACAAGCCTCCGAGCTTTTCTAAAATTAGAAATCATCCCTGGAAAGGCAAGCCTATCCCAAATATCCTGCTACAAGCCAGACTCCTTTGGATGACAGGAAAAACATCTTCACACTTTGCTATCAGCTTCACCCCAATGATATCTTGAGCTCATCCTATCATACTAAATTGTGGGGTGGTTTTTGCTGTGCATAGAGCCTGTTAAGCTCAGAAGAGTCTCAGTATCACATTGTAAGGCACTTTTTCTGCAGCCTTTAAGCAAAGGAAGTGACATGCCAAGGGAAGGGGAAAGCGTGCTGACATACCTCTCATTCCTGATATCCAATTCTAGGTCCATCTGTATTTCCATCTGCCTTCACCTGAGAGATTGAGGGCAGAGCAGTTTAATTACAGGATTCACTGCTAGAGCTGACATGAGTGTATGTCTCCAACTGATTAAAACTAAATCTCAAATTGGCTTTTTCAAACTCTTGTCTTTGTTCAAAAACACTGCTTTAGCTCAGCCTTGCTTTGAAACACACAGAGCTTGGAAAGGGTTCATTGATAGGGAATAGATAGCAGCCCCTTCCCTGCCTCTCTCTGGGTCTTATGGATGCTCATGGATGTGGCACAAAAGAAACCCCAAAATGCAATGCCCTGCCTGGAAATTTTCTCTCAGCCAAGCCCAAGCCTGGTGAAAGTAAACTTTGTCCCCTCTTGAGCATCTTCCTGGGTGTCACAGAGGGCTGGCAAGAGGTGACACAGGAGAGCAGCCGCAGCCGCCAGGAGAAGGCAGAGGGGACATGTGCAGTGCTGTTTTGTCTCATGACACCCATCACTGGGCACTCATGGGGTGACCCATCTGTGCCATGAGCTTTTTGTGAGCAGAGACTGGTGTACATTTGCCAGAGAAGCCTGGGGCAGGAACTATGACTCCTGCCAGCACAGAATGGGTACTTTTGGAGCAGATCCCTGTTCATAGAATCATAGAATGGTTTGGGTTGGAAGAGACCTTAAAGACCATCTAGTTCCAACCCCTCTGACACAGGCAGGGACACCTTCACTAGACCAGGTTGCTGTAAGCCCCATCCAATGTGACCTGGAACACTTCCAGGGATGGGGCATGCACAGCTTCTCTGGGCAATGAGGGTAGGAATTCAAGGTAGCCCAAAGCTAGGGCTGAGGGAGGGGAAATTGCTGACAGTGCTGTGGAGTTTATTTTGCTCTTGCAGAGGCCAGAAAGCAAGAAAAACTCAGTTATCAAAATGCTTTGCTCCAAGTCATTTATTCATGCTGCGTTCCCATGTCCAACCCTGCTTGTGTAACGGTTGGGAAAGCTCTTATCAGAGACTGATACCAGAGTCTCAGGAGGGAAGAAAAATCTCTGAGCAGTTTGCTTATGCTTCCAGAAACCCAAAGTTGAAAAAGCAAACTAAACTCTGCTCTTGCTCTTGGTGTGCTCACATGGCACAGGCTGACTTGCTCTGGTGGGTTAGTTGGCTCTTGAGTGCAGGGTTGAGTGTAGCCAGTGGTGGCAGCTAGGTTTTGCAAACAGGCTTGGAGAGCTGCAGCCTTGATATGCATCATGCAAAATATGTATGGCTGTAGTATCATAATATATGTGGTAACTGAAATATCACATCATAGGCTGCTGGGACATCCTGTTTGGCTGTTGCAGCTTCGTGTCCTGTCAGCCTTCAAAGAGGCCACAAAGCCTGGGTATACTGTAGATCTCCAGGGAGCCACTGGCTCTGTCTATCCCACACCCACCCACCTGCCCACACCTCCTCTGAGTGCTGCTCCAGTGCCCCGCAAAGGATGTGCTATGGCAAGGCGGTGGGAGAGATTTCAGCTAGGAATAACAGAAAGGAATACAGAACAGGGCTGAATAGCAGGAAGTAATTCCAGATAACAAAATCCATGCACAGCAGCAGGAATGCACTGGAGGCTCTGCACATGGACCATTCGCAGCCAGCCCCAAGGCAGGAGCTGGGCTCCAGGTTCTTCTTGTGAACCCCTTGCATTCCTAGCACCTTTGCACTTGCAATGGCTCCGTCCAGCTTTCAGCAGAAGGAATTACCCAGAAAAGGTTGTTTTAGTCACTGAGAGTTGAAAAATGCCAGTGCTGCCCATTCCCATGCTAAATGCTGTGGGTGGAGGTGCAGTGGGTGGCTGCACTGGTCCCACATCAGGACTTGGAGCCTGAGTGGTCTCCTCAGGTCTCCATATGACAAGTTCAATACTATTCACCCTGAGTGGACTTGATTATGGAAGAGTAATTTAGATATGGAGATAACTGAGGTCAGAAGAGACCTTTGGATGTCTCTGAACCAACTCCCAGTCAAGGTGGGTCTAGCTTGAAGTTAGGGCAAAGTCTGTTACTCCTGGTCTTGTCCAGGCAGGTTCTGAATATCTCCAAAGATGGACATCACCCCATGTGGGCTTTTTGTTGCTCTAGCCTTCATTGTGAAGCCTTTTCCTTACATCTAATGAGACTTTTCAGTTACATCTCATGCTATCCCTATGCTTCTCCCAGTAGATTTGAGTCCCTCCTTCCTACACCCTCCAGACAGGAGCACTCCTGGGCCTCCCAGGGTTTCCCGTGTCTTTCGTTCTCAGACAATCACAGCTTGTCTGGTGGTGTAAGTACAGCCTCACTATTTGGTTGGTTTTTTTTCCACCTCATCCGTAACCAGGCGCTCCAGCATCACGTCAGAAATGCTGTCAGTGCCCTCACATCCCAGAGAGAAATCTTTATTTTCCTAAGATTGACCATGCAGCACAAAGTTACTGAAATCTTTCCAAGCGGAGAACTCCCGTTAAATAAATACGAGGGGAAATGTTTTCTGCATTGTGTCACTGCTGTGTTACTCGTCCCATTCACAGAGAGTGGAGGTGGGGAGTGGGTCCTACAGCTCACACCAGTGTACCTGTAGATCCGAGCCATCCCACACCCTTCCTTCCCTGGTAGCAAACATCTCTGATGGCAGGAGCTGCTGATGAAGCTGATGCTTTTTTAAATGGTCTCTAAAATAAATAGGTTTTAGCTTGTTTGTGCCTCACCTCCTTGAACCCCCCTCCCACCCAGCTGTGAGTGATGCTTGGTGCAGGACATCTCCTGCTGGCTCTGCTGCCCTTGGGTGGATGTCACATGTAGTGATTCCCTGTGTGCTCTGAAGCCTAATTACACCTCCAGGAGCAGGAAAAAAAGGAGAGAAGGTCAGTTTGACAGCCTGAGATGTGCACTGGGTTGGGTTGGGGGTTTTTTGCATCACCTTCCCTCTGTTCCTCAGCAAGGAAGAGCCTCTTTGTAGCCCAGCAAGGTTTCCTGTGCCCCGCAGGGTGTTGCAGCTGCAGCGTGGTGTTATTAGCGCTGCCAATCACGGCTCCCCCAAAGCCGGGCTGATAATGAACCCACCGTGAACTCGGCCGCGGCTGGAGCGTGATGAGCAGGGAGCAGTCTCCATCCCTTTGAAGGGTGCACGGAGCGGGGCTGGGGTCTGCCTGCTCCCAGCATCATGTGGAAAGGTGCTGTGAGCAGGCAGTGGGCAGGGAGAACCGCGGGGGGATCTGGAAGGGCAGGAGTGTGGCTCAGGGAGCTCCTGTTTGCTCTGGGAATTGGGGACACTGGGGCTGTGTGAGGGCAATCAGCCAGCACAAACATTACCTGAGCAGACAGAGGGGGCTTTCTTGCTGCTTACAAATCTACTTCCAAGCCACATTTCCTTTGAGTTAGCACTAACACAGAGAGGGGAGAGGTGTTCTTGCATGAATAATAAAACCAGCATCCTCCTGTCCATCAGACGAGATAAAAAGCCCCCAGGGACACAGAGGAAGACAACATTATTATACAGGTCACCAGTAGGTTATTCTACAATCCTCCTGCATGGGGCTTCACTCGCTGATGCTGGTTCCACGAGCCACCATAGGGGACCCCGTTCCTGCTACAGGGCTGTGGGGAGGGGTGGGCAGGACAGGATCTGCCTCTGTGCTGGGTTACACAGTCCAACAGCTGTAATTGTTGCAGATGGCAAAAACAGTGGCACCACTGAAGGACTCGAGGCACCCGAAACACGTTCTCGGCATACCCCAGTCATCTCTATCCCTCTTTCCCGGGGGTGATCTTGCCAGGCTGGCTAAAGTGGTGGCAGCCTGGAGGGGACATCAGCAGGACACAGTGACTGGGAAGAGCAGTGAGACCTTTCCAGGTGTTGTGGTCTTTCTCACATGCTCCTGAAGTGTGAACTCCTCTCTGCCACACCAGATGTGCCAGGAGCCAGAGGGAGAATGTGCTCAATGAGGTGCATGACTAATCTCTACTGCAGAGTGAGAACTGTGTGACTGGGACAGACTCATGGCTTTCTGTGGATGTGGTGACACCCCCATTGGCAGCTGGTGACTGCAGGGGCAGTGACAGGAGCCATCCTGCACCCAGGGCCTCTCTGGTTCTGGGCAAGTTTGGGACACAAGCACCTGCTTGCTCTGCTGTGGGGTTTCCTGCTTGAATCACTCAGTCCCCAGCTTCATCTTGAGAAATTGAGGTGTGAGAAATTTGCCTGATGTCATGGCTAGGTCACTCATCCTGCCTGCCAGCTTGGATTAGATCCTGTGATTTGTGTCAGATCAGATTTTGGAAGGTTTATTTCACATTGCTGGTGTGCAGTGCTGGTGGGCATGAAGTTGGTGTCAGGGGGAGAAGGAACAGGACAGAGTGATTTCCTGGGAAATATACAGGTTCTCTTCTCTCTTCCTTCTCTTCTCTTCTCTTCTCTTCTCTTCTCTTCTCTTCTCTTCTCTTCTCTTCTCTTCTCTTCTCTTCTCCCTATATGTGCTATAAGGGTGTGGTGGTAACAATACCTAGTATTTCAGATTAGAGAGATGTGGCTCAGAAGTTGGTCCTAATTGACAGAATATACCTTTCAACCCAAAGCTAACAGTCTCTGACTGTTTCAAACTCCTCACTTCTGAGCTAAGAAAATACTGGGTGGGCCACTCCTACAGGCCCCACCAAGAGCCATGTCTCCATATTGTCACTATTTGATTCCTTCTCATGATTTTGGCACTTGGCAAGTTCCCTGGGGATGGATACCTGGCTTTACTAACGTTTCAATTATTATTTTCCTCACCTCTTTTTTTTTTTTTCTGGAACAGCATATAGGCTGAACACAAAGTGTTCACTTTGCAGAGCATAGGGGAGCAGAGAGGAAAATACTGTCAGAATGTCTCTCACTATAACCCTTGTTAATAAAACTTCTCCCTAGGCTGTCAGTCAAAGCATTTAATAAATGATTTAATAATCACTTATTAAAATAAGTGATTATTAGGCACTTGGAGGCCCCAGATTCTCTGAGCTCTCTGTCCTGATGCCACCAGCTCTGTCACAGCCCCTGCACCACCAGGACAGCCGCAGGGGACATGAGAGACCTCACTCCTGGAGTGGTGGGGTGGCATCTCAGTTGCTCAAGGGCAGCCACCTCTTTGGTTTGGCTCTTCTAGTTCCTCACCCGGCAGACAGAACAGGAAGGGTCCTAACCACTGCCTGAGCATCCCAAACATCCTGACTAAATACACTCAGACAGTGAACCCAGCAGCACTGCCTCACCTCTGCCAACCCAGCTCTCCATAAAACAACCAGCTCCAGGTAGCATCCAGCTGGAAAGAGCTCCGTTTTGTAAACCTTAACTTTGCCACGGTACTATTGAGGTGGAAAAAATTGAGCAGCAGCCGCGGTTCTCAGCACCCAGGGAGAACTCACATCGCAATAGGAGCATGATGGGCACTTTATTTTAACAAACAAGTCTTTAAAATAAGTGCTTGCCAAGTGTAAAAATATTTCTCAATGATATTAAGGGCCTTTGGCAGCCGTAATTTAACCGTGAAGGAACCTGATGCCGGCACAGGACCGCACAGCTGGAAATTTGTGCTGCAAAGCAGCATTTTATGGCTGTTAAGCTGTTGGCCTCTCAACATTGTAAAGCTGTTAAACAAGCACAGCCCTTGGCTGAGAACACGTGTCAGGGAGGCACAGTGTTTTGGCAGGAGCAGACTGGTGGCAACAGGGGCTTCAAAAGAGCTGTGAAGGCATAGAAATAAGCAGAGAAGGAAAATTCAGGTGAAGAATGAGATGCCTGTTGGCCATCACAGCCCCATGCTGAGAGAAGGTGGTCTTGGAGAGCGTGTGTAGGCTCACATGGAGTTGCATCCTCCCCTGGTTTGGCATCAGATAAGATTGCTGCGCACATATGGATCCCATACATCTTACTGCTGTCTGGTCAGTAGACTTTTAAATCACTCTCTTGCAGGAAGGTGATATCCTAGGGAAGCCTAAATGTAGAAGATCTGGATGGTATTGGTAGCTTTGAATGGGGAAATAGGTGTCCCAGGAGGATGAGCCACATGCTGCAAACTACGTATCCTTTGCTGCATATAGTGACATGTTGAAGCAAGCTGCATTAGTGCCAAGAGATGCCCCAAGAGCAGCCACAGCCTAGCAAACACAAGCTGAGCCCTGATCCCAATAAAGGTACAGCAAATCCACAGGGAAGAAATAAAATACACTTACTGAGCCCAGCACTCAGAAATTCAGAGAAAATATCCACAAAAATAAGGAGGTTCCTGTCTATTTCTTTACTGTTTACTTCCATTCTCTTCTAGCAATCATTGCTTATTCCTGTGGCTTGGAGGCTGATCTTAGGAGGCAGGAACAGCTGGTCCTGCTGCAGGGAAGTGTGGTAGGAGATGCCTCCAGCTGTGCTGCCTGCAGCCGCCTGTCCAGGACAGGCACTCCTTAGACTGCTGCCATGAGCTCTTTTCCTGGGTCAGAAGCTGTATTAGAAGAACACCAGTGACTCTTTATCATCAGGAGGGCACCACACAGAGATGGACATGGTGATCTTCCCAGGTTTGTGGGACTCCTGTCCTGTCCAGTCCCACTCCCAATGATACTCCATCTCCTGAAGATTTCCAAGTAATGTTGTGTCTGCAAGACCCATTCTTTTGCAACCAGCCTCTATTAAAACTTATCCAAAACAACCAGACTCTGTGTGTTACACTGTTTTCTCTACCAGATCTTGCCTTTCATTGCTATCAGACAGACCAAAGAGAACTGGAGGAGTTGTGGTTCTCACACTGGTGATAAAAAGAGAGGTCGTGGTGGCATCATTTGTCTTGGTTGCAGCATTTCCTCCTGTTTTATATTTGAAAACTCTAAATTCCACAGTCTAGTTTCTGCATTTTGTGGGTTTTGTAGTGCAATGTCTCAGCCATGGAGGAAGGCTGCAAGACTGGACTCTAGGTGGTTGGAAAGCAACAAGCTAAGCATTAGGAGCTGGTGCTGGATGTGTGCGTTCAGGTGCTGGTTCATGTGGTTGCACAGGTCCATCTTCTTGCAATCCCCTCACTGATGTGCGCCTATGTCTTAGTCCTGCCAGGTGGCTGCAAAGAAATCACTCAGTGTTAACAGGAAGAAGCTGACAGAACATTTACCACTTAGAACTAGGAAAAAAATGTTCATGGGTTTGTTTCCCAATGATTTGGGTGATCTGTTCTGAGGAGATGGACTAGTAAATTATTGCTGCTGCCCAGTGAAATTGGTTTTTTCTCTCCCTGATGGACACTGCTCCACTGCATCTATTTTGTCACTCAAAAGCAGCCATTTTGATGAGAAGTGAGTGAGATTAAGCCAAAATCTGCTAGCCTTGCATGTCCTCTTGCTAAGCAATTTGCTGCTTCACTGCCTTTGGAAGATTGCACTGAAGTTGCTTTCCTGGCACCAGGAGCCCTTTTGAGAATTAGTGCAAAACTAATTTGATTACAAATCTCAGAGACACCAACAAAAGCTATTTTTAAGCTTTTGAGAAGTATAGTCTGAATCAGACTGTTCAGGGAAAACACCACAGGAGTTTCTTAGCATTATTTCAGCCACGAAATTCTCAAAAATTGTGGGATCCTGGTGCAGTTGGGTGGCTGAGGTCTAGCACGAGCCCATCACCAGTATGTAAAGCTTGTGGTGAGCAACCAGGGAGCATCATGAGGGACCCAGCACACTGCTTGCCTTGGTGCCTCACTTGGGTTACTAAAGGTGTTTGTTCTTCCTTCTTAGAAATACCGTGTGCTTCCTCATAAGCCAACCTCTTATAATCATCAGAACTCCAAAGCTGTTTATTTAAAAAAATATATAAATGAGGTGAATCTCATTGAAAAAGCACACTGTCCAGAGCCAGGGCAGGATGGTGGGGATCACATCCCTTCCCTTGACATCCTCTGGTAGAAACTGAGGTCTGTGTCAGGTAATGCAGGAGCACTGGTCATAAATCACATCATGCTTATCCATGTGCACCTCTCAAACCTTTGCAGCCTTCAAAGACAGCCTGAACAAGCTGTTTTAAGGACTATCCTTAGACAGTCTTCCCTTCCCTAGGCCATGGGAGCTGAGGCCTCTGCAAGGGAGCATAGCTCTGCAAAAGAGAGCAGCTGAAGGTGGATCCTCAACCCCGTTCATCCCTCACACAGGCGTCATGATCCCCATGCAGAGCACACTCCAAAGAAACACTCTGCTCACCTCATGGGATGGGGGGTTACACCTGCACAATTTTCCCTGTAATTGCAGTTCTAGCCTTTAGCATGTTATCCTTGTGGCTGTTCCCCCTCCTCTGGGCTCCCAGCCGTGTCTGGCGTGGAGAGGGCAGCAGGGCCGCAGCTCTCAGGGCCAGGGCTGATGGCTGACATTTGTTTTGCTGGTTTGCTTCAAATTCCGCAACCCCCTGAGTCCATTCCGCAGGTAGATTGGCCGAGGGCCGCCGTCAGCAGTGCTTGGAAGAATCAATGGTAACCTTTTCCTTTGCTAAGGAGTTACCTACGTGCCAGGGAGCAGAGGATGCTGAAAAAGAAATGAAGCTGGGATTCTCCGTGGGTCTCCCTGGCATTATTCCTGATATTTAAAAAAGCAAACCAGTTCTCCTTTGGTTTTATTAGTCTTTCTGTCCTGGCATTTAAACTGAGATTGGCATGGTCAGTATCTGCAGACACATCCTATGATGCTCTCAGGGGTTTCTCTGAAGGTTAGGACACCCAGGGTGCTGCATCTGAAGTGCCTCAGTTCCTCTGAGCTGCTGGAAGCAGTTTGGCATTGCGACACCTGGTAATGCCACTGCACAGATTATCCCACATCACAGAGAGAAGGGCATTTGGGTCCTGGGAGCATGTCTGGGCTGTAGGGCACGAGTAAGGTTCCTCTGAGCCTCAAGACTGGCACCTTTTGGGGTCATCTTATGCTATGATGCTATTTCAGTATTTAATTCTCTTGGATTTTAGCATCAAACTGAAGAACTGAGCTGAGTCTGTGCACCTCTTGCAGGTATGGCTGAGCAGCATCCCAGAGCACCCCATGGTGGAGAAGTGTCGTGTCCCTCTGTGTCACCCGATGCCTAGCAGTGGTTTTTTGCTCTGACAGATTCAGCAATGGGGTTCATGCTTGTTCCTGTCTTGGTTTCAGGCATGGAAGAAGCGCTGGTTCGTCCTGCGCAGCGGCCGGATGAGTGGCGACCCCGATGTCCTGGAGTACTACAAAAATGACCACTCCAAGAAGCCTCTGCGTGTCATCAACCTCAACTTCTGCGAGCAAGTGGATGCGGGCCTCACCTTCAACAAGAAGGAGCTGCAAGACAGCTACATCTTTGACATCAAGACGAGTGACAGGACCTTCTACCTGGTGGCTGAGACTGAGGACGACATGAACAAATGGGTTCGCAGCATCTGCCAGATCTGTGGCTTCAACCAGTCCGAGGAGAACACAGGTACCATGAGAGACAGGTCCACGGCTAAGAGCATCTTCTCTCCTATCCTCCCAATGGGTCTGGGTCCTCTTTCAGACCAGACCTGTAGGAGGGGGGAGCAAGGCTGGCGGGGCTGAAGTGGGAAATGGATGGACATGTGGGAAACTTTTCATGAGGTTTTCCTGCCTTTCATATCTAAAGGGCTGTCTTGGCTACTGTGAGACCCAATCATTTGTACCCTCCATAACTGTAGTTATGTACTGTACCCTCCTTTTAGTCTCCTTTTACAAGAAGTCGGTGGTGTTTGGAGATTTTTTTTTTAGCTGCAGCCTTTGTTCCCTATCCATCACCAAAACCCTTTTGAGAGTGGTGGGAACCAGCAGTTCTCCTTGCTCAGAGGTTTCAATCTCTTGATGGAGTAGGGGGAGAAGCTTTACTGGAACCATTTTCTTCTCCACTGCAGTTTTCCCCACTGCTGACAGGCTCTCATGTGGAGGACAGACATAACTCCCTGCACCTGCATTGTCATCTCTTCCTGGGACCCTCAGGGAAAGCGTTGGGAAGGGGGAAGGAAAACTCCTAAAAAGGTAGTTTTATGTGCAGTGAGGGGACCTATTGTCTGAGTTGTGCTCCACCATCCAAACTCAGTTGCACTTGGGCAAGCCTCTGCATTAAGCACCCATGAGCTGCCTCTGCTTTCCCAGCACCACGAGGGCACACATAAATCCCGAGTGAGATGGGATGGGGCCGTGAGCCTGGGGTGCAGCTCTGCAGGCACCTGCCCATCCTATTATATGTGGTAGTCCCTCTGGGTACCTCTGCTTCTTCTCATCCGTGGTCCAGTCTCATCCAAAGGACTGCAGGCCTGTGCTCTGTCTACGTGAAACTCCCTATAATAACGTCCAGCTTGAATCTGTTTTGATCCCTTGTGGAGCAGCTGCCATCCGCAGGAGTTGAAACCCTGCCAAGAGCTTGTCAGGCAGGACAGCAAACAAAGCATCGCGGCAGCGCGGATGCGATCTTCACTGACTGACGCATGAAGCAGGATGTCACCTTGGCAATGGGTGCACAAGTGGCAGAAAGGATCCTTGATAACGTCGCCAGCCAGGTCTTTCAGGGAAAGGTCAGGCTAAATAAATTACATACCGTTCCAATGTCAGCAGCGCAGCCCTCGAGGTTCAGCAAAATTGTTCAGGCCCCTTTTTTAAGAGCTGTTTCATTGCAGGATTTTCCATTTTACGTGCGTTCAGCTGGGGGAACTGTTTTTCTTCTCATTTAGTAAAATGAGCTTTCAGCCCAGCGGCGGCAGGATCGATACGGGACTTCAGTGAAATATAAATCTGGGCAGCAAAAGGAAAAACAATCTCCCGCTTGCAAGTACATCTGTCCCAAAGGGCACACGGGGATCATCAGGCTGCAGAGATCCAAGCACTATTCCCTGCAGGATCGTGGAGTGACATCAGCAAAAGAGGAACAAAAATCCCTATTTGTAACAGAATCACAGCTCGTTAATGCTGTAGGGAAAGTACCCACTTGAAACAGTACCCAGCTGCCAAAGTGTGATTTTCTGAGTAAGCCAAGAAAAAGCCTGCAACGGCGAATGCAGCAGATGTGTCCAGATGCTGCAGCAGAGAGTGAGCATGAATTATTCAGGGCTGGTGCTTCACTTGGGTCCTTGCAGAAGCAATGACCCCATGCTCACCTTTCCTTCACCATCTCTGCTAAGTAATGGCAAATAAGTCATCGATTTCGAAAAGTGGGTAACGTTCATTTGAAGAACCCATGGGTTCTTCAACCCTGAGGCTGGGTGAAGAAATTGAGGAGTCCTTGGAGCATGTCCATCTTGGCACATACAAGCTCATCACGCATCCTTCCTGAGGTGTCAGATGGAGGGAGTAGTGAAACAGTTGTAGCAGTGTTTGTGACTGTGCTGTGCTGGGCTGTGCTCCCTCTTCACCACCTCCTTGGAGTCAAGGATGGATGGATGGATGGATGGATGGGAGAGGATCAAGAGTTTGTGCAAGATTAAGATAGTTCCTGGGTAAAAACAGAGCTTGGGACACTTGGCATTTTGATCTTGGACCTTCCTCCCCTCATCCTCAAACTTCTCTGTGCCTTGTTGTGGCCTCTGCCTTGGAGAATGAATGAGTCGGTAATTGGATGAATCAAGAAGGGGGAGGAAAAGGTAACCATCATGGGCAGGAATAGCTCCATGCTAATTGTAGCAATTAATTAACTAAACCTCCTTCTCCCAGCAGACATGCAGTGTGGTGGAACAAGATCAGAAACTGCCAGGGAAGCCACTGTGCACATTTTTCTGGTTGTACTTGTTCCTGGGTGTGTGACTGCTTTATACTGGCCCAAAAGCCTTGCTGGGTCTGGCCCCACAGACAGGCTGTTCCCAGCTGGGCTGTACTCACATCCCAGCTAGGGGAACACTCCAGTATCAGTAAACACATTTACTGCAGTTGCCATCATATGCTGAATTACTGCCTCCTCAAAGGGACACCCCACATCAGCTGGGCCCCAGCCACTGGTCACCAGTTTGCTTATAAACCAGTGGTGATGGAGGACAAACTCATTACCTTTTGGGGCAGTTTGGGTAAAAGCCTATTGTACCAGCTCCCTATGATGCTAGGGAAAAGGCAGGGTAAAAAGGCTTTTTAGCATGATTTAGTAAGCAAATGGGCAGCCTGGAAGCAGTGATGCAAACCCTCTGCACCAGTGTGGGACTGTGCTTAGGTGCTGCCCATGCTCCTAAAAGGCAAAACAATTAAAAGGCAAACAGATTTACACCCTTTGATGCTTCTTTCCGTTTGCAGCTCAGTAAATTTTCTGTAACTTGGTTTTCACATTAGTCCTTCATGTCCTGTCTAGACAGGGGGACTCTCAGGATTAAGAAGGAGGCTGGACTTCAGGGCGGTTTAATGTCATGCTATGGCTCACTGCTGGTTTGCTGATCTCCAGCTGCATTATACATCTGGTTCAGCGGAAGGAAGCTTGTTTCAGCCTCAGGGGCCTGAATGTCAGTGAAGCAGAGGGTCCTGCCGGCTGTCCCAAGGAGCAGCTGCTCAGCAAAGCTGCCCCAGTGGCTTTGTTCCCTGCCCCGACCTGAAAATAATTGCAGAGCAGCACGATTTCATCTGCCAGAGAAGGGAAATTAAATGGATTCTAAAGTGTTTACCCAGACTGTGGCAAAGCTCTTTGTTTCTGTTAACACCTATTTACTCTGAGAGCTAATTACTATTTTTGAACAAGCAGAACCTCACAGGATCCCAGCTCCTCTGCGTGTCTGAGGAAGCCCACCAAGCTCAAGGAAAGTAGATTTGCTCCTGTCTCAGTGCTGCCTTTACACTGCAGTTTGCACTGCTGCCACCTTGAGTGATCCAAATACAGTGGGGGGAGACCAGCCAGGGACCCTGGGCCACAGGCTACATGAGAAAGGCCAGCACGTGGGTATTTCAAACCATCTGCATTTTCCCTGCCCTAGTGGGCAGGCAGCCAGGGCTCAGCTGTGAACTGGATTTTCTCATATGCTTTGTTTGTTGAAGTTAAAAAAAACCACTAAATCCCACTAAACATATCTCATGTGCCGTTAACTCTTTCTGAAGCTGATGCTTCCGCCAAAACCCCTCCTTGTCCCATCCCCACCATTGACAGAGGTGCAGATACAGCAGCCTGTGGTTTAATTTCTCATGAACCAGTGTGTGCCCATGCAGTGAGCATGCCCTTCCTTGCAGGGGCCCTGTGCAAGGATTAGCTATTTTGAAGGAGTCAATAACTTTATTAACTTTATGTCAATTTACTGTGCCACCCCCAGCACCTTCCTGGAGCTCCTCTTCTGCCTCCTCCATGGAAAAGGGGCTCTTCCAGGGGATTGGATTTGTGGGTGCTGACCAAACATGGGTGGCAATTTAAAAGCTTATTCATGCACATCATTAATTCCCCTGTGCTAGAGGTTTAAGCCAGACATGAAACCAGGGAAGGGGATATTTGTGGGTAAGTAGATGACCTTGCTCTGAGCTGAAAGCTCCCTTCACTTGGAGAGGGTGAGGAAAGCGTGGGAAAAGGATGGCACTGGGCTCCTGCCTGGATGGGTTGTGTCTGGCAGCAGCAGCCTCTCCCACCCAGACCAGGCATGTTGTTTTTTGGGTTTTTTTTGGTTGTTGTTTTTTGGGGTTTTTTTGGTTTTGTTTTGGTTTTTTTTGTTTTGTTTTTTTTTCATCTGGGACTTAATTCCTTTTATTTATTTCTCTGCTTTCTGTCAGGGAGTTGTTCCAGGGCAGTTCTGGGTTCTGGCTAACTCCCCACCCCATCTCCAAGGCTTGCCATTGGTATTTTACGCCATGACAGGGATCAATCCCCAGCAAACCCAGCAATGTCTTGGTGAACATAGGTCAGGGCTGAGCATTAGAGTTTATTGGAGATGTGTCTCTCCTTCCTCCTTCAACTCAGACATGCTCATTTTAGCAGTTCAGTGGATCAGCCTTTCTGGATCAATCAGTCACTTTCTGCTCACACTGGTGAGTTCTGCATCTCAGATGTCTGGGTCTCTTTGGCTTGGTTCTGCCCCCGACCCCCCACCAGTTGCCCCGTTCCAGCCCATGAGAGCAAATGTATTGCTCTCACTTGACCTGCTTTGGCTGGGGATCCCATTTGGGCCACAGGCTGGTTGCCCCCCAGCCTGCTGCCTGCAAGTCTGTGTTATGAGCTCATCTGGCTGCTCTTGCACCCTCCTCAGTTATCTCCCAAAAACATGTTTCTCCTAGCAACAGGCCAGTGATACCTCCAGCCCCATCGATTCCTTGCCGCCAGGTTTACCTGGGTGTTTGCCCAACAAATGGAGCTCAAGATGGACCAGAGAAGAAAACAACAGAGATACCACTGAAGATTTGTTGGGAGGACAGGAGCTGGCCAAAACTCAGTGAAGAGGCTGTGGGCTGCAAGACTAGAGTAAAAGCAGGTTTGAACTTTGTATACCACCAACCTCTCCTAAACACTCCCAAGTCACCAGTGTTCCCCATCCCTGCATGCAGGAGCAGGGCACCAGGGAGCACATGCAAGATGACAGTTCCTGCATTCCTGCCACCACTGCCTCTCCCATGGCCAGGAAGAACCAAAGCAGAGGGAAAATAAACAAGGCCAAGTACTTCCTTGCTATCATGCCTAGCACATGCCTCCTTCCTTCTCTGCTTGTGCCCTGAAGGAGTTACAAAACCAGAGCTCAGCCAGGGAATGTGCAGAGGCTGAGGAATGTAGGATGAGAAATGGGGGCAAGGAGGGATATGTGGGGGTGTCCTTGTATCCCTGACAGCACCCAGGCCCTGCTGTGTGTTGTTTTGGGATCTGCAGGCAGTACTGCCACCTAAGGACAACGGAGCAGGCAGCCCCTTGTGGAGCCTTGGGCTCTCAAGCGGGCCATGACTTCCGGGAATCACGTAATGCTTTGGGTTGGAGAGGACCTTAGAGATCATCCAATCCCAACCCCTCACCATGGACAGGGATACCTTCCACTAAACCAGGTTGCTCAAAGCCCCATCCAACCTGGCCTTGAAGACTTCTAGGGATGTGGCAACCAGAGCTTCTCTGGGTAACCCATGCCAGTGCCTCACCACCCTCACAGGAAAGAATTTTTTCCTAAAATATCATTTAGACCTGTCTCCCAGTTTAAATATATTCCCCCTTGTCCATTTGACTTTTTAGCTTCTGTTGACACAAATCACTTGGTCTTGACCCCATCTTTAAGCCCTGGTATGAGTTGTACTTGGATATCAGCTCACATGTAGGCCAGTCTGTCCCCTGGCAGACAGTACCACAGGCAATGAACAAGAGTAGCTTTGATTTGAGCTTGACCCATGGGATGGACAGGGCATATCTGGTTGTATTCCCTCCAGATATGTTACCTTCCCATGTTTGTTCACCGACCCAAAGACCTAATGTCCCCTGCCCCATTTGGGACTTGGAGATAGCTTGTGTTGAGACAGGAATGTGGAGCCTTGAGCCCTGTACTCTAACTTGCTGTCCCACCACACGTGCAGCCTCTTCCTCAGTGTTCCCATCAATATTTTCAGCACTCAAGGAACTCGTTCTTTTCAAACACCTATGTCGCATCTAGATCCACTGGTTCCACACCTCAAGGGCATTTGGATCAGACCCCCCCTCATCCTTTTCTTCCATGTTCTGAGTGTTCCTGACAAGGGAAACAGCTGTGGCTGCAGATTCACTCTGGAGGACAAATGCAGATGTCGTATCTCGGCCTCAGGTTTGACTCAGCCTTACTGGAATAGGCGGGGGACACCTGGTGGCACAAACTCACTTCGCACCAGGCTCATGGTTAAACTTCAGGTGCATGCAAGCACCTTCTTGCCAAAGTCCCAGTTCATTCCTTAGCCTTCCTGCCACTTTAAATTTGTTCCAGACTTCCCTGACCCTGGTTTTCCTGCTCCACAAACAGCAAGTTATTTTAAGATCTGACACTGTTCAGCTTTTATTTCTGTGTAAACAATACCAGAGATGGAGTGGTATTGGCACAAAGGAGCAGCTTGAGAGCCGTTAACTGCCTGCTGTCTTTTTCCCCCCGTTTTTCCCTCTTTCACTCTGGAGATAAGCTAGCTGAGGCACTGATGAGTCCGCTGAAGTGCAGAGCGCCGCTAATGACCTGGAATTTGCTTCCTAGAAGATAGAAACAGGGAGAGATCCTTGCTGATCTCTACCAGCTGGTCAGGGTGTCCTTGCTGTGATTCTCCTGGCAGTTTGGAGAGGGAACTGATGCCACTAAGAGTGAGACATGTTTGGGTGGCTGTAGTCTGTCCACTTCCAGGGAGAAAATGCAAAAAAATATGTCTAGAATGAGGCTAATCATTCGCACCCTGAAAGTGACCATTTCTTTCCCTTGGTTCTCCAAGGAGCTAGGACTGATGAGCTCAGGTGTCCACTTTCTCCTAAAACTCATGCCACCTGTTTCAGGATTGCTATCAAGGCCTTTGCTATCAAGCTGGATCTTCAATGATTTCATCTTATCATTTACACCAGACAACAATCAACGCCTGCTGTTCTTCCATGCCTTATACCTCTTGCTGTACTCTGCTCTTCAGCAAGCTGGGTTCCCAGAAACATTGCAGGGCCAGAGGGAACGCTGCACTGCTGTGGTGCTCACTTGTCTTGATACCAAGAGGCAGTTTCCTGCCCATATAGTAGCCAAGAAGAGGACTGAGGCAAGGATTGCAGAGGGTTTTAGCAAGGGAAAAGGTCTTAAGTATCTACATGATTAGAAGACCAAGCCTCTGGCTTCAGGGCATCTGATGTAATCAAATCTCTGACATTTGCAATGCTTGAACCAAAACTTTCTTCACGGTTTGGGTTTTGGAAATTTAGGAATTTTTAGAATTTTGTTATTTAGATGTTTTTATTGTGACTGTGGACATTTGAAGAGGTGGGACTGAAAAAAATCCAGAAGATATGTGAGCCTTGTGTTTGCAAACCCACAACTCTGCCATCCCAGGGAGTCCATTGGAAGATAAGTGTTCCTTGAGCCTCCTTTGACCATACGCAGCACTGATGGGAACTGGCAGAGGATGCAGCTGTTTGTGGAAGCACAAGGTTTATAGTCAAAAAAATGCTCTTATCTCGCTGCAAATAATAAAACCATCAACCAGCAAAAAAGAAAATTTATGCTCAGCTTTCAAAACGGACCAACAGCTAAATACTCCAGCGCGTCTTGACTGTTTCCCAGCTGGCGCCCAGCTCAAGGGTGTCCAACTGGCCTCTCCTGAAGATAAATACAGAGCTGGAGGACTGGGGCCTTTGGGGAAAATCCTGCCCTTTCCTGGCCAAAGTCCCACTGGGTTAGCTGAGCTGAAGCTGGGATTTGAGCTGGGAGAGAAGGAAGAAATGTGAAGTTCAAGAGGTTTGAGGATTTTTTAGAGCTAAAAGCATTGCCCAGCCTTTCCAGCACAGGTTTCCTAGCAGAGATTGACAAGCTGAGTTCACATCTCAGCCCTGGCCAGGGCTGTGTCCTGGCCTGGCACCCAGAATCAGAAATCCATTTAACATAATTCTTTGTTTTGTAATTGGCTTTTATGGCTATGAGCCCTGTCAGATGAGCTCTGTTAGTTTAATGGGCACAGAGGAATTTTTAGGGTGACTTACTGACCGTGGAAAAATGAGCATGGCAGACGGTATCAGCAGTGCATCAGAAAACAAAACCATGCAAAGCCCTTGGAAACAAAAACAGCTGATGGACTTGGAGTGAAGTGACACTGTCTGAGCAGAACTGAGGGAGAGAGGGAGGGAGAGAGGCATTTTTGGGTGTCAGCCAACTGAGAGGAAACTCACAGTCAGATTCTCCTGCGTTTATGTTTCCCAGAGGGGTCTTGGGACTGTTGCAGTCCATGTGCCCCAGTCATGCGCTTTGGGATTCATGGAGCTGCCATGAATCTGTGTCTGCAGAGTTTCTCAGGCATCAGGCAGGACACAGATCCTCAGGTGATGGCCAATACATAGGAACCAGGCTGGGAAATGCAGTGGGCAGAGAATCCCAAAATGCAAGTGCAAGCAGGGTGGACAAGGGGAAAATATCACCTTCGCAAAGGATAATTTTCTGGCAGTTTTTCACAATGCGACACTTTTTTTCCCCCGAAGTAAATGTACTTCCCCATTTCTTCCCTCCATAGATTTCCCACTGCTCCCTCCAAAGCTTTGAGAGGGACATGGTTTTATGTGCTGTGTGCACTGCTTTGTAAAACCTGATAAAAGCCAGGACAGATTTAGACTCTCATTTCCCAAACCCCAATGCCTTTTTGTTTGCTGGTTTGTATTGCTTTATATTTCCAATTTAAACCAAGCCTGAGCAAAGGGAAAGCTTTCTAAAGCCTTTAAAGCCTCCAAGTGAAGGCACATGGAGCAGGAAGGAGACATGAAGCTGTCGATTCCTGTGAACTTTGCATGACACCAGTCAGGGTTTGTTTCCAGACTGATTCTTATTTATGAATGCAGTAGCATTTATTACTGATTTTATCTGTAAAGATAGCATTTCTTCCCTAGATGGTTTCTGTGCCTCAGTTATAATTACTGCCTGCTCTTCAAACATACTTTCGATTTATTTATTGTGGTGCAATACCAGAGCTCTAATATTTGCAATTATTTAGGGCTGTGGGGCTTACACCTGATCCAGGGATGCCCTCCTTCCTCATCCCAGCTCCCTCCAGGAAGGCTGAGAACATCCCTAAGGGACTATCACAGTGTAAATGGAGCCAAGAAACATGTCTTCTGCTATGCCAAGTGCCTGAACAAGCATTGAGCAGAAAGAAAGCCTCTGCTTGAAAAGATTCGTCGCTAAGGCACAGTACAGATGTGTTGGTGCATCTTTTCTCCTGCCTGTAGCCATTTGCTGCCAGGGGAGTGATGGTGCCTGTTCACTCCAAGCTGGGAATGGTCTTTAAAGGGACTTAGCCACAACTCCTGAAAAATGTGTTTAAAAATGACACTGTCCAGGAAAATTAGATGTTATGTATCTTTTCTGTTCCCTACTTGCCCACAGTAAGCTGCTTGTCTGTGGGATTCAGACAAAGAAGGGAGTTACAGTTTCCACCGGGCATCCAAGGACCATCTTTGTCATTTTTCTATGCTTACAATCACTTTAAGCCACAAAGGATGAAGCAATTACTTAAAGCCATGTGGAAGAAAAGTCCAGGCCCCCAAAAAAAGCCAACAGTACCCACCAACCTGAGTCTTCAACCTTCAGGATACTCAAAGCTTGGCTGGACATGGTCCTGACCTGCTGTAGCTGCCCCTGCACCCCTCTGGGTAAAAAAACTTTTCCTAATATCCAGCCTAAACCTCATCTCAGCACTCACTGGAGATGTAGCTTCCTTTCATACTTACTGGGTTGTTGTCACATGCCGAGGAATGTGACTCGTTTGCACCTTTGATTGATTGCCACCCTTTATATCTGTTTATTAAAATGGAAAATAACATTTCACCTCAAAAATTTCATCATGTGCTCTCTCAGTTCCACATGACCTAATCCCATCCCGGCCAGCACAGCTGCTTGTGCCAAGTTTTGGTATGATTACCTTCCATCGTTTCACGGCCAAACTATCCCTGTGCTTGTATGCCGTTGCTTTTGAAAGCAAGCTGGAGTGGAATGACTCATAGTAATTGCTTTCTTTTTTTTTTTTTTTTTCCATAAGTGACAATGACTCCTCTTTTTGAAGTGCTGGGCAGGTGTCTGGGCACTCACAAACACTTTGTCACCTGTAAAAGTGTGGTGAACGAGTGTTGCGCTGCCTGTGGCTCCATCCTCACCTTCATCTCACGGCTGATCCCCTGCCCTGCCAAGCACCAACCACCTTGTTTGACATTGCTGTTTGAGTAAACCCTCCCCTCAAGCCTGCATGTGCTCTGCACAGACTAAACCTTGATATAAAGCTTTTATGATGATAATTATTTTTGCTGGCTTGCCATGATGGTTCATATTGCTCTCCAGTGAGTCATGATGAAGTCTTTCAAATACCCACTTGAAATCCATAAATTCTGTCACGAATCTTTCTGCTACTTG
Source organism: Phainopepla nitens (assembly GCA_013400175.1). NCBI lineage: Eukaryota > Metazoa > Chordata > Aves > Passeriformes > Bombycillidae > Phainopepla > Phainopepla nitens. The sequence goes on along the minus strand of VXBQ01001305.1, from coordinate 88,110 downwards.
ATGGTTGCTTTGATGATTAGTGTTAGGGTCAAAACCTGGTCAACATATGGTCTGCTAACTGAAAACAAAAGGGGAGCTTATAAAAAAAAAGGGAGAGTGACTTTTTACATGGGCAGATAGGGATAGGATGAGGGAGAATAGTTTTAAACTAAAAGAGGAGAGATTTCAATTAGATGTCATGAGGAAATTCTTTACTTGAGAGTAGGGAGGCACTAGCACAGGTTGCCCAGAGAAGCTGTGGATGATCCCTAGCAGTTTTCAAGGCCAGGTTGGATGTGGCTCTGAGTAATCTGGTCTAGTGGAAGGTGTCCTTGCTCATGTTGCGGAGTTGGAATTAGGTGGTCTTTAAGATCCCTTCCAATCTAAGGCATTCTATGATCCTGTGAAATGCTGCCTTCTTCTCTTGTGATTTGTCTGAAAAAAAACTGATAGAGCAGGAGACTGTTTTTCCCAGAAAGCATTGTGGTATCTCTTAAGTCTGTACCTTTTTTTTCTTTTTTTTTTTTTAAGTATCTCAGTCCCAGTTTATTGACTCTTGTACCTTTTCCCTTTTCTAAGAAAAGGGGGTGGATTTGTGATTTTCATTTGAAGCTCATTCATGCTTTTACAGCTTTATTACAGTTTTTAAATACCATTATATCTCCTCTTTGGCATCAACATAACATCTTCTGAGCATTTGAGATCCTGTTGTTTTTTCTGTTGTGCTCTAGAAACTCACTTCCACCATTTCTTCTACCACTAAGAAGAACTCAAGAGCAAAGACTGGGAAATGCTTTGAGTTTCTTTGGCACAATGTTGGAAGGACCACCCTGTCTTCTGCTCACTAGTGAGATTTTTATGGTGATAAATCCATGCTGTCCAAGTCCTGGGTAAACAGATCTTTGCGTACTAAATAATCCACTTATATCTGGACTGATGAGAACACATGGTACTGGTCTGGTGTCTCATGGTGCTATCTGAAGGGAAGGCCAACCCTGTGTTCACAGAGCTGTATGATACAGTGGTTTGTTTTACAGATAAAGTGGCTCAAAGAACTAGTACTGCCATGACTGCAAGAATGCCCTCAGTCATATTAGATAAGTTAAAATATTTGCTTTAGTAAGGTTTATGAGTGCTGAGATGACGCACAAACAGGTTTTCCTTGCGGGTGCATTGCTGCATGAGTGATCCTGTGAAGTTCTCAGCTGTCTCCAGAGCTGAGTTGGAGTTGGGAGGTTGGAGCAGGCTGGTTTCTAGTCTGCTCTGGTCCCAGTAGTCCTTGCATTCCCATGGTTTTAGCCAAAAGCCATTATATCCTGGCTTATTCTTCCCGTCATCTCTGGAGAGAAGTGGGTCTAATATACTGTGCATTTGTCACCATTCCACTTTTCATCCAGGAGAAGAAGGATGGAGAAGGATCTCACCCAGATGTATCTCAGCAGCCAAATACACTAAGTTCAGACGTGTGTCATGTCAGCAATTAAAATAAAAAATTAAATAAATCCCATTCCTGTGAGGAAGAAGGAGTGCTCAGAAGTTACCTATATGGAGTCAGAGCAATCTGGGGAAATGCTGTCCTTGCAGCAAGTGGAGCAGGTGACAAGCTCAAAACAAACTCACTTTCAAAGGCAGTGAAAATTCAGCATCTTCGTTTTCACTCCTTCTGGTATTCATTTTCATACTCTTTCAGTGTCAATTTTGATTCACACCTTTTCATTCTGAATTTGAATGAATTTCAGGAAAAAACAAGAATTGCACTTTCACATCTGAAAAGCCCATGATGATGATTCTCAGTCAAAGAGGGGCAATCTGCCCCCAAAAAACTATCTGCTCTGATGAGAATGAATTGAAATACCTTGACCTTCTCCCTTTTTACTTAAAATTCACTTTTATCCTCTGAAGGTTTCTTGTAATTTCTGGCTTCAGACGATCCCTTGGCAAGCTCCTATTTTGATTAAATGGCATTTTCCAGCTGGAGGATGTCAGAAGATTTTCAGCTGGCCCTAAGCCAAGCGCGAAGCACTGGGCGAGGCACCGGGCAAGAAGATGTGGATTTTGCTCTGGGTGCTGGTTCCAGCTGTGGTGGGTGCAAGGATGGGTGAGCTGCAAGGGGGATAATGTCATCTGGGCTCACTGCGCTGTGAGCTGGTTTGAGCAAGGAAGAGGAGGATGAGGAAATGCTGAGTAAGCCCATGGGATGGTTCCTAACCCATGAGCAAGAACCACAGCAGGGATGGTTTGCTCTTGTCTTTGGATGCCAGTGAATGTTTTGTACCTGAATCAGGCAATGAATGCCAAAATCCAAAACTGTAACCGTGAAGGAGACTGTGATAAATCTACATTACCTGAGTCTCCTGAGGACCAAGCTTTATATTAGGCTCCATTGCTCCACTAAATGCAGCTCTGCTGCTGCTGTGTGTTAAAAATAACCACAAAACCAGTCCGTGCTTTAGTGCACAGGGTTCGAAGAGCAACATCCATGCTCTGCTTCTCGGTGCAGGAATATCCAGCGGGGAGAGACTTGCTTGTGCATGACCAGATGTGATGGGGAGATGGAGGGTGTCCAGGTGGAAACACTCATGCACAGGGAAAAGAAAAACAAGAACATAAGATGGAGCTGAGCTGATGGGGACCAAAGTCTATCAGGATGTTAAGCCCAGTGGGATTGAGGACTCCAGCCCACTCTGCATCTCCTTTAGCCACCCTCAGCTCTTCCTTGGGGTTGTCCCATGGGGCCACAAGCCATGGTGGATGGGGAACGTGGAGACAGGGACACTGCTGGAACTGACCCTAACACAAAATCGCTTGTGGGAGGAGCTGGCAGCCCTGCTTTTCTGAGTGCAAATACCACTCCAAAGTATTGCACTGCTTTCATCCCACGCTGGTTCTTGCCTTTGGCACAAGCCTCGCTCCCCGCTCCCTGCCAAACCAGTACAGATGTTTTAACACCCACCACAACCCAGATAATTACAAACAGAATCGAAAGACTGGTCAGAGTTGTTTTCTTTTAATTGCCTGAACTCTCAGCCATTCTCAAGCGAGATGCTTCCGACTTTCTGACATTGCTTTCAAAGACATTTTTGTGGACACATTGCTAATACTCATTTTATGATTAGGAGAATGTCTAGAAGCCCCAACCAGGATGGGGATCACACCATGCCTGCTGATGTAATGGTTACCACAGAGGGAAACAAGTGCAGGGAAGATGAGCACAGCAGCTGGGAAAACACTTCCACGGGAAATTAGAGCTAATTTCTAACCAGCAGCTTTTCAGCCATGGCATTGCAAAGCTCAGCTCATTTTTAAATGGGTTTGGAGAGTGTTTTCAATGGGACAGAAACATGTGATCAGCTGGTGGGCACAGGTCAGAGAATGCTGCAGATCCTTCACATACTAGGTCCTCATGGGAGACAGTGCTTACCATGGACAGATTTTGAGCAGCTGAGATAAAGGAAGCAGCAGAATTTCCTGTTGTAACAGAGGGAAGCCAGTAACAAATACTTTCTTCCTGGTCTGTGCTTGTACAGCCCTAAGATACAGGAGTGTGGCCCGTGATGAGAAGCTTGGTTCTCTCAGACCAGTTGCAAACAGCCACGTTTGAGTTTAACAGACAAGAACTGATTCAGTATCAATGAAACCAGTTGTCCTGTGTGTCTGCCCTGAGGCCACTTAGAAAGCATCTGTGGGGAGATGAAAACCTTCTCAGGCTTCACTCTACATGAGCCACATCATGTCGTCTCATCTCTTTTCCATCAGGATGCTTTGAGATCCTCCTGGACATGCAGGTGAATTTTGTCCTTGCATTTGTCATCACTGACTGTTTGGGAAGGAGCTGACCAGCACAAGCCCACCAACCCTGGTGGGATCAGGCTGTCTTCATGGCTCTCCCTTCAATCTCTGATGCAAAATTCTTTGTCCGCCATGCCCAGAGTGAAAATTTCCATCCGACATTATTCCAGTTCATTTCTGGTTGCTGTGGAGACCAATTTAAATGAAACTCTAGTATTTTGAAAGAGAATATGAGTCTAAGTCATTTGCCATGCAAGGTCCCATGCTAATAGCATTAGCATATTATTTGATTATGGTGATGTGTAGGGAATAAATTCCAAGTCCTTTTGCCATCACTGCATCTTAAAAGAAGAGGAAGAGAAAAACCCCTGGGCTTCAACTGATACTGAAGACCTTTACTGCATGTGAACTCCTGATTTCTGAATGCATAAAGCTTTGGGGGTCGCAGGCATTTTTTAACCTCATGGCAATGTGAATCACTTGCTGGAAAGGACCTTTTCTTTCTCTGCTTCCACTGAGCACTGTTAATAGACTGTCTAATGGGCAGGACTCTGGTTTTTAATGATGGGCAGAAAAATCGAGGATGGCTTTTTAAGCTGTTTGCATTTTTCCTGGAGTGCTGGTGTTGCAGAAGACATCAAGAGAGCAGCTGGGCAAGGTGCAATTCTCCCATTGCTTACACGGGTTTTTGCTTCTTGTGTTTGCCCTCTAATATTTTAAGAATGGCATTGCTTTCAGGATTTCTTCAGATGATCCCAGTATGTGGACAGGGTATACCCATACCCCTAAATTAAAAAAAAAAAAAAAAAACAAGAACAAAAAAACAAACAAAGAAACAAAACAAAACAAAACAAAACAAAAAAAAAACAGATGGAAAAAACATTGCAGACAGGCTTGTTTTGAGAGAAAGGGCCGCAGAGATAAAAAAGGGAAGCTTACTTCCAGGAAGAAAAAAAACCAAACAAGTCAGTCTCCACCCCTATGAGCATGTTTTCTGGAGCTGGACTGACTCTTGCTTGCATTGACTTCCGGGCTGCTTTGTGGCTGGTTCAGGGACACAGTATTGTGTCCATGAGGGTTAATGACTTCATCTGTCTCCTCTCTGGATTTTTGCTGGGCTGAGCATGACAGGCTCCCCTGAAGCTGTGTGAGAAATGTGGAGCTCTACTGCAGCCACCTGTCCTCATCTTCACCTCTTACCCCCACACCACAGCTCCCACCCCCCTTTCCCTTCAACTCATCAGCTAAAATACCACCCACAGAGCACAAATAACATTATATAGAGGAGAGGAAAACAGAGTCAAACTCCTGCAGTTAGGTCCTATGCATGAGTGCAAATGCACCCATGAAGAAGGGGATTCTGAGAGGAGACATTTGGGGGTGCTCTTTTTTTCCCAAGTGTTGCCTTGCTGAGCAATGGTAAAGCAGACTCATGACAATGCTGCTGTTTTATTGACTCCCCGACAAACTGGGAGTTGTAATGTTTCTTCCCCGAAGGTAAGGTGAGATCGAAATAAATTACTTCTGTAAAGAGCTGGGAATGGCAGTTCTTCTGTAATACAGAGTGCAAATATTTGGGCCTCTTGTGCGCTGCCTTGAATAGAAATGGTCCTAAATCATGCATAAGTAAAATGGGTTCACATTTCTCCTAGTGAAAGTTTTTCTCTGCTCTCCTGGAACATTAAAGACCTCCGCTCCCACTGTCTATAAAAAGGGCTATAAAATTTAAAGTGAGCTGTTAAGAAGCCCTGTCAGGAATTAGACCAGGATTCATTCTTTCTCCTCTATCCCTGCTAAGGAAGGCATGCACTCATGTTTGCTCAGGCATGGAGAGGTTCCCACATACTGCTTGCAGTCAGTGATAAGAGGATGAGGAAAAATTTGTTCGGGACCTAAAATAAAGTTTTTCCTGGGAAAAACTTCCCAGGGGAAGTCAGTGGTGCACCACCTTCTGGACTTTTTGATGACATGTTGGATTGCAGCACTTGACTGAGACTGCTTTAGTGTAATTTCCAAGTGAAAACTAGGTTAGGAGGTGCCAAAATCATTAGTCGTCATCATCATCATAAACAGTAATAACCAATTTTAATAACCAACAATAATATCCAATGCAATCCTCCGAAACAGGATGCCAGAGCTTCATGTCACACAGTAAGTGAGCTGGTTTGATCCTGGGCCATCATGAGTCTGCCTCTGGGAAAAAAAAAAACATTTTCTCATATAAATGTGTCATCTCTTTCTATAGCTCTTTGTTTTCAACAGCTTCAACGCTGTCCTGCAGCACTGGCCTCCACAGACTGCTGGTACCTCCAGACAGACTTGCTCAGGATGCCCCTGGCATCTGCCAGAATCACATGTGCTACTCACAGACAGAAAGCAGCTAATTCTACACATCTCCGTTGCCTTGGTTTTGCCATCTTACATACTTAGCCTGACAGAGGCAAGAATACCCACCTTGAGACCACTTTGTGTTTTTTACGGTTACACCACATCATCTTTGCCCTTTTCCTCTGTTCCAGCCTTTTCTTTATCCCATTTAATCAGATGGGGTTTGCATCCCCTCAGCAGATTGGTTTTGCAATGATGATCCATGAAGCAGAGCGAGATGAAGTTAGTTCCATGCAGCAAACAAGGCCTAGCCCAGCCCGTGCTGCTGTCCTGGGACTGTCCTTCATCCCTAGCTGTGGGTCACTGCCCCACTCCAGGACTCTCAGATAAGGGTGTCCCACATGGGATGCTCAAGGGCACACATAAGCCACATTTGTTAGTGTGTACCTTCATCTGCTTTTATCTCCAAGCACATATAACAAAAATAAATAGGTGCACACCAGGCATCCCAGTCTGGCCAAATGTTAGACTTCCAAGTATTCACACAAGTGTTGAGCTCCGCCATCAAGTGGCAGATTTACTCTTCAGATGCCATATCCAGGACATGCTGATGTGAAACAGAGATGGGTGGCTGTCACTAAGGGGTATTTCATGGGGCAGGGGTGGGATTTCAGCCTTATCTTGCAGAAGCAAACCTGTGTTCTCCAGGGAGAAGCATTGCATTGTTTCTGCTGCAGTCTCTCTCCCTTCTGCCTCTCCTTCCTTCACATAATTGATTACTGTTAAAATAAGTGAGATATATAATGCTTTAGGGTCAGGACTTGGTTCCTTTCCCTCTCTTCTCTCTCACTCACTCGGTCTCCAACACTGTGATTTTTTCCCCCATTTCCAGTACTTCTCTGAAGCAAATGCTCTCTTACTTTGCCAATATTTTTCAGTTGTTTCATACAAATGCAAGCACAGCGCTGACACTAATGGAGAAAGACGATGCTATTTATTGTCATCTTTTTCTCACTGTCTCTCCCATAACTCTTTCTTGGGTAATTCTCCCTATCCTATGTCAAATGCTCAAATAATTGGGAGGTTTCATAGAGAAGTGAAATGTTCTCCATAGAGAAAACCTAAGGAAGCTAGCATAGGCTAAGTATCATCTGGATGACAGAAATCGTATAACTGAAACCATGCCCTCAGTCCTCTGGGCAGCAGATCCTTGTCTGTAAAGGGTGATGCTCCTCCTTTCGCTTGGCCAGTCTGTCCTGACCAGTTTCTCAAAGCAAATGGAAATGAGCATCAGAAACTGGAAAGGAAAAGCTCAAAAGCCCTATGTCACTGTTATCTCTCTACTCTTCAGCTCTTCTGCAGTCGGGGATGAAGCTGTACCCTGTCCTCACTTTTGGGAAGCTCAGCTGCCCCTGCTTGGCACCCAAAATTCAGGCAATGATAAGAATTGGGGTGCCTGTGTCCATGCACACAGCTGTCCATTTTGAAGGAGAGCGAAAATTATCCCGATCAGATTCTGTGTCCCACTAACCTGCTGGAGAAAACCTTTAGTGATCTGCCAAGGCATCCTCAGACTGACAACAGCTTTTCCAAATGCCATCCAGCTTGGAGGCGATAGGGAAAGCACAGTAAACAAACCTTCCTCGGGTGCCATGCTCATCCTCATGGCATCTCAGGGCCTCTTGGCAGCACTGGGGTGTGTTGACTCATCCACTGGACCTGTTGTTTGTTCTCTTCCTGCCAGGAGAAGCATGTGGATGGCTTGTTTTGGTAGAGTTGTTTGTCTTGTTTTAATTATTTCTTGGTATTTGTGCTTGAGGAGAGAGCTGGCAGCAAAAGCAGGGGTGCAGGGAGAATCCCACGAGGAAGGTTCCCCCTCTTTTTGCAAAAAAATGGTGGAACTGCTCCAAAGAGTGAGGAAGATGGTCCATGAGCATGATCTACTCTGTGCCATCCTAGAGATTATTTCTAGTAGATTTTTACTATTCCCTCACTCAAGAAAGTCTCATTTGCCACAAGTTTTAACTGGCACAAAGTCAGCGGTGTGGTCCAAGGCACTTCCTGGCCAGAGCAGATCTGAGGAGCTCTTATCTATGGATCAGTCCATGCCAGTTTGGTGTTGGGGATCATGGGGATTTTGTGCCACTCAGGGATGCCAAGCAGGCCTGGCACCTTTGCTGAGATCAACAGGAGCACAGGAATTTATCCACAGCATCATTTGAAGATACAGGGAGTTGCAGTCCCAGCCTCTGCCTTCAGGATGGGAAAGCTGACGTTGTGGCTCCGGTGGAAAAGGACATTCAGAGCAACAATTTCCAAAGGAGGCTGAGTTGTTATTTTGCTCAGATAAGCCCAGGAACACTGTGTGAAGCTATGTGCACACAGCAATAGTCGAGTGCTCTGAGCAAGGGAATTCAGAACTGTCAACAAGGAGGGAATTACTGCTTTGAGGGATTGAAAACATTCGTAAAAAATTCCTGGCTCCCAGCCTAGTCCATCCCGTTGCTGGCTGTGCTCACAGTTGTGGATTTTTGCTTTGAGGATGGATTTCCAAGTTTTTTTCCCCACTTTGCTGTAACACATGGACAAAAAGGTGTATCTTAACCTGGACTGGTGAGTTCCAAGCCTTCAGCCAAAGGCCACTGATACCATGGGGTTTTGCGGGGCTGTGCTGGTGTGTCCCCACAGAGCTGCTGACTTCTTGCAGGGACCAGTGCAACAGCTGTAGCCTGAGCCCAGCAAGATGTATGGGTGTAAATCGTGCTGCTGACATTGGATTTTAACTTGTAGCCATCCAACACTGCCTTTTCCAGACCGTGAGAGTCCAATTCCCCAAACTCGGAGGAGAACTGGCCAGGAAACGTGGGGTTGACACTTCCCACATGGCCCCACTACATAACTTAAAACTGTGTCCCTCTGGGAATGGCAGTAGGAACTGCACAGGATCTTATCCCTCCTTGGCTGTACTTGATACATTCCCTCAACATAAACTCAAGATATCCACATCAGGCCAAAGGATTAGAGGGTCACGTCTATGCTGTTAAATGAAGGAGGGCCCTGGGTTTATCCACGGCTCCAAGGTGGATGACCATGAGAGATTGAGAATCATCATTCTTTTTGGCTTGTAGAGAGGTTGAGTTGAGTATCTTTGGTCATGATGCAGGTGGGACCAATGCCTGGAGGCATCCAGATGGGATCCTGTGGAGGTTATTCACTAAAGAGCATTGCGTGGATGTGGGAAAGGAGTGTTTGTCCTCATTGCTTGGCAGCTGGGTGCTGCAGCATGGCAAGTTGAAATGGCTTTGGGATCTCTGTCTTGTATTCATCCTCTGTACCTACTCTCATGAGGATCTGTCTGTGTTTCAGGTTGATGTGGTGTCCTGATTATTCCCTTAGTGTGTGCTAGTCTTCAAGTACTATTTTTCTGCCATGATTTCCTTTCTTGCCTCCTTTCCTGCCCTCCAGCAGGACCTGCTGTCAGCGTGTGACCTGGACACATGACCTGTCCTTTATTCTAGCGCCAAAAAACCCCACAACATAAAAAATCCAGACCAATCTTGGCAGTCTCCTTCAACAGGATTTATCTTCCCAGCCCTTGCAATACCCTCCCAGCCCTGCAAAGCAATCCATCTCTCACCTACTATTACGCAGTTCATCTCGCAGGCCTAATGGAGTACGTGAGTCCTGAACTGGCTCCCACTAATGCTCTCAGTGGCCGGGTCGCTGTGGGAAGCGAACTGGGAATTCATTTTGAAAATCAATGAGGATGCCAATAGAGTGGCTTTCCCCAGGGAAGTGACATGCTTTTACCAAGCATTGCCTCCTGCCCCCCTTCATCCCCCATTTTCATTTATGTGGTTGGAGTAACTGTGGAGTAATTCATCCTAATTTCAATGAGTGCATCTTTTGCGCTGCGTTCTCCATTTTCCCCAAATCAGACTGATTTTTGGGGAAAGATTAAGGTCTCCTGGCAGCGCAGAATGCCAGGGCTCCCTGAAGTGTTACGATTTGAAGTTGTGTGCCCTGGGGTGTTGCTGGGGACGGTCTCCTCTGTGCAGCTCCATCTCTCCCCTCAGGCTGTGTTAGCACAAATAAATCAGTGTTATTTCTGACTTCTGGGTGTATTTTGCCTTGCCATGACATTTAGGTGCAATGGCAAGTGCAGAGCCTGCAGGGATAGTGTGAGAAGACAGCTCAGAGCTATTGGAGGGACCCCAATGCAGTGCAGTTCTTAGTTGTCCCCAGAGGTGACTTTCATGCTGTGATGGGAGCACAGCACCAACCTGTCATCCTCACCATGCCCAAAGAGTCTTGGACAAAGCACAGTGCCGTGGGCAATTCCTGGTGGTGATTCGGGAAGTGGCAAGATGGGGTTCCTGAGAGGCACTTTGGGTGCAGCGCCCCTGTTTTTGATGGCAGTGTGGGTTTGGGATCTCTCATCCTGGTTGATCTCAAAGCATTCGATTTGGAATTTTCCTAGCTCTCGAGACTCCTTTTCCAATGGGGATCATTCTACACTGCTACAGGATAAATATTTAATAAGAATGAGGGTCAAGACACTGTTTTGTCCGAGGACACCGAGATGGCCATTTACTCCCATGAAGAGCCCCAGGGTATCTTTAATGCCCATGCAAAAAAGACAAGAATCAGAGTTTTAAGCTGTCATCCCCCACCATTAACGTCAATGTTAAATATCGATCCTTTCTGTGTTTAGCAGAAACCAAACAACACAGTCAAGCCAGGCTCTTTGGCTTTTATTAATGTACTTTTTGTGCAGTGGGTGAAGTTTGCAGTAACACCAGTGAAAAAATGTAGCAGCAGTGAATGAGCAGCAGACAGATTGATTTTGTATCTTGACATGATTCAGAATTTGGTGAAAAATCACCCTGTGTGGAGCTTCTCCTTGTCCGAGCCACGACAGCTGCTTTGTAGAGAACTCATTCCTCCATAGCAAAAAGGAGTCAGGTGCAAAATTTCTGGTAGGATCTGGAATTTGAGGGAAGGAATAGAAAAAAAGTGGTTGGTAATCTATAAAAAATCCTTCATCCTTGTGTTAGAGCATAGGTGCCTGAAGTCAAATTTGAAGAGCTGGTGAACATCGTGTTAGGGAAACCTGAGATCAATGCCAAAATTAATGGTGGCTAGAAAATGCCTTTTTGTTGGGATTTGATTTTTTTCTGTGTTTTGTATCAGCACCAAATAAATGTAAACCACACTGATTATATGAAGTGTGACTTTTGTGAACCACAGTGAGTGGTTTTCACATGTCAGGAGTGCATGGATGGTCTTCTGTGTGATCTTCTGCAACCAGAGATGGATCAGCATTTCCAAAATATTCTGCAGCTTGTGGGTTTTCTGGGTGTTTCAGTTTTGTTTGGGCTATTTTGGTTTTGGTTTGTTTTTTTTAATGAGGATTTACAACTTGGCTGTAAAAATTCATCTGTGGTTTGAATTAATGAAGCACACTTTGAGAGGGCTGGAGTAGCTGGGTGATTATTCCTGACCTCTGGGATATTCTCCACTGAAATTAATTTAATATTTTAAAGTCTATTCTCCTTGAGCAGGGGGAGTGGGCACTAAGAGTCACGCCTTGGATCTGCATCCCTTTTTATTCACAGAAAACAGCAGCAATTCTGTTGAGGTCACAAAATCAATACAGAATTTGGAAACATGAGAATATTTTTCGTCTTTGCTGTCATTATGTCCATCCAGATTCCCACCCTATTCCTCAGTTAACTCAAGTGTAAAGGGATAACAGTGATGTCCTTACACAGAGGGATGGAGGTGACAAATCACATCTCACTGCGGTGTGAAAGCTCTTCTCTTTTAAATCAGGTTTGAACAACCCACTGAGCTTCCCATGAAATAGGCTGACATCCTGCAGATATCCCAGCGAGCCGCTAAGCATGTGAAAATATACTATAAAATTATGAAATATGATTTATGATAAATATTTATTTCCATACATGGTACCTATAGTTGCATGTGCTCCGCGTAGTGAAGCTGAGAGAATCACTTGGAGCCATTAGCAAACCACACTGAGCTCCATAAATGCCAGAGCATTTACATAAGGAAAACTTTGGGAACACGGGCTGTGGGGTAGCTACATCTGACACTCACAGGTGGTTTTTTTTTTCCCTGCACAGACACCCTGAGGAGCCTCGCCTCCATGAACCACGCCCCGCGCTCCTCCCCAGCAGAGCTCAGCAGTGCCAGCCACCACCTGCTGCGAGAGCGCAAGTCCTCAGCGCCGTCCCACTCCAGCCAGCCCACCCTGTTCACCTTCGACTCACCTGCCAGCCACCTCCAGAGCACCCTGTCTGCCAGTGCCCCCCAGGACTACCTTTTCCTCCACCAGTGCATGAGCAGAAAGTCAGAAAACGCAAGGTATTGTAGCCCACCCACTCGGGGACAGCTGAGGGGAGGGCTGGGTGTGAGTGGCTCAACCCACCTCCATCCTTGGAGGTCTGCAAAACCCATCTGGAGGAAGTCCTGAGTGATGGTCTCATCTCATTGTGGTTGAGAGGAAGAGAAGGACAGAGTGGTGACCTCACAAGCTCCCAACTTTCCTGGCTTTTCAGGTGGTGTTAAAAACCGGCAGAATGGCCAGACCCAGAGGATGGTGGTCAGTGGCACGAAGTCTAGTTGGAGGCCAGTCACTAGCAGTGTCCCAGGAGTCAATACGGGGTCCGGTTCAAAGGGGCATGAAATTGCTGAGGGGACTAGAGCATCTCTCTTAAGTGGAAAGCCTGAGAGAGCTAGAACTGTTCAGCTGGCATGTAAGAAGGCTCAGGGGTATCTCCTCTGCAGGGATGGTCTGAAGGGGAAGGAGCCAGGCTCTTGTCAGTGATGCCCAATGCCAGGGACCAGAGGCCATGGCCACAAACTGAAACACAGGAGAGCCCATCTGAACATCAGGAAACATTTTTTCACTGTGAATGTGACTGAACACTAGCACAGGTTGCCCAGAAAAGTTTAGGAGTCTCCGTTCTTGAAGATATTCAGAAGCTGTCTGGGCACAGTCCTGCCACAGCTCTTGGTTGCCCTGCTTGAGCAGGGGTTTAGACCCAATAACTTCTACTGGTCCCTTCCAACCTCAACCACTTTGTGATCCTGCAGACAGGGCCCGAATTCCTGCCTTTAACCAGAAGGAGGACAAACAAAGGGATGGGCAGGGTTTGTACCACTGTGCCGTTCACCCCTTCCAGAGCTCACTGGGCTTCGTGGCAGCTGGTGGTGCACAGTGTGGGATTTCTGAGCCAGCAACAACTCCCCGCCTCCAGACCCAGCCGGTTGCCTTAAATAGCGAGGAGTTTTTTTGACATGAAGAGTTTTGGCTCGCAGGAGCAGGCAAGGAGGGAGGGAGAGAGGGAGGGAGAGACAGTCGGAACCCAGCTGGCGTGGACTGAGAGCAGAGCGCAGGCTGCAGCCTCCACTGGGCTTTCCTGCTGCAGCTGACTCTCCCCACTCGGAAAACAACAACAGAAAAAGGCTTAGGAAAATTAACTTCAGATGGAGTTAATGGAACAGTGTTTAAAAAATGGCCCTCTTGTGCTCCAGCTGTGAGGATACCTAAAAGCCATCCTAAAGACCCTGAATGGGGCTGGGACCTGGAGGAGAAGGGAGCAAGCACCACTGCTTTGGTGAGCAGAAATAAACTGGCCAGTGGTAGCTTCTGCAGCTGGGCCAGAAATAATCATCTGATCAATGCTCAGTGCATGGGGCCAGGCTGCAGGACTGCTGGGAATCCCTCGCCTTTCTGCTCTGGAGCTCTTACTTTACTCATCCATAAAATGAGGGTAATAGTAGTTAATTGGCAGGCAGCGCAGAATAATTAACCCATGAGATGTTTCAAGTCGTCAAATGAAAATACCCTGACAGAACCCAAACCACTTCTGGATGGACTGAGCTCCAGAGGTGGCAGGGATTCATTTGTTTTATTGCAGCATCACTTACTTTTTCTCCCCTAAATGAGCCCTATTTCTGAGCGCCATCTCGTGCTGGCTCCATGAAACAGAGTCCCTGTTGTCCCTGCAGAGCATCAGCCACACCAGAGCAGTGTAAACCAGCATCTCCCAGCTTTTCCCATAGGACTGGCATTTTCCCAGTGATTTGCCATGACTGGAAACTCTCCCCATAACCATTTCACTTTCTCTCACCACAGTGATTGATACAGGGCAGAACTTTCTTCTTGGGGGGGCGGGGGGTTGTTTATATGGGGCTGACTGAGCCCTTTCTGAGTGGGAGAGTGTGGTCCCCAAAAGCCTGACCCCTGTAAGGGATAAAGCAGGGATAAAATAGGAGATGAAGTACCTTGTGGGGAGGTAGAGGACCAGTGGCTAACCAGCAGTTGTTAGAGGCTCGAGATCTCGGTGTTTGGCCCCTGTTCTGGCAGGTGTCCCCAGGCATGACTGCACGTAAATCGAGGAATCATTACCAAGATATGGATCTAGTGACCACACTGGCCTGCTTGCCCTGGAGGACTCAAGGGCTTTTACAAACTGGAAATTAGCCCTGAGATACATTCTTCCCCCGCCCTCGTGCATGTCAGGGCTGCAAACCCCAGATCCCAGCTGGGCACTTCTATTACCTCCCGGGTGCTTATCCTGCAAGAGGACAGGGTGATGACATGGCTGGAGACTTTGAAATAATCCCCATCAGGATTTTTTTCAGGCCTTCTCAAACACATTTGCAAGACAGAGATGGGATGAAGTCTCCCTCCTGTACTGGGGATAGGTGGTCGAGGCACAATGGCAGTGCTGGCAGATTGGCACTTTGCAGCTGTGCCCTAGGGCACTGTCAACTGGTGTGAAAATTGCCCTTTTGGAGCAATTTGTGTCTGGACAAAACGCTCAATCTTGCCTATGGCCCTGTCATGAAGCAGAGGTATTTTGACAGTGTTTCAGGATTAAGTGGCTTGTGGGCGTGTTTGGAGGGGTCTGAGGTGTTCTCATTGCTCTGGAGTTGGGCAGTGCAGGTCAGTAAGGTGACAAACAGAGGGAGCAGAACTCTCTGCACCCAGAACCGGCTCTCCCCTCACTTCAGCCCCTTTCTCCCCTCCCTCTGCAGGAGTGCCAGCTTCTCCCAAGCCACAAGGTCTGCCTTCTTCATGCGGAGCGACACGGCGGTCCAGAAGCTCTCGCAGGGCAACGGGCACTGCGTGAACGGCGTTGGTGGGCAGCTCCACGGCTTTTACAGCCTGCCCAAACCCAGCCGGCACAACTCGGAGTTCAGGGACAGTGCCTACGACCTCCCGCGCTCCTTCGGTTCCTACACCCACCCCAAGTCGAGCCTCACCAGCTCCGAAACTGATAATGAGGAGGTCTACACCTACAAGACTCCCAACAACACCCTATGCAAGGAGTTCGGGGAGCTCTCCACGGACTCCTATGACATCCCTGCCACCCCACTCTCCATCTACCAGATCCCCAGGACATTTACACTGGACAAGAACCACAACGCTCTGGCTGTGGCCGCCAGCGACTCGCCCGCTGCACCACCGCCACGGCCCCCGAAACCCGGGCAGACAGAGCCACGGTGGGGCAGTCCACCCCAGCGGCCCCAGCCTGGTGAAAATTTAGCTCTCACCCCCATGGCAGCCACCATTCCCCGGAGAAACACGCTGCCAGCAGTGGAGAACAGCAGACTGCACCGAGGTGAATTTGGTGGCGGGGACCTGGGAGTGGCTTTGTGCTATCCAGCAGCCTTGGGCGGATCAGTCTCACTGGGTTGTGGTAGGGCTGGGGTGCAGGTGGCATCAGCTGGGGGGTTGAACACAGAGAAGCTCTCCCCAGCCAGGATCTGGCCCTGTTTTTTGTATTCAACAGGCGTGGAGAGGCATCCGCAGATTTCTGCCCACCAGAGCTGCTCAGCTGGCTCTTGGCTGTACTGTACCTTGAACCAAAACCCCAAACGTGTTTGCTTATGCAGCCCTTCACCAGATTTTTGTGATTTCAGCTGGTTTTAGCTTACCTTTACTTCAATTCATAACCAGGTTTATCAGAAAATACTTCAGCCTCGAGCTGCCTTGCTTTTGCTCAGCAAGGTGGGTGAGCAAAACCTTGGTTTTGCATATCTCCAAAAGGCAACATCCGCAAGTGCAGCAGAGCCACCGTTGCCATTGGCCATGAGTGGGCTGTAAGTGTACATGCTCTTTCCAAAGCTTATGCCTAGGATGAGATTGTTGCAAAGTAACTTAGAAAAGGTGGCTGGACAGAAAATACACTGTAAATTATACACATAGCTCTCTGAAATGCTTCTTCCATCTCCTTCTACCTAAATGCCTACACTTAGGCTGCGATCAGGTCCATGCTCAGCAGTAAACAGATTGGTCTAAGAGCTTAGCACCCATCCTCCCCTTACTGGAGGCTGCCAGCCTTTACATTTACTGAGCAAGCTCTAACAGAGCTCCCCCTTAAGCCAGTTTTGTCACCGTGATCTGCCTTATCTGACACCTTTACCCCTGGGATTTTGCAGCACTTCAAAAGAACAGGGTTAGGTCTGCACAGCACGTGCAGCTGTGCTGATGCATCAGAGAGACAAGCTAAAGGCCATGTCTTCTCATCAGCATCTCAATCCACAAGAACAGATACTGCCCTCCCAGTGCCTGGATTTTGTTTTCAGGGACCCCTTTTTGTCAGCAGCTGTGGAGGGAAACATGTATTTGTGGTTGTATTGCAGCTTCTTCTTGTGAGACGTACGAGTACCCCCAGCACGGGGGCGGCAGCACTGTGCAGTCAGTCGAGTCCATGAACGACGGCTACAGCTCTTACCTGGTGAGTTGGCCTTGGTGTGGGCCACCACACTACAGGCACCACTTGCACCTTACAGATTCAGAGACAGTTGGCCCTCACAGGCCAGTCTTGCAGAGCTACGTCAAGAAGGGGTCTGTTAATGGTTTCAGTTAAAACCATGGTGGCCGGCAGAGAACAGATGGAGTGGCAGCCACCTAACCCAGCATCATGTGCAGAGTTTGCTTCCATACAGTGTATCTGCCTGCAGCTTTGGCCCAAAAAAAAAACTACCAATGAGTTTGCCTTCTTCCTGAAGGCCTGGGGTGGCGCTGAGCTAAATTTTGACATGTTGCCAGAACAGTGTCTTGTGCACTTTCTACGATTTCCTGAGCTGGGAATGACACTAAAGCAGCCTTTCATACTGCATTTTAGTCATGGATAGAGCCTAGGGAAGAAAGACTTTCCAGGTTAAGCATGCTTCTCCAGCTCACTCTGATCATGAGAAGATGCTCAGGTCTGGGTTATAAAGACCTTTCTGAAAACTCAGGACTTTGCAATGTTTTGGAAACAAAGGAGGTGCAAACTCTCAGTGCAAACTGATGGCCAAGGAGGGTACAGATCATTCCTCCCCTCTGTGCTTAGATTTTAGAGCGAGTCTTCCCTCAGATGTTGTTTGGTTATGATGAAATGAAGGGTTTGTAGTGGATGGGGTTGAGCATCCACTCAACCCCATGAGCATCCACTCAACCCCATAGATGCTCACAGCACATCCTCCCACTTGTCCCCCAGCAGGCCAAGGCAGCGGTGGCCCGCTCCCACAGCACCGACTCCGAGGACAACTACGTCCCCATGAACCCTGGTTCCTCGCCCCTAATCCACGCCGAGAAAGCCAACGACAATGCCCAAAATCTCTACATCCCCATGAGCCCTGGGCCACATCACTTTGACCTGGTGGGGCTGTCCTCAGCCACCCTTCCCGTGCATAAAGGAGGAGCCGTGGCTCAGTGCCACAGACGGCTGAGTGAAATCCAGCCTCCGCCAGTCAACCGCAACCTCAAACCCGACCGGAAAGGTAAGAACGGTTGGCTGTGCACAAATCTTTCCAGGGACCCTTCTGTTGTCTTAGTACTCCAGACTGCGTCTGTGAAGTTGTGTCCACTCCTAGGTGACTGTACCTGCTACTGCCAGTACAGTCAGACCTTCAGATGTCCCCCATCCCCTTCCTCTTTCAGAAGCTCTACAGTGCAAATGTTTTTTTCATGGTGCTTGAACAGTCCATCTTAAACCCTTGCAGGCTGTTACAGAAGATACGTATTGCAGCCAGGATTTCACCCCCTCAGCCTGCACCCCTCCCTATGCTCCACCCAAAATCTGAATGTTGTATTCAGATGATACAGATTTTTCCTACAGTTTCCTACTGGTTCCAGGCAGTTCTTCCTTCAGGGCTTTGCTGACATTCCCCAAATCTCTCCCTAATCCATTGTCGGCCAGGTGGCCAAGGAGATCCTCAGGAGGAGGGCTCCCATCTCTAGGGTGTGAACACCTAACCCCACAAATACTCTGTTCAAGGGGCTGGGGTTGGAGCGTAGCACTCTTCCACCTAATGAACCATCCATGATGAGAAGAGCTTTCATGCTACCATGCAGATGTCCTTTCCCATTCCCTATGGGAAAACACTCCCCACAGAAGCAGTTCAGGCCTGGCAGAGCCTGGCCTTGTCCCCCTTTAAGGCATTAGTTACCACAGATATCTAATGGATGATTCTGGAGTTTGGGCATTTTTAGCAGATCTCCATTCCTTGGAAGGCACATTCTCTTTTGGAGCTGTGAAACAGAGGGAGAAATTCACTGTTTTCTCCCAGTTCTGGCATAGATGAGCACAGGGTTTTGGTTCGAAGTATTTGTCATCAGCAGGGAGAGCTGAGGGGCTGATTAGTAAAATGAGAAGTAGTCAACCATCTGTTGGGGACACTTTCGTGTCAGTTATGGATGCTGAGTTGTAGGAACATGCTGCCTCTGAATAAAGGCTTTTCCCCTCTCCAGCAAAGCCATCACCGCTGGACCTGAGGAACCACACTGTCATTGATGAGCTTCCCTTCAAATCACCAGTCACAAAATCCTGGTCCAGGCCAACGTGAGTAATGGTTGGGGATTGAATTCTTGCTTTGCTCCGACAGCAGCTCTCTGGTCTCATTCTCACTGGTGTCCACATGTAGCCATGCTGTCACCTCTGCCATGGATTAAACATTCCCCACATCACAGCTGGTGGCAGGAAGAGAAATTAATTTAGGTTGGGATTCCACATGAAAGCCCAGCATGTGGCTAACGAGCTAATTAAGATCCCTTGAAGACATTTCCTGTTTCTGGGGTCTGACAACTACTGGAGAGACATAGCTCTGATCTGGGACCTGTGGTCCACCACAATTTGTGATGCAGCAGAGCCAGACCAACTCAGCCACGCTGTGTGGGGGGCATGATTTCACATCCAAGCTTTTCCCCTCCAAAACCCCACTGTCGTCCCAAAGCACAGGGTGACTCTCAGGGTCTGACCAAGCATGTTTTGATTGCCTTGAAAGCAAAGCTTAGCCTGAAGGAAGTCTGCAAAATTAAACCAAAGCACTTCAGAGCTATGTCTGCCAGCCAAAAATAACAGGTTTCGCACAATTCCAGTTCTGCTACTAATTCATGGTCTGATGTTGTCCAGTAAAAGGCAGAAGCAAAGCTGCTGCTATGACTCCTTTAATAAATTGGATTGTGTGGAGACTGACTGCAGGGCATGAGCACTGTGTGCCGAAATCACTGTGCTGGGAAGCAGCGAGCAGGGTTTGATTGACAAGAGGTCTGACCCTGGAGAAGCTAATGGATTTTTCCCCTATCAGCTAATCATATGACCCTGCTTTACTGAAAGGCAACAAATAGCTTTTTGAGACACGCGCTTTAATGCCAGAAGCTGATTTCATTATTTTGTTCAGTATAATTACATTTGGCCAATTGAAGGCAAAACAATTCTTCAGAGGATTTGTTTTCCGGCAAAAAATTTGGATAGGGCCTATACGGTAAACAAATCCTGTGGTGAGGCTGGAGGTGAGAGGCTTCACCAAGGCTGCCCCTCCATCCTCCACAATTAAATGTTTCCTGTGAGATGAAAGAGTTCATGGAATCTGATTTGTGTA
This sequence comes from Phainopepla nitens, assembly GCA_013400175.1. Classification (NCBI taxonomy): domain Eukaryota; kingdom Metazoa; phylum Chordata; class Aves; order Passeriformes; family Bombycillidae; genus Phainopepla; species Phainopepla nitens. The sequence continues at coordinate 68,109 of VXBQ01001305.1, read as the reverse complement.
GATGAGAGCAGGAACAGTTACGGGTACATAGCAAGCAAGGTGTTACTGAAAAACTCTAGAAAGAAAAAATTGAGGAGAGCAAACCCAAGGATTCCCAACCCGTGGAAAGGACAGGCTGGAGAACTTCAATACCACCAGCTCTTCTTCATGCCCAGATTGGATCATGGTGATGGTTACAGGCATCAGGAGCTTCCCTCTCCCATCCCTCCTTGGCAAAGGACAAGCAGGACCTGCAGCCAACAATAACACAGCAACCCTTGTTCTTGCAGCCAGACCTTCAACGCCGGCTCTCTGCAGTACTGTCGCCCTGTCTCCTCCCAGAGCATCACCAGCACTGACTCGGGAGACAGCGAGGAGAACTACGTGGCGATGGTAAGGGCCCCACAGCTAAGATAGATGGTTCTGGCAGGACATGTACTCACCCCAGCTCTGCAGATGCATTCCTAGCTCATGACATGGAAGTGCTCAGATAGCACTGTGTGGAGTACATCCTTATGTGCATCCCTAAATGCACAAAACAGGGTGTTTCCTTCTGAAAACGACATGCCTCATTGGAGTTTTAAATGTGTATGAGAGCAGAAACGTGTATCGCCTACTTTGCCAGGAATTAAGAGGGGATAAAAATTTATACAGACTGACAGGGTGTATTTTCCTAATTAAAGTTGATTTTTTTTCAAATTTTTTCCACTAATAGCTGCTGACATCATGTTTCTGTGGGAGCAGGGGCTATCAGAGCAGCAGCAGGGAGAGGCACTGCTTACAGGGAGGGGATTTTGTCTCTCTTGGTGAAGCTACTGAGTTGAAGCATATTTTTGAGGCTGTGTAACTAATGGGGTAGAGGAAATCTGTGCTCTTTGCAGCATGGTTGTGATTAGCAAAGATCCCAGAGCTGGCCTGGCCATGCTGAGGTGTGGTTTCTGGGACATGCTGCAGCCCACGTCTGCTGTCAGGCATGTGAATAAAATCAGCACAAAGGCAGAAGGGCTGCTCTGATACATGAAATCAAGAGCATGAGTTTGTAGTATTTGTTAGCACAATATACAACATTTATAGTATCCCAGCAGTTCTTGCACATCCTTGTCCCAGGGGCAGGTGAACAAATACTTAGGCTCTTTTAAAGGTGCCTCCAATGTGTTTCGTTTCTGGATTTGTGTTAATTTCCTTTTTTCTCTCTTCCTTCCCACTTTAATCCTCATTATCTCTCCTGTCTCTTCCCTGCATTAGCAAAACCCCATTTCTGCTTCTCCTGTTCCTAGTGGTACCAACAGCCCAGCACCTAAAAAGAGTTCGGGGAGTGTGGATTACCTGGCCCTGGACTTCCAGCCAAGCTCACCAGGGCCACACAGGAAGGTACGGCGGGTTTTATAAACTTCTGAATAAAAGTGATGCATTTTTAAGGGGTTCTATGCACATTGGCAACAGCATGGTCCAGAGCCCTGGACTGTGGTCTCAGGAATCTCTGATACTCAGAGGGCTGGAGCACCTCTACTATGGAGACAGCCTGAGACAGGTGGGGTTGTTCAGCCTGGAGAAGAAAAGGCTTCAGGGAGAACTTAGACCATCTTCCAGTGCCTAAAGGGACTACAAGAGAGCTGGAGAGGGACTTTTTACAAGGGCATACAGTGACACTACAAGGGGTAATGGCTTCAAACTGTCAGAAGGCAGGTTTAGATTAGATATTAGAAGGAGGTAGAGTAGTGAGGCCCTTGATCAGACTGCCCCAAGAAGCTTTGGCTGCCCCATCCCTGGAAGTGTTCTAGGCCAGGTTGCATGGGGCTTAGAGCAGCCTGGTCTAGTGGAAGGTGTTTCTGCCCATGGCATGGTTGAAATGAGATGATCTTTTAGGTCCCTTCCAGCCCAAACCATTCTGTGGCCCACTGCTATATTTACTCTAGGTCAAACTCAGTCTCTTGTGTGTTTGCAGCTTTGCTGGTAGTGCAAAGCAGAAGCATGGATGTAGAGGGTTCAGGGGTGCTGATGAGACCACAAATTCAGCTGGAGACTATATATTGAAAAGCTGTCAGGAGGTATCCCAAGAAGTATCAGAATTGGTTTTTCCCTCCTTCAAAACAACAGGTCCTCCAAGACCAGACTTGGATTTTGCACTTGAAATGTGAAGGACAACGGGTGTATAAACCTTTGTGGCAGCCACTTGTGAGCCTCACTTTCTCAAACACTGCCTTGTTTCCTAGGCAAAGCATCCCACTGGTTAGGTCCTTTTATTATTTGACAGTTGTCCCTTATAGTTTCTTTCTGCCCAGCAATATTTCTGGAAGTATCACCCATTCAATTTATATCCTGTTCTGGAAAAGTGATTTTAGACCACTAAAAAGCATTATCTGGCTCCAGTTACAAGCAGATAGAGGTCCTCTGAAATGCTTGTAGGGTCAGAAAAAACTCCAGGACTCCAGAAGCTATGATAAAAAGTATCTCCTTGTTCTTAGCATATCTCTTGGGTGACCCTGCAAACATATCTATTGTTTTGGGAATGAAAATGGGCTAGTGCCATAGGTGGGTAGAGTCAGCACAGCAAAAAGGTATGGAGCTGGTATTTTTATGGGTATCTCAAAGAGTTCTGAAGTTCTTTACAGGAAAATGAGCAAGATGCAAGGCTGAACTCAAAGAATCAGCAGTCAGAGAACACAATTACAACCTAACATCCATGCCCCAAAGTTTGTGAGTAGGTAGAGACCCACATGCTGTTGCTACCCTCCCATTGCAGTGCAGTCTCATGCCAGCAAGAGGCAGAGCAGATTGAAATCCTTCATCCAAGTGTCTTTGGGAGCTTAGAGGGAGGGTGGTGATCTGTGGAGTCTTGGAGAAAGCGGGAATGGTGCTGGTGGACTTGTGGCACCCGCGGTGCTGCTGCAGAAAGGAGTGAGAGGGAAGAGCAGGGAGCTGATGAGTGACCAGACGGTGCCTGTTTGTCCTTCCCACAGCCCTCCACCTCGTCGGTCGCCTCAGATGAGAAGGTTGATTACGTGCAGGTGGACAAGGAGAAGACGCAGGCGCTGCAGAGCACCATGCAGGAGTGGACTGATGTGCGGCAGTCCTCGGAGCCTGCCAAGAGCACCAAGCAATAGTGCTTGCACAGGCAGCGAAACAGGCAAATGTCCTGCTGGTTTTCCCCAGCTGTGGCCCCCCTGGGCTGCCAGATCCACTTGGGCTGGATTTCTAAGACTTGTCTATGGAGGGGAGGAGGTATCATTGTTTTTTTTTCTCTTGAAACAAAACAAAACTTAATTTCAGGGGAAGACTTGGCGGATACTGTTTGCCAATGTTAAAGACCAACTATGTTCGGTGGCTAGGTTTGTGCTTTAGCTGCTGGATGCGCTATCCAGGAACTTTGACTTAGCAATACCAGGTTTCACCCTACACATCTTTTCCTTACAGCTATTAAAGCCACCTTGTATGTGCTAACACTGCATCATCTTTCCCTGTCTTCTTCCATATCGTACCCTAAACCACACCATGCAGCTTTGCAGCATCTCCCATAGGATATCATTCCCCAGCTCTGATTCTCCACTCCTTGTGCTTGTCTTCTTCTCTGCCTCCTCCCAGTCCCAAAAATGACCAAGGACCATTGCTTTTGAAATCACTTTTGTTGTCCTGTCTCTTGTAAATAATATGCTCAAAACCTCTGAGGGCTGTTCTCCTCCTGGCTGGACAGCCCCCAAGGTTTTGGTTGGGGTTGTTAACCATCAGGAGCTTGATGAGCATCCATACCATCCCATTGAGTTGACTTAGGAGCCCAGGACTTGCCCCATCATACACACACATACATGCAGCACATGGTCACATGAGTTTGTTGGGGTGTCTTCTGTTTATATTCTCCATCATCTCTCGAAGTCAGTGGGCTGGAGAGATTGGCTTTGGAGGGGACTGGAGGGATTGGCATTGGAAGGTAGAATTTAAGCACTGACCCACTGCCTGTCTGAAACCAATTCCTGTGAATCTGACCCTAAAAAACAAAATTTGCCTTTTGTGGCACCAAAAGAAGCCCACAGAGTGAGAGTCCTACATCATGGCCATTGTGAGAAGCTCTGTGGTTGAGTATGAGGGGGGCAGGGAGGCTCTGGAGATCCTTTGTATGTGGGCTGGCATAAGGATGAGTGACAAGAAGGGAGTGGAAGGCGAGGACTGGAAGAAGGCAGGTGCTGTACTGCAGAGGTTGGTCCTGGTTGAGGAGGTCTGGTGGAATGTTTCTTGGAAGAAAGAAGAAGAATAATTGAAATGTTGGTTGATGGTGAGGTCATAGGCTTGGGAAGAGGCTGGTCAGGAGAGTCAGGGCAGGGCGTTTCAGTATGAGCTTTAATGTAGCATTGTGGTTGGTTTGTGGAGGGTGCAAAAGGCTGAACTGTTTCCCCTCATCTTCAGCAATGTTTCTTCAACACAGAAGTGAGGCTTGCTGATATTAATGACCCTAGGCTCTAATTATGGGTGGGAGTCTGCTGTTGTCCCTTGCCAGCATGCTTAACACATCCAGGCTTTGGGATCGCTCGCCAGGCAGCTGCTGAGGGCAGAGAGAAGGACGAGACAGCTTAATGCAGAGATAATAATTCATGATCTCATGAAAACAGGAAGAACTAATGATTGCCATGGAGCAGCCTGATTGCCAGACAGCAAGCGCTGACACGAACAAACAGGCTGACAGCAAACCAAGAGCCAAATGAAGGAGACATTAGAAAGATTAGGTAATAATATTTATTAAAGAGCTGGAGCTATTCTTTCTGCAAGCTGAACCCCTCCCAGTGCCCTGGGCTCTGTGTTCCACCACCAAGTTGTATTGATTATTAATTCTTAAGCATTAACACCTTTGCTTAATCTTGATCTGAGCTTGGAAAGGATGAGGCGTGACCCACATGGGGATAGGATACCAGTCCCTGCTGCTGTGTGCTGGTAAAATAAGTATTGAACTTCCAACACCGTTTGTGTTTTCTTCTCGCATGCCATGAAAGGGAAGGGTGTTAATGGAAAACCTCTGACAACCCTGTTAAGACATTGAAGTGTTGGACTTTTATAGAAACAATAAAGCAAATATCCTAGTGTTTATGCTAAAAATAATAATTACTAGAAGGGAAAAATAAACAAAGCAGCAAAAAGGAAGATTTAGCACAGTCAGATGCTTTCTGAAAGTCAGGGGTTGTGTTACAGCCTGCAAGGGCCTTTGCCCTCTGCTGGGGGCTTGCACACTTGCCTGGTGAGATGACGAAGACTAGAATGCAGTACTGTGTATTTCTATTGCCCCTTTCATCTCTGCATCTCAGGGAAGACTAAGCATTGGGCCTGATCCAGAGCCCACTCAAGTGTGCATTCACTCATCCAGGAGAGAGCTCCCCGTCCCCAGCAAATAGAATGTCACTCTACTGGGAAGCTGATTTTTCCCTATTTCTTCTTCTGAACTGTTAGCTTTAGTGGCTCAAGAGAGAACACAGTGGGTTTGGATGCAGTTTGCTGAGTGGGTGCTCTTTGCTTCTGCACTGGGACTGGGTGCATCCAGTGCCCACTCCAACATTTAATCCAAGGCATTAATTAAGACTGGAAAAGCCTTTTGTGGTACTGGAGAAACTAGTCCTTTTTCTCCACGTTTCAAACAGGTTTCAACAACAAATGTCTTTGTTCATGGGGCAGCCATTGGCATGGAATAGCTCTTTTCCCAGGCTCAGACACTGTGTTTTGATAATTTGCTCTCATGAGCCTCCCTAGTAACTAGTCCATTGCATTTGGCAGACCAAGGACCAAAACAGCCCAAAAGCAGCTACTTAACAACTCCTGATTGCTGGTCCCTCTCTGCTTTGCAGTGAAGTCTGTGTTTTCACTGAAACAGATACATTCCTCTGTCTTTTCCCCTGCAAAGCACCAAGCAAACGGCACCATCAAACTAAGCAGAAGCCCACATACTCTGTGCCATACAAACATGACTGTATCAACTCCTCCTGAAAGCATTAAGTAATCAATGGCTTCAGTGGAAATAGTCAGCCACGACGATTGCCGAGCTGATTACAGCAGTCCCTGGTGATTAATGTTTGTGCAGTATTTAGTCTTAAACCATATTGAAAAGCAGCTGCTTTAATTACACAGACTGCCAAGAACTTTGTCCTGAAGGCATTGAGTTTATCACATCTACTTTATACTTGGATTCTCGAGTATGACAGGCTCCTTTGTTAGAAATAGGTATTTAAGGAAACTGAGAACATTGCAAATTATTCATTTTAATTGAAATTAAACTGGCTTGAGCCTTCACGTCAGAGCCTGCTCTACAGCTCTATGGTTTGATTTAGAAAAGGGATGTGCTTGCATGTGTGTGTGCTCATGGAGAAAGGTTGCCTGTGGGACAAGCATCATGACCTCAGTATTTAGTTTTATGAAGCATCGAGTCCATGGCTCAAAGCTTTCCCCAAGCTTGAAAATGACTAAGCAGGTGACTTTAAATGCAAAACTCTCCAAAAGTGTGTATCTCTGGCTGTGAGTTTGCAAATGCTGCTCACCATTTCTTTGTCTGGTGAGATGTGTGAGCTGCCTTGCATCTGATTTGCTCTGAACAGGCATTTGAGTGTTCAGTGGGAAATACATTTCCAGCTCTAAACAGATGCCAGGCTTAGGCCTAGTCTCAAGTTGGCGAAAGAAAACAATATGTGAGCGCAGACTGCACCATGGCAAAGCTGAGAGTCTGGCAAGTAGGGCCAAATGCAGAGTTGGAACCAAAAGGTAGGGAAGGTTTGGCTTTTCTGGGAGCTAACTGGGATGGATTTGGACTCTGGGCCACCAGCCACTGGCAAGAGTGAGATATGAGAGAACGTGAGGTTGGGATGAGAGAAGGCAGAGGAGTTTACCAGTAAGGTCTGGGTCTTGGTCCTCACCATGTGCTCCTTTGGCCTGAGTCTTGAATCAGACACGCAGAGACTGTGGGTTGTGGAATGCTCAGTAAAAGCCATGCACTGGTGGGAGAGGAGCTTCCACCACTCTCGAGCATTTCACTCTCAAGGGAGCCGTCCTGCCTGACAATGTAACGCCTGTGCTCTGGCATTCAGGGATGCTTGGTCCATTCACCCAGCTCTGAGCTAGGCAGAAGAAACCCTACAACAAATGTGTGGGGACCAGGACGTGCTGGGAGACACCTTGCTGAGGGTCTCTCATGAGCTGTTCATGGGACAGCAGTGCCATGGTTTCACAGGGTTGTCCCTTGAGATGCCATCTTCATCCTTGGAGCTTTTCCAGGCGAGTCTAGGTCAACCTGATAGCTGACCCTGCTTGGAACATCTCTTCCACACTGAGACCCTGTGTTGCCAGGGTTGAGTGGAGACTCCTCTGTGTGAGGGAAGGGGCCCAAGGGGTTGTTTAGAGCCCTATAATGTCCAAAACAGGGACAGGGTCACTTCTCTGGCCATGAAACCAAGTGGCAAGGCACACAGCTCAACCCCTAAGGCCATACTCCCCAGTGAGAAGACCTAATCCACACTGGGCTATCCCTTGCACATGGGAGAGGGCTGGCTGGCCAAGAACAAGTCATCCAGGACATGAATAGGCAGTTCTAGCAACTGGGAGACAGCTTGAACCTGTAAATTTGTTAAACTGGATCCATACCTCTCAGCAAACCCATGCCACCTCCACGCCCTGGCATACCAGGAAGAGTTGGCTTGTTTCGGTTATCCAGTGATCATGGCTCCTTGGGTGGGGAGTACAGCCATGTCTAGGTCTTATGGAAGATGTTAAAATCATTACCAGGTCCTGTCTGATCTTTCTAGCCTAGGAGGCAAGTAAAAGGATGGTTTTCTCAAGTCATGCTTGCATTGTGTTGGTGTTTTCCCACCTGGTGATGTAAAAGTACAATTCCATGTAAAGCTGACACCCACACTGTGTGTCCCATTGAAGGGATGCTGTCTAGATGAGATGGATGCAGTGGAGCTGTGATTATGGAGAAGCTCTAGTTCTACGGGAAGGGGGAAGAGCAAAATCTAACCCTGGCACCAGCCAGAGAACACACATGGCCATCAAAGAGCCATCAAGAAAATCAGAGGGACCAGCCCAGCAGCAAATCACAAGGGCCAATAAGCCAATTTAAGGTCTGTGATGAGTCTTGAGTGCCTCTCTTCTCTGCCCAACCTTCCCACATGTACACAAATGGTCTTGCAGCTGTTAATGAGGCTCTTGCAGGTTAAGACATGCACTTTTTGGTCATGATTCCTCCTTGGCCTGGACCAGTTCATCTCTCTTTCAGTCTGTCCTTGGTGTCTCATCATTGTAGTCACAATTTCATCTCCCTGTTCACAACTCCTAGTGTTGTACTGTTGATCAGGTGGCTGATTTAGTGTCTACTCTTGAGAAAAGTTGATATGTAGCAAGGTGTCACAATACAGCTGTCCCTTTCCAGTCCACGGCCAGCTGGTCCTGGCATGTGGTATTCAAATTTTAACACCAGCCAGTAACACCTGAAACAGAACCTGGGCCTCATGGCTCCATCTCTTTAGCTAAAAAAGCTTCTCAACAGACTTGCTCCCAATCAGCAGGCTCTTAATTTTTGATGTAGCCCATTGTTAACATGTAACAGGTTCATTTGTAGGCCAGTGGGTTGACCATATGGGAGAGGTTTGCCCCAAGACCAAGAGATAAGAAACCATCATTTTTATTGTCATTCTCTGGGTGACACCACACTGTATCTTCATGTGGGACGAGAGGGTTCACATGAACTCTGTATCTTGCTTTTTCTCCGGCTTGTAAAATGAAGGTTTTTAGTACTTTTTCCCCACCTCACAGATGTGTCATGTGTAATTAGTTGACATCTGATAATGCAAAGAGCTGTTTTGAGTCTGTAGGCAATGGCTGGGCAGCATGTGGTGATACCCTGTTGTCATGCCCGCCATCATACATGGCGGTGACACATCCAGCTCTGCAAAACTCATTAAAAACACCTTCATCCTTAATTACCAAGGTGAAAAAAAACTTGGCAGGATTTTCTTCTGAGTGAGGGGGTGGGGGAAATGCCATTTGCACAGTTTTCAGCGTTCTGCTGCCACACTGACCCTGAAAATACCATGGGTTTTTTGAGAGCAGTTTGGACGTGGTGGTTGAACCACGTTGCAGAGAGGGGAAGGGAGCAGGACCCTGGGCTCCATGGGGAGCCTGTCGATGAATCCCGTAGGAGTAGGACCAAACCTTTAGAGTAGTTATATCCCACTCAACCCAGCCCTTGGCAAAGTTGACAAGTCCTCACTGACTTGGGGCATCACTGTGTGGGAACAGACCCAGTCAGATTAGGGTAGTTTTCTCCATTTGTTTCTTAACCTGCTGCGAGGAGGGGTTGGAGCCCCAGCTGTGAAGCTGTTGCGTGAGCAGCTGATTCGCAGGGATGTTTTTTGTGTGTTTCAAAGCCTATGACTGTTCTTAAAGAGGAGTATTTTTAATTTTTTGATTTCCATTTGTAGAAGGAAGGACAAGAGTAATCTGTGGCAAACTGTACAGTATGTGTCTTCTTGTGGTGTCACTGTTTGAATGGTTATTAAGTTTTCAAATCACTGTGGACAGCTAATCACTTAAGTTATTAATTTATTCTTCGGGGAGTTGTTGTTTGGTTGGTTTTTTTAAAAGGTAATTTGAAACAATTATTTATCCTGTAAATCGGTCTTGAGTGAAGCCTAGATAATACTTTTTTTGCTGTTAATAAACATGGTACATGTCTGACGTGAAGGTGATCTCATTTTTAAGTACTGTATATGCAACAGAAAAGCAACAGGAAAATAAAAGAATGATAATAAAAAGACATCTCTCTCTGGTGATTCTCAGCATGGATTTAGAGGAGGGAAAGAAAGGGGAAACTAATAAGCAGATCAAGTTTGCATATGCAGCACCTTTAAAGCTTTCAGAGCATCTTCTCGGCTTGTTGCCAAGTGTCTCCAACAGCTTCAAGTGTCCTGTATGGGTAATGAGGGCCTTTAGGATGTAGCTAGGGTTTTTCCTGGTTCCAGAACCCAAGCCATGTATTTTTAAGCTGCCAAATTGAATTTCATACCGTATATCTGATCTGCTGCATGCAGTGTGAGGACAAATGCTGCCTTCCTCACCCATCAGCAGCTCATCACCTGTGAGCCTCAGGTCAGCACACCAAATCACCCAGAGAACCTCAGCCCAAATCTTTTTCTCCAGTTAAAAGTTCAACCCTCCCTTTAAGATTTCCTTTTAAAAAAAAAAAAAAAAAAAAAAAAAAAAAAAAATGGGAAAANAAAAAAAAAAAAAAGACAACTGGGAAAAGACACCTCCCTAAGCACAGCTCCTGTAACACCTCTTTTAGACAAGAGTAGCATCCTTTCACATCTGCAGCACACGTGGAACCCCAGACCAAGAGCTGAGGACTCTCCTATGGGCTCTCCTTGACCAGAGGCACGTGTGACAGACAAAATGAGCCATACTATCACATATACCATAGCATATTCTTTATTGATATGCCACATGCAAAAATGGCTGGCATTACCAACACTAATATCAGTAGAGCATATACTGTAATTGGTGTAGCATAAATAGTAATACACCATACTCATACTGTACTAGACTTCTGTAAGGCCTTTTATGCGGTCCCTTATAACATTCTTAGCTTTTATTGAAGAGTTTGATGGATGGATGGACCATTAGATGAATAAGGAGTTGGCTGGATGGCCACACTGGAAGAGCTACAGTCAATGACGCAGTGTCCAAACCAGCAATGAGTAGTGTTCCTCAAAGATCTGTACTGGGACCGAAACTATTTAATATCTTTGTTAAAGACATAGTAGGATTGGCTGAGTCCAAAAGGGAAGAGGAAATTAAGAGGGACTAAACTAGTTCAACCTCATTGGACCACTGACACTTTCCAGGCTGCCATCCATGCAGAGAAAGAACTGCATGCTGTTTGCTTCTGCTCATCTCAGAAAATCTTGGGGAAAAAAAACAAGATATATTCAGGAGAGAGCTTAGGTATGATACAGCCTCTCCATTTTCCATGTTGGTTTGACTGGCTGCCTTCATTACTTAGATTATGATCTCATCAAGTTAAAGAGAGTCTCCTACAAAAGCGCCTTACAGCAAACAGCACAGAAAATGCCTTCAGGTGATATTCCAGAATAAAGAAAGAAGCTAGCATGACAGCAACAGCAAAACTTTTGGCAACCTCTTTGAACCATAAATAAATAGAAGTCTATTAATAAAACCAGGAAACTCTGTACTTTCTGTGACACTTGAGCTTTGGGTCTTCATTTACTTCCTCTCAGCACCTGACTTAAAAACAACAAACAAACACACTCCACTGCTCATCTACAAAGCTCCACCTAATAGTAATATTGTGATCTTCTTCTGGAGGGCACACAGCTCTGCCTGATCCCCTCTTCCAAGCCACCACTCCGCAGGACTGGCCCATGTCCTTGAGGATGGATGCCTCAGCTTCCCCATCTCTTTTTTGACCCATCAGCCCAATATCTATGAATACTGCAATAAGACACTAAGTCTGTATGTTGAATTAATTTCCTTTATTTATATATAGGAAAGGCAATAAAAGAATATTATAATATACACCAGATATTTGACCCCAGGTGTCCTCTCTAGCAGACTTTATGCTATTATCTTTCATTATGCATAGCAATGTCTGTGCTTTACCTTTTCCTCCACAAAAACTGCTACCCCAATACCCCATGGTCAGGATTAGGCCCTGCACTTAGGGCCTAAGGCACAAGTCTCTGCCACTTGAGCCAGAGAAATCTCTACTACAGGTGTGAGGGAGGAGCAGGCAGGGGAAAACAGCTGGGGAGGGACATGGGAGGGAGCTGTGGTCCTGTAGATATGCTGCCTGGGGCTTGAATTGGCCATCTGCCATCAAAGTCAGCCCCTGTCCCATTACTGATTTATATAATACATTGGTTTATGTAGTATATATTGATATTGGATTGATATAACATATCTGGTTGGGCTACTCACTTTGCAAATCGGCATTTAAAAAAAAAATAGATCATGAGTTTAGGGGGGCTTTGTCATCTGCTTCTCAGTTCAGGGTACCCCAAGGGAAAACTCAAATTTTAAAGGGCAGATCCAGCCCAGAAAGCCATCAAATGACAGCAGCAGAAAGAGACTAATTGAGTCCTAAAGACACATCTGGAAAAACAGCTGTGTGTCTTGCCTGCCATGCACACTAACAGCATCCAGAGGTCATCAGTAACACAATGGGTCTTTACTGGAGCCCAGAAACCCCAACTGGATCAGGTCAGTCTCTCCTGGCTGGAGGGATTTGTGCCCCTCAGTCTCTTTTGGGTGTCTTGCAATGCAGCATAAACCCCCTCTGGCTGACCTGCCACTGCTTATCTTACAAGCTCACTGCCTCACAGACCAGCACTGCTACATTTCGGCATTTTTCAGACTTTTTTCTACCTTCAGAGATTTTCATGGTGGGTTCCCAAACGACATTAAAAAGAAATGTAACAACTGAGCAGAGGTCACTCCAGAACCAACTTAGTCCCCCGGGAAGGGCTGCAGATGGGATGTGCATGGGACATCTCCATCCTTGGGGCCCTGCTGTGTCCGTCTTCCTCCCCATGCCTGTCCCCATCACCTCCCCAGGCCGGGGCATGCCTCACAGCAGGCAAGACATGGCTATGCTGAAGCAGAAGGGCACTTCTCCGAGCTGTCAGCAGCTGCTCATCTCTGCGTTAGCTTAGGTACATTAAGGCATGAAGACCAAGTGCATAGGAAGCAGTGAGACCCTCCAGGTGCCTCCAAATCAGCCCCTGAGACCTTTTCCACTGAAATGTTTCTCAGATCCTCCTCCAAGATGCTCACTGCCATTGGGGTGAGGAAGAGGAGCTTCTGGCTTCGGGTTGGCCCGGTGGGCACTGCCCGTCTGGTTTAAGCTGTTGGCTAAAAGACGAGTCCGTGGAAGGAGCCGGATCCGCCCCCGCCCGCGGCGGGGCTGCAGCCCCCGGACGAGCTGTCATCGTCCTTGTCCCTGTCCAAGTCTCTCCACCACAGCGGGGATTTCGGCAAGGCAGAAATATAGGCAGCTCTGTTCCTCGCTTCTTTTTCCTGCTCCTGGGAGAAGGAAGGGGGGAAAAGAGCACAAGGATATCAGCAGATAAAAGACCCAGGTAGGGGAGATGCTCCCACTATCCCCGAGAAGCCAAGAGGCTGTAAGGTTCCCTCTGGGAGCTTTCTTCAAATTGATCTGAGGGCTGAAAGCCATGTGCTCTAGAGCTCTGCAGGAAGGATGCAGCAGAACATTGCAGTTTGTCAGTGATCAAACCCAGCCCTCCTATGTCACCCATGGGAGAGGGGGGACCCCTCAAATCGCCCCACACGCAGGTCATGTCACATCAGACATGTTGTTTGGAAAGCATTGAACTCTATCAGCTGAATGAAATATGTTCTAGTTTGTATTCCCAGCTCACTCATCTGCCCAGGGAAGCTGTGGATGCCTCATCCCTGGAAGTGTTCAAGGCCAGGTTGGATGGGGCTTTGAGCAACCAGGTCTAGAAAGGGTCCTTGCCCATGGCAGAGGGGTTGGAACTGGATGGTCTGGAAGTCCCTTCCAATCCAAATCATTCTATGATTCTATGATAAGAAGAGGAAAAGGAAAAAGAAAAGACTTTGCTTGCAATGGTTCAGGTGAATGTCAGAGGTGGTAGGAAGGAACAGCTAGTTACAGTGAGAGAAGGTGGGAAGGAGAGGAAAGAGTAGAATGTAAGGAGCAAGTATTTTACTACTAAGGGGGCAAGTCACTAGCACAGATTTCCCAGAGAGGCAGTAGATCTCTGGAAACATTCAAGGTCAGGCCAGATGCGGCTCTATGCATCTGAGTTGAAGATGTCCCTGCTCATCCTGCAGGGGAGGTGGACTAGGTAGCCTTTAAAAGTCCCTTCCAATCCAAACTATTCTATCATCCTATCTTTCCCAGGCACTTCAAAGAAAATTTCAGACCGAGTTTCCAGGAGCAGACAACAGCAAGTCAAGCCCAAGCCCAGCCACAAGGTGTCTTGTACCAATCGCAGCACCCAGTTCCATCAGGAAACTAAAACCTGATTATATCTGGGTGCTAAAAACGAAAAAGGGTTTGGCTTCAGGGAGTGGGTGGGTATCTGCAGGATTTAACCACAGGACAGGATCCCACTGCTGCCTGGATGGGTGGGAACGTGGCCCATGAGCCGGACAGCGGCAGGACCGCACCCTGCTGTGCACAGCGGCGGGAGTTACCTGCAAGAAGAGGATGTTATCTTTGGAAATGGCTTCCATCAAGTCTTTGTGGAGGGAGGGCTCGCCATGCAGGCGGCCAGCCTCAGCCAGAGCCTCGTGCAGCAGGCAGCTCTGCCCGCCCGGCCGCTGCCGGTAGAAGAGGACGTAGGCAGTGTCTTTGGGGAAGAACGAGGTGACGTTGCTGACTGATTCGAAGGAGGAGAAGGAAACTCTGGTGTCATTGAAGAGGTACCACTGGATTTCAAAGTCCAACTGTTTGTCAGAGGCCGGTTTTGGCACCCCATCCCGGGGCTGCCCCTGGGGGACGGCGTCAGTGCACTCCCTGGAGTAGCAGTAGTAGTGGCCGCTCTCGGAGGAGATGCCTGAATGCACCACCACGCTGCAGAGGTCATACACGACAGTCATGAAGCCACTCCCTGGGACAGCACCATCCTTCCCACGCCGGCAAACCTTCTCCGTTTCCCCTGGAGCAACAAGAATGGGTAGCTTGAGCACCACAGGAATGGAGACATTGTCCAAGATCTTCTTCCTCTTCATAGTCCGTGGGTCGAAGGAAAACCGCAGCAGTGTGAGGATGAGGTAGTGTGGACCCTCTGTCAGCTCTGCCACCTTCTCAGCATCCTGCAAGGATGCACATTTCTCACAGTGGTATTTATTCTCTGCTGTCAGTCTCTCTGGGGATAGAAAATAGTTGATTAAATCTGGGACAGATCTGGAGTCCTTGGGAGCACGTGCTCGCTCCCCGAAAGTCGAGAGAGGGTCTTTGGCTGCATCCACCCCAACGTCACTGCCACGTGTGAGATTGGCTGCTGCTTCTGGTTCCTGGAAACCTAATGTTTCCACCGACACTGATGGGGCTGCCTGGTCACTGGCCATGGGGGCCTTCCTCCGGACCCAGGGAGAGCCCGTAAGCTGGCCTGCATTTTCTGGAGGCTCAATGAACTGTGGGCCAATTTCTTGCACTGGTAGAACAGATGTGCTCTCATGCACATTCCTGTCCGATGGAGGAAAAGCCAGAGACAGGTCTGTGAAGGCTTCTTCTCTGGAGGAGACATTCAGGCACTTCAAGCAGCGGATCTTTGTCATCATTTTACCCCCAAACATCTTCTCAATCAATGTCTTGTTTAAGTAATGGTGCTCCACTGCCTGAGACATCAGGCTGGATTCCTTGAGTTTCTGGTAGATCCTTTTTCCAGTTTTTTCTTCTTCATGCAATCTTTGTCAGGGGAGAAAAAGGCTGTGTTATGCATCAATACAACACCAAGAGGTAGTTTCTAAAGTAGGGCTCCTGTTCTTCACTGCAAGTGGTTAATCCCAGTTAACCTGCCTGTACCCTGGGGTCTGATGCTGTGGGAGGTGGAAAGGAGTCAGACAGGATTTGGGAACTTGAAGTGTTCATGTGCCACTGACCCCACATTGCTAGAGGGATCACTGGGACACCAGAGATTTGATATTTCCAGGTAAAAGGTAAAACCTAGCATTTTACAGAGTAGTCTGAGTGGCTTGTCAGGTGAAACTCTAAGGTTGGTACAATTTTAGATTAGGTATCAGGAAAAATCTCTTCACCAAAAGGGTGAGGGTGGTCAAGCACTGGAACAGTCTGACCAAATAGTGCAATTACTGCTCCTAGAAGTGTTAAAAAATGTGTAGATGTGGCATTTAGGGACATGATTTAGTGATGGACTTGGCAGTGCTGGGTTAATGGCTGGACTCAATGATCACAGGGGTCTTTTCCAACCTTAATGACTCTGTAATTCTATGAATTCCTTGTATCCTCAGAGCAAAGGCAGAAATTTTCAAGTTGAACTAAGTTCTGACCTTACCTCTAAAATTGTCCAAACAGGGTTTTATTAAGGAGCCTCAGACCAGTCTCACTATCCTAACCCTCCACTCTCCCAACTCCTCAGGGTCTCAGCCACGTGCCCTGTTTGCACTGCACATTACACTGGGGTTTAGGGACACCATTGTCACAGGCTGCAAGATCACAGCACTCATCACGTACCGGTCCAGCAAATACTTGAGGTACTCTGAGCAGTCCTGCTGAGCTCCAGGGGTGAACCAGGGTGGCCAGGAAGCAGAGAGGAAGCTCTCAGGGGAGATGGCAGGTCGCTGGCAGCAACACAGAAGAAATGCATTTAATCTTCGCAATTTTTCCTCAATTCACACAGTGGGATGGAGAGGGGAGAGGAGTGGTTTTTTGGCTGGTTCACTGGGAGCACAGTGTTCTGTGCCTGATAAGATACCTTTTATCCCCCTACAAAGGCTAATCCCAGTGCACAGAAAGACTTTCTTGGTTTGCTGCAAGCCAGGATGGTAAGGATGAATTTCAGATATTATTTTACATATACTCCTATAAAACATCCATGTGCTTATCATTAATTTTTTAAACGGCTTATTGGCCTCATCCAGATAATTCTACTTAATTCAGCAGGAATTTAATTTGTTGCTCCATTTAATCTGATCAGGATCTCTCTTACCAAATCCTTTCATAAAAAAACAAGGCAAAAAAAAATCCACTAAACTTGCACCCAACATTCTGATCACTGCAGGCAGGTAATCTGTGTTACCAGATAATGTAATTGGTGTCATTAGGAAGGAGATGTCTAATAAACATGGAAAAAGATCCATCTTTAGTAAAAAGTAACTTCAAGAACAACCCAAAGAAGAAAAATAACCAAAAGGAAATTAACAGGAAACTATTAACCATCAGCTACACAACAAGCAAATATGCTTCTGTACTTTCTCATCACAGAACACAGACATCCTAACCTGCCGTCAAAACCTAGACTCTTCCATGACCAAATATTAAATTTAACAGGATGTCTATATTTCCCTCCAGGTCATCTGTAGTGACATAATACACAATGGTACCAGCCAGCTCTGCCAGTCAAGGCCTGGGAAATAGAGAAGCCTGGATGACTTGCTACCCAGCAAGGGAAAATTCACTGGATCTGCAAAATCTTGTCTTTCTAGGGACAGAAAGATATATTTTCAAGAGAGGAATTAGATACGACCTAGCTGTATCTCCAGGAGTCACTCCATTAAATTTCATGTTTGTCATGGAAATATTTACAATTAGTTTAAGAGTGTTATTTTTCTTTCACTTTCCCTCACATACAGAGAATTCAAAGATCTGGAATCTAAGGGGGTTTTTACAATTATCCTTTTAACAAAACCACTTTCAAAGCAATTTTCACTGATTGCTAGTACTTTGCTGGGCAGCAAGAAACAAAATCTCTGCTTCACACCAACAGGCTTCTCAGCTGGCCACAGATGTAAACTATTACCTAATGGACTTCATTGTCAAAACCATTAGCTATTACATCAGCCCAGCCCAAGAAGGCCACAAGTTAAAGACAGGCAGGCTCGTGTGAACGCAGCCCACTTTCATGGGTGATAGGAGTTTCCCTCCACCTCTCCCAAAATTAGCCTCCTTCATATAAACAAAATTTGTCCCATTACAAAAACCCACCAAGATCCACAGCTCCTTATCAGCACGTTAGAGCCGGCAGGAAGCAACTTGGAGACGAGCCTTTCCGCAGCCGACAGTCCAAACAAATAACTAGAACATGATATAATTACCTGACTGTGCTCCAAAAATGCAAAGAGCCACTGCAGCTTTGTCATCAGGGGCTGGGAGTTGCCCTCAGTTAAATTCAACACCGAATGCCTAAAGCTGTGAGAGAAGTGCAGAGATGCAATCTGTGAGATGGAAAATCAGTGTGGGATAGGCAAGGCTGGAGTGACGAGCAACCCCTGGAGTTTTGAACGGGAGCAAGGGAGGAAAAACTCACTCTGAAGCCATGAAAAGAGACTGTATGATGCTGTTCATGTAACAGGTGTTTCCCAAGTTAATTAACCCAATCTTTCCCGTCTCTGATTTAGATGCCAGGCGTGGGTAGAAGCAGGCCAGTTCATTCTTCTGGGAGGTCCAAGCATTTTGTCCCAAGAGGTGTTTAATCCGGTCTTCATTTGGAACTGGGAGAGCCTTGGAAAGAGAGATCTGTGTTAAAAATCATTATCTGTCCTCTCAAGGGGAAGCTGAGAGGCAGGCACCGATCTCTTCCCTCTGGTGATCAGTGACAGGGCACGAGAAAACAGCATGAAGCTGTGTCAGGGGAGGTTTAGGCTGGATATTAGGAAAAGTGTCCAGCACAGGGTGGCTGGACACTGGAACAGGTTTCCCAGGGAAGTTGTCATGGCACCAAGCCACGAAGCATTTGGACAATGCTCTCAGGCACATGT
Organism: Phainopepla nitens; assembly: GCA_013400175.1. NCBI lineage: Eukaryota > Metazoa > Chordata > Aves > Passeriformes > Bombycillidae > Phainopepla > Phainopepla nitens. Next base: position 49,665 of record VXBQ01001305.1, on the reverse strand, counting down.
TGTGATTCCTGGGGTTGTCCTGTGCAGGGTCAGGAGTTGAACTCTATGATCCTTGTGGGTCCCTTCCAACTCAGGGTATTCTATGATCCTATAACTGATCTTTTCCCATGAAGAATTAGTAATGGGCAACTGCAAAACTCCTCTGGCTAGAGACAGTCACACAGCTCATTTTGCCTGCTCTTCACGTGAACCTGCCTCCATGCAAGGAAGAGTTTACCTGTTTGTATTAGTCCTTTAGAGTCATTTCCAAACAAAGTTATAGCTAAAAGCTACAGGCACCATCAGGACTTCTGCAGGCCCACCAATAGAGAAGTAACTTCCTTCAACCTGCAGACACAGGGCTCAAACCCAGAATTTTAATCCCCTTTCTTCTACCACCATCTGAGGTGTTGAGGTCAGGACATCCCTACCAGTGGGGCAGTCCCTCTACTGGAGGCTACTAACAAAGATGCCATTTCCATATGGAAAGCAGTAAAATGACTGAGAAGGGCATGACTTACTTTAATTGCTTCTAAGACTGGTTCATAGAGGTCTGGGAATCCTGAGAAGCGGAAGAACATGCAGTGGATGAGCTCGGCCAGCTGCTCCAGGGAGCTGGTTGCAGAATTGGAGTCCTCCTTCTTCAAAGAGGCCACCAGCCTGGGGATGTGAGGGAGTAGCTGGAAAATAAAAATTCACTACAAAAATTAGTCCACATTATTCACAGAATTTTAATACATTTAAGGGAATGAAATTTACCTGCAAGCAGAAAAGACAGTGAAAAGGAGCTGACTTCAGTGGCATTCTAGACTTCATCCTTCACCCTTTGAACTCAACAGCAACTCACTTGTTGCTTTTGGCAACCTTAGAGGGTTTCATGTTGCATGACACCTGCAGGTCTGTGCTGCTGCTTTGCTGAGCTGCAGTTGCCATTCTATAGTCTCCCCTAAATCCCACACCCACAGTGGAAAGGATATGCTGACTGCCAAGTGCAGGGATTCAAACCTGCCAGGTAGATGGGATTAGCCTAAAAGATATGGTGTCTGCTGTGCTTTATGTTGTTTTATACTGAATACACTGAACTGGAATGGGTATGGTTGGAAGGGTGGCAACAGGCATATAAACAGTGCATTTTTTATTTTGCTATCATCTCAAAAATGTAAAAATGCACGAGCAGATGCAAATGCAAACGATCCATTGCTCACGGGCACCCTCTGCTGACCCCACAGCTGCACACAGAATTAATAACCTATTTCCAACTCTGCAGATATGCTAGAGTGACCCAGGCACTTACACAACTTTTTCATATTTATATTTTAAGATGTTTTTAGCCTAATGTAATCCTGGAGTAAAGTATCAGGATCCCAGTCCAGCTATTTCCTCTCTTCCTCCCTTGATCTTCCTCTTCTCTTTTTCTTTCGCTTCAAAATGTTGAAATTTTAACTATTTCCCTTCCAACAGGAAAGGTTGTTGGGGAAGCAAATCAATTGCAGCACCTTTTTATACATCAGAATTTTGTCAAGCTGTGATGGGAACAAACCCTTCCAAAGTGCCAGGGCAAACATAAAAACACATGGTTTGGCCCTGTTGGGTTTTGGATTTTTTTGGGTTTTGGAAATTTATGCTTATCGGCTACAGATAGAAACTTCAAGCCAACAGCAACTCACAGCTTCTAGAGCTTGTTTCAAAATTTGATTTCCAACTGAAGACAACACATTGGAATGACTATTTTTAGAAACCAAAGAGTTTCTCAAGAAACTCAGGTTCCTTCAAAGTATCTCCAGCTGAGGAATGAAAAAGCACCAGTTGAAAATGTTGGCTAGTTTTGCTTTTTTCTAGCCTTATCTGTTTATTCTCTGAACTTTTGGGTGAAAAGCCAAATATAAGGGCTTTAATGTGAAAGTACAAAATCAAACACTAATAGGAGTAATTTTTCATTACTTCTTTTATCAATTCCATCACTGCAAGCATGCTTTTGCCTTCAGCCTCACTTTTTAAATTCAGCATTCCAGAGGCAACACCAACAGGAAGCAGAGCCGTGCCTCAGTGCCAACAGCAAAACAAACTATAAAGTATCACTGTGGAAATGAAAAGGGGAAATTCAAATGTTGCCAAAAGTTGTTTTTGCTTTTAACAGGGAATTTGTGTAGTGAAGTGTTCTGATCCAGTCTTCTGGTCTTGCTGCATTGATGCTGTACAAACCTTTCAAAGATGACCCACCACTTAAAGAAAGGGGTGCCACGTGTTGGTGACAATTTAAAGTCACATGTGGGATGGGGCTCACTGAGTCCAACAGACAGTGAGGCACCTGCTTAGGAAAAGCAAGGGCTGTTTAATAATGTATTCCCTGCCCTTCACAGTGAGAGCCCTCTGAGATGTTCTCAAATGCAAAGGCTTCACCAAGTGGACTCCAAAGCCAGAGTGGCAACATCTGCCACACCTTAGGTCCCCCCCCTCTATCCCTGCTGCCCCACAGCAGGGTTACACTCAGGACAGTGCCCTCATCCAAGTGCCAGACACAGCCTTACCAAGTGAAATGCCTCGTGAGAGTGCTGGAAGCTCAGCAGCATGTACTGCAGGACAGACAAAGCTCCCTCCCTCACAATGGGGTACAGCATCTTGGAGAAGACCTGGTGGAGGAGAAAAAAAAGCAAATGAGAAGGCAGGATGGCACTGCATCCAGCAGCAGAAGGGAACAGCCAGAAACAGAGGCACTGGGCATCTACCATGGCTGCTGGTCTCCTCCTACTCCATGCTGGAGGTTGAAGCAAGTAGCCTGTAACTAGGTCTCCACAGTCATCTCCTGTCCAGAGTATTGGCTCAGGGCACCCTTAAAAATACTGTGTGGGTTATCCTCATCCTCTCAGGCTTGTGTAATGCCTCTATGACAGTGCTGCATCTCCATATCTCTGCATGAAAAAGCCATGCAAGCACAGCAGATTGCTAGATTTTCTAGAATGTGCCTCTTCATTTATTCAGATATTTGGAAATTTATCACTAACCTTTCAGACAAAGGGATAAAAAGCAAGTATCTTTTTCAAAGGCTACATAATGATATTTATTCTACTTTACAAAATACACCCTCTACTGCTGTGAGATCGTACTGCCAAGGGTTTCCAAAAAATCACATGTTATTTTATGGGCTGTGTCCCTTTCCTATGTATTAACGATGAAAGGAAAGAAAGAAAAGCCAGAGATGCTTGGCTACTGTCCCACTGCTCAATGCACTTGAGGGATCACAAAGACAAATGCAGTTATTGATAATGTTCCAATACTGATAATTATAGAATGACTGTATAATTTAGGTGAGAAAATACCTCTAAAATCATTGAGCCCAACTGTTAACCCATCACCGCCAAGCCCACCATTAAACCACATCCTTAAAAACATAGTCTTAGAAGCTTCTAAGGTGACTTCTGGCAGCTCAGTCAGGTGTTATCCCCATTATTTGCAGAAGGGAAGAGTATGGGGAATCACAGCATGGAAAAAGTTCTGAAATAATGACCAGTTTCAGTGCTTGATCACAGTTTTCAGAGAGAGCAAGCACTCACTGCTGAAACAGGTGATGGCAATGGCAGCGGGGGGCTTTATCTACACTAATAAAAGAACTATCCAGGGCACAGGCTTTAGAACTGACCTGTGACAGTGTAGACTATTAATATGCTCACTGACATGTATTTTGCCTGTGCTAGCCAGTAATGACCCAGGCAGGGTCAAAGGAGAGCATGTCACATTCCCAAAAGCAAGTTTTACAAGAGCTTCATAGTTTGGGAAGGAGAGTTGTTGACTGGTTTGAAAATCCTTGGCTACTTTATTTCATAACCTTTAAGATATCAGTACCTCTGCAGACCACAACCTGCAGAATCCCAGGTTGGTCTGGAGAACATCATTCCTAGCTGCAAAATCAGTATCCTTTGGGACAGCCAACTCTTTTTCTCTGTACATCTCATCCTGTCATTTTGAAAGGCAAGGTGATATTTCAGGTGCAAGATGGTATTTCTGCAGTTCACATTCCCATTTAAAAGAGCCAACTGACCTTTTCTATTTTCGAAAGAGTGACTTCAATCAAGATGCTGAACTTTTTCACTGCAGCCAAACCCTTCAGCAGAGCGATGATCCACTTGTCTATGTTCTTTCCCAGGGGCCAGGACACCCAGTCAATCATTCTGAAATGAAACACAAACTGTTAAATAAATTTATGCACGTATTGTAGAAGTCAAGCTCCACTCTGAGTCAAACCTCCTCCAAACTGGTGTCCAGTCACTGGGCTGAGACAGGCTCTTCACAAGGCATTTCTCATGTTATTCAAAGCACAACAGAGCGTGAAGTAGAAATACCCCAATGTCACCATCACACTGTGGTTCATCAGAGGATCAGGCCCGAGTCCATCAAGTAAAGTGGGGATTTTTTCCACAAACTTCAGTCTAGTCAAGTTCAACTTCTTAAAACTGATGCAGTGCTCTATATACTACTCACGTGAGGGTTTGACTGAGGTCTCTGCATTGCAACCATTACAAAACAAATTATACCAGTTTGATCTCTGCATTGTTACTGGTAAGGAAAAAAACACTCGGATTCATATATTTTACTTCTCTGTGTGGAAAACATTGATTTCCAAAAATATATTAAAAAAACCCTCCACCTGGAAACTCTAATAGAAGCCAATTGTTCCTGAATGTCACAAGTAGAAAAATTCATTTCTAGCCACTCAACCAACATGTTGTCAAGTTTCTGCAAGAAATAAATGCTTTACAGCAGTTTCTCATAAAACAATAACCTGAGACTAAGTGATGACACATTGTCTCTGTTTAAATTTAATGTCAGACAACTAGGAAGTAAGTAAAACTTGGGACCTCCAACTATCAAACTTTGCTGACCATTTCACTACCTTTGATTTGAAGATAACTCAGACCTTCAGGCTACACTCAGTACAGCTACCTTACCCAGTCAGTTCCTTTTGCTTATCAATCTGCATCTCATGGAAAATAAAAGAAGGGAAGACAGGTAACTAACCACCACAAGACAAAGAGCAAGAATTAGTGAAGTTTACAAGGAACTGGAAAAATTAAAGTCTAGTCACTAAAAAACTTTTAAAAGTAAAAAATATTGGGATGATGAGAAATAATAAGTCAAGCCAAGTTGGATAATAAAGCAAATGCCAGAGAATAGTGCACAGACATTTGCACCAGAGGAGAACAAGGAAAGTTGTGCAATCACTGTACGTTAAGATGCACAGATGTCAGGCATCATCAACACAAGAGGGAGATCAAGGAGCCACAGGGAAGACCCTGAGGATTAGAAATGTAGAACTGGAAGGAAATGTATTGATTCAAAGGACATGCAAGGCACTAGAAATGGAGGCTGCAGTAACTCCTCTGCTTGAAGACAGCAAGGCAGATACCAGGTGACTGCAAATTCCCAGTGTAACAGCAGCCATGGAAAAGACCAGCACCATCTGTGGTGCAGAAGGAAAGGTGCTCTCTATAGCAAAACAATGACACCTCAGCCTGTGGTCATGCTGCCCTGATGAACATGGGGCACAAACATCTGTGCCCAAGTCCAATGAACTGTGTTGAAGAAACCTGTTCAGGTGGTAGGGGAAATGAAGAACACTTCCTGCAAGAAAAGCTTAAAATAACCTGGCTTGTTTAGCACAGCCATGAGGAAGCAGAGATAGGAAGGGACTGCTCTTCCTGCACATAATCTAGGAATAAACACCAGGGAGGCAAAAGATATTTCAGCTATTTCTGTTGGCATAAGATCAAATGAACTGTAAGGTGGCCAGAAATACACAGAGACTGGCTGTTAGAAGAGAGATTTGACCCACTAAAGCAACCCAGGGGTGGAAGAGTTGCTTTGAGGGGCAGAGTTGAACATTCATGAAAGGGGTCTGTGATGTCAATGCTATAAAGCAGGGAGATAGATCCAGAGATTCAAAGGTCCTTTTTCTCCCTATCTTCTTTAAACAGGCATAAAATAACCTTATTTGCTTGAAGCTCTACTTTGCCAGCACTGCTGGCTAAGTTGCAGTGCTGCCCGTATTGCTACAGTAGGAAGAAATTACATTTAAAATTCACATTGCACGATCCACAGATATTTTAGTAGTGATGACCCTAATTTGACAAAGGAGTCATTGGTTTGGTATGCTAAGGTTTTAAAAGCCCAGATGCTGATCTCCAGAGGTAGCAAGTGCCTGAACAGCTGTGTGACAGCAGATGTCTTCTGCACCTGGACCTTGGCTCTGTGGAACAGATACATCCCCAGGAAAAAAAAATAAAACCCAAATCTGTGAGGACCTCTGACATCACAGATGCACAGTAATAGGGTTTATCTAAAAATAGACAAACACTGTAAAAGAGATTGTTGCGTACGCTTATGCCAGCAGGTGACAGCCTTGCTTTTTTTTACCACTACTTGCTCTTTACATGCTTGACCAGAAGCTCCAGATAAATCCAGTTTATTTCCCTGCTACTCCCAAACCCAAACTCTGGAAGAAGACACTTCTGTAGGCAACCAGTTTGTCAGAGATAGTAAGCTAAAAGATCTTCAATTTGTACATTTTCCTTTGATTTCTAGGCGTGGAGCACACACACATCAAACAGCCTTTGGTCACGCTGTTTTTGGGGCACCCGTCTGCCATAAACATGCTGCCAAAACTGCAATATTTCTCCTAAGTGATGTTAATTACATTTTGCAGGCTCTGACTAATTATTTAATCCTCCTTCTGTGTGACAAAGACTGTTTTAAGGAATGATGCAATTGATTTGGCAACCTCTGTATTTAGACATTGGCACTAGGTTTGTCTGGAGCTTGCAGCAACGGGTAAAGGAGAAAGATGCAGAAGAGGATCAGGAACTGAACTGATAAGTTAATCTTTTGTCTTGAGTTGCTCTGGACTCTGGGAAAACCATGACCTTCCCTAGCAAGCCAAAGAAGTAATACATACATGAACTTCCCATCAGGAGTAATGTGTTTCTGTCATGTAACCCTATCAGGAGGGACACACAAATCCTGTAATAAGAAGAGGAAAAAAGATGCTCCCACTGAGATCAAGTCAGAGCAGCTCCCTTGTGTTAAGTGCATACACCTCTGCACGTGAATATCATCTATTTAAATGGAGACCTCTAAGGAAGTGTGGGTTAAAAACAGAATTGTGGAATAATTTAAGCTGGAAAATACCCTTAAGATCATTGAAGATACTCCTAAGTGCAGAGCAAGGCATCAGAACACAGAACAGCTGTAGGACTTGGACATAAGGGTGCAAATTAGATCTGGTGATGCCAAAGAGGGCACTGGTGCTGCAAAGACCAGGTCTGGCACGTCAAGTAGCGTTTCACCCACTACTCTTCCTCACGCCTTGACTAGGTCTCCACTGACTTTGTCTGTGCAGCTGTGGCACACCCACCTGACAAAAGCCAAGGTGGGACCTGGAAATAGGTGGGCATACCTCCCTCTAGCTGTGACTGATGACTGATCATAATCAAATCCTTTTCAGGAGATTTTTGGGAAGAAAAAGGCCTTAACAGCTTCAGGGGAAAAAAAAAAAAAAATCAAACCTCTTCAAGATAGCATATATTGGACATCCCATAATACAACTCATTTCTAAGAAAATAAACTAAATTAAACCAAACAAATAGAATAATACTCATAATCATAATAACATCCACTCTTTATTCTAGTTCTCTAGGACCTCAGGTCTAGAAGAAATGATACAGAAGTTTTCTTTTCCCTCCTACACACTCCTCACCCGGCAGCACAAGCCAAGCTGCTTGGGATAAAACCACACAGAGCATTTCTCCAAACTGAGTTAAAGTTTTCACTCCCACAGCCTCTCCTACCTGCCAATGGCCATCATCATTTGCACATCAGTGATGCTGTCATCATTGGTGAGGTTTCTTATGACGCCATCCATGAGCTCCAGAGGGACAAACTGAACCACGCTGGCCAAGGCATTGGAGGGCACTTCCTGTTCCTCTGCAAGACAGGGATGAGCCCCAGCAGTGAAGAGGTTAGTTGACCAGAAAGCCAGGCACACTAGGTCATTTCCTGTCCTAAAAACAAATCATTTCTGCCCACAAAAATAGAATCAGAAAGCTTTTCCAACCTAAACAATTCTATAAGATCGAGTCCAACCCTTAATCCAGCACTGCCAAGTCCACCACTAAACCACATCCCCAAGTGCCACACGCACACATCATGGAGCAGATACTGAGCTGCTGCCAATGAGCAGTGTAGAGTCCACCACTGGCTGTGCTAAGAGGATAGCTCCCCAAATCCCAGTCAGCACATAAAGCAGGAACTTAGCAGATGGCTGTTCCCTGAAGCCATATGTAGTCCCAAGGGAGGAAGAGATCACAGGCCTGTGTTTGACCCAGCTCAGGTACCAAATTTCCTCTACTTGCCCTCTTTCTACTAAATACAGCAAATAACTGCAAAAGGATGCAACTGCAATTTTTCCTGCCTGGAAATGGGCCTCCTTCCAATGGGTGAGGCTGTCATACTGAAAAATCCATCTCCCTGTGGTCTCAGGAATAGCTAAAGCAGAAGCTCACCAGACTTTCATGGCACAGGTACCTCAAAAAAAATTTCAAACCACTCCACAATAACATAAAGGCCCCAGCAGTTGGATATAAATTGTCTGTCTCATCTTAAGATGCAATCACCCCTCAGACAGTCAGCAGGGTTTCATACCTCTAGGTCAGTGAGAAATAACTGCTTAGCTTTATCCCTAATCTCTGGTAGGGAGCAGGCTAGGGGGTACCAGCAAGTCAGCCATGAGAGAGTGGATTTCTAGTTTTTTGGCATTTCTAGTTCCACTCTAGTGGCATTCAAGTACCACTCTAACAAGCTGCAGGTAAGATGCTTTCCCTTAAGCCCAGCTGATGCTTAAAAGTGCTGAACACAAATTTGTGCTGCAAATGCTTCAATTCTGTTAACAGCTCCTGTCTGCAGACTCTCTCTGGTTTCAGGGCGATATTGTTTTCCCAGCTCAGAGCCCTGCTAATTTTTAGAGATGCTTGTCTATTATATTTCATCTGTGGCTGCGTTTCTGTAGCAGATGAAAACCCTGCAAGATGTCAAACTAATTGAGTTTGACGTCATCAGAGCAAACAGTTACATTCCCAGCCTCTTTTTAATTATTATTTTTAAATTACCTGTCGAAGAAATGATAGCGAACAGTTCTTTCAAAGAGGGCAGGATGGCCGAGGTCTGAGTCCTCCAGATCCTCTGCAGCAGACCACTCACTTTGTTCACCTGCTCCAAAAACTCCATGATCTCCTCCTCCCCCTCGGAGACGCACTGGAAGTGCCCGATGCAGCGGATCAGCTGCTGGCAGAACAAGAGCTGGTGTTTTCCCGTGGGAATGCACTGAGGATGCTGCACTAAGAGCCTGCTGATCTTCGCACACTGCTTGGGGCTGGGCCTCTCACAGACCTTCCGGAGCACCTCGATCCTCAGTAAGCTGAAGATGCTGTTTGCTGATGGGCTTTCCAGGACAAACTGCAGTCCTAACTGGATATAATCAAGTACATAATGGCTTCTCTTCCCCAGAGGTCCATAGCCCTCCTGGAGGAGACTCAGCAGGAAGCGGACGTTGAAGAACTCCTCAAATTCCTCTGGGTGATAGTGGCCATAGACCTCCAAAACCTCTTTGCCAATCTCTCTTTTATACTTGGTGTCCCCGATGAGATAAAGCTTGGTGGACAGCTCCAGCATGGACCAGCACTGCTCGCTGTCCATGGGCTGCTTCGCCGCCTCGATGACGCGCCTCACAAGCCCTTGCTTCACGTTGTTGGGGTAAGAGGACATCACTACAGCTTCCAGGATCTTATCCATTTCTGCTCCCTGCTCCTAAAAGAGAGGCACAGAGCAGAAGGTTAGTTCAAGGAGGGTCTGCTGAGCTTTCAAGCCCAGGTTGGGGTAGAGGAGGTCAAAAATACAGAGCTATCTGGAACCACTCTGAAGAGGATAAATCTTGTGGCCTTTTCATGTAGCATTCAGAAAAGTTTCCACTCTGGTGATGTCTGACTGAGACTAAAGCCCCCAAACTGAATGAATACACAAAAATACAGAATTTCCAATAATTACACATTTGAGCATTTTTGTCTTGCGAACAACCAACTACAGACCCACAGAAGGGACAAGTGGAGAATTAAGGGAGCCAAGGTCTTACGCTGGTGTAAGGTGTCCTTTTTAAGAGGCAAAGACGGTCACAACGATTGTCTTCACATTCAGAGAAGGAGAGAAAAGCCCTGGGAAGCAGAGGTGGGATTGCAGCCTCTCTGTGCAATGGCAGGGGTGTTTGTTTAACATCTACACCATGCTGTCAGCCACTCCATCTGAGTGGTGCAGTCTTGGCTGCTCCCCAGGGACCTGCCGCATTTGTATGCGGGACCAAAGCAAGTGGGGAGAGAAACTGCAGAGTCAGACAAAGTTTCCCATTTGTCAAAGCCTGAATTCACCAGCAATAAAGCATTAGAGAACAGTTTAAAAAAACAAGGAATTCCCAAGGAAAAGCTCAGAATAACATTTATAATCAGTTGTTGGATGCACTACTGCACAAAAAAATCCAAAAAACCCCAAAAAACAACAATAAAAACCAAACAAACGTACAAAAACCCTACAAAGACACCAAACAAAAAAACAACCAATCAAACAAACCCCCAAACCATTAATAAATTATAAAATTATACAGTCAAGATTCTTGTCATGTATTACAGGGACTAAAAAGGCTCATCCACAGATCCCCCCAGTGCAATGCACTGCACAAATACACATTTAGAGAAGGTCCCTTCCTGCCTATAGCCTAAAATGAGCCACACTCATGTACCTGACCAGAATAATAATCCCCACCTTTCTGTTCCTCAGCTCCCTAATCTGTGAAATGAGAACAACATGCACCAATTCCTAGTGGGGTTGGTTGAAAGATCCTTCATTAGCACTTGGGAAGCATTTGAAGTTTTTCAAGCGGACAGGGTTATGAAGAATATAAATGCAGATGACATGTACCCCAAGTATGGTTTTCACAGATGACATGCAGAAGAGACTTCAGCAGATGCCACCCAAGGACCTGGCCATCCCTGGAGTCAGCCTGTATCTGAGCCAGAGAGTATCTTTTCTCCTGGTAGACAGCTGCTTGAGGGCGGAGAAGTAAAACCACGCCAGACAAAAACATCAAGCTCTGATTCACAACTGCTTGTCTGGGAAGCCTTCCCACTTCACCAGATATCACCCCTTCCCATCATTGCTTCCCCACAATCTCACAGGATGAAAAAAATCCATTATTGATAAATATATATAGCCACCTCCAATCCAGCGATGACCGCAGGCTACATTGCAATGCCTCTCCAAGAACCACCTTGCCCTTTCTGGCCCCTGCCTGCTGACTCGTACATTCCTCTGCTCATGTGCTGGATTTATTTTTCCCCACCAAGCATTACTGGTGCCTTCCCTGCAACAAGCTATGGCAGAGCTAATGCTCTCCATCACACTGTTTTCCCAGGATAGAACATATAAGGAGGACTCCTGAGGGACCAGCCCGCATTAAAACAGTGGCAAACAAGGACAAGATAAAAGGAGAAGACACAAATCCCACAGATACTGTCTTTTCACCTCAAACAGAAAGTACCACAGTGTCAGCAAAGGCTAAAAGTCAACCTAGAGAGCAGATGAGGCTTGCAGACAGTCCAAAATCAGGAGGAGCATGACGTCCCTGCTGTAGCTCAGTGGTCGCCTTGGCCAGACACAAACTGGCACACACCTGCAGTCAGGCTGGTACCCCTTTCACCTCCTCTCTGCAGGTTCCCAGCCTGAGCCCAGACACCCTGGTCATCTGGCACATAGATAAGAGGCCAGGAGGAGATAGGAGGATCTGCAGTGCTCATTTGTTATGTCTCACTATTACTTCCCTGGAGCAATCCATGCCGAGCCTGGCACAGCGATTTGGAAACACCACACAGGCAGGATGGTCAAACAATGGCTACAGCTCTTTTAGACCTCACACCATAAATCACCACAGTCCCCTGGTGTATGTAGTGTTGGGTGCTCTCACTGCCCCTCTCAGATGTGATGGCTGCCCACCGCTGTCCCCACTATGACTGCTTTTAGCTACTTTAGCATCGCCAAACCTCACCCAAATTTTCGATGCAAAGAGTCTAATTTCATCTGAATTTTGAGATAAACTTGCATCTCCTAAAAGGGCTTGGTTCTTCCTCAGGCTGATCACAGAAAGGGACAGGAGGATGGGCTTCCTCAGTGTTGCTGCCTGGAGTGCAACTGGGTCACATCTGACATTGAGTAGTAGGACAAGGCTGAAACAAACCCTCTCCACCGCCAGTAAGCAAACAAGGATCATCTTCCTCAGCAGGAAACATCATGATGACTTGCATGGACATTCAGACCTTGAAGACACACAGGGAGAACCACCTGAGCTGACTTTGTGGTGAAGGGTCCATGCTCTCCTCACCAATGAAGGGCTTTAAAGGACAAGGCTGGGCTTTAGTTAATACTGTCCCACCTGCACCTCTCCAACCACCCTGGTGTCAACAAGAGGGGACAAACAAGCCCATGATTCTGCTGTGTATCAGCATAGACCAAACTGTTCCCTGGGTGTGGGCCAGACAAGGCCAGGATGGAGGATGCTAGCCAGGCCACATATTAGAATCTTAGAAATACACTAAAGCAACATTTAAGTGGCTTTGTAATACGCAATAATAAATGTTATAGTCTTAAAACTACACTAAAAAAGCATTCTACACTAAAAGATCATTCACCTGTCAAAGGCTAGGAATTAAGACGGCTAATTCAAAAAAAGCGCAGCTCCAGATGCTTTCAGAGCAATATTATTTAAAGCATCTAATATTAACTATTTTTTCCCCCAAGACCTCCCTGGAAAGTGAATCAGAGTTTGCAGCAGAGGAGTCAAGGTCTGTAGTGTTGTTTGTAAGATCACGGTCTCATTTGCTATAGAAATTGGAAGTGTGTCATAAATAACCCAGGGAACTGCAGGAGTGGGAAGGACAGTTCATTGTCAGGCAGCTGAATGCTGCCTGGGAGATCTGGTCCCTGGTTCTCCACTGTTTAATACTGAAATAAAGAGACTAAATATTCAGACAATCAGGCTTCTATAATGAGCGTTCCTGAAGCAGAACAACCTTTCTGCACTTCTTCCTCACCAGCACTAACAACACACTGAAGAGCTGGAAGGATTAGCTCCTCCCTGCTTGTGAACAGAATCGAGTTCCTGGAGAACAAGGATGAAGTAGAAGGTCAAAGAGTTAACTATTAAACTGAAGAGTCACATTGAGGTTTCCATCTGTTTTACAGCTCACATAAAACAGAGTTCACAATATGAGCTTTGCAGAGAAAAAGAGAAAAATGCCATGAAATGGCAAAACTGTTCTGCTACCCCAGTGAATGACTGGCAGGAACAACACAGGCAAAATCACAGAATGAGGAGAAAAAGAACCTTGGGAAGCTTCTAGCCCAAACTTTGCCTGCAGCTGAAATCAACCCCAGCTGCTCAGGGCTTTATCCATTAAGGTCTAGAAAATACTTCAAGATGGAAATCATACAACAACCCTGGACAACTTGCTTCTGTTCTAATTATCTCATACTGGGAAGCTTTTCCCTACTTGCAGTTGGGAGCTCTTGTTTCAATTTATGTTTTTTCTCATTCACCTGCCTTGTACTCCTGCAAAAAGCCTGGATTCATCTCCTGAATAACCTCCTTGTAGGCACTGGAGAGCTGCTATCAGTCAGTCCCCAGCCTTCAACAGTTCAAGGGGTTAGTCCATGCCAAAACACTTTGCATTTGTCCTTGTTGAATTCCATGAGGTTCATGTCAGCCACTGGAACACATGAAGCATGTCCTGGCCCTCCTGTATGGCAGCCCTGTCTCCAAGCATATTGACTACTCTTCAACTCCGGTCTCACTCACAAATTGGATAAAATTAATTTCTTCTCCTCCTCCACATCATTCATAAAAAATATTAAAAAGGAAAGGTCCTAGGATAGTTCCAGCCTGCTTCCTACCCAATTAGCACTTCTGTCTTTGATGCAAGGATGGTGCCAGGCATCATTTCAAAAGCCTTACTGACATCAAAGATGCTTGCCGACCACAAGATGGTCCCTGCAAGGACAGACACCCAAGCATGCTCTAGAAGCCAGAGAGGAAAAAGGAATTTAAGCAAAGAGCAGCACTAGCCAGCTCCAAACTGAACAAACTGAAGGAAAAAAAAAACAAAACAAAACAAAAAAAAAACCCACAAAAAAATCAAAACACAACAAAACAACCCACAAAAAAATAAAAAACACAAAAACAAAACAAAACCCACACACACAAAAAAAAACAGCCTCAGGATGAAAAATCATGTTTGGCTTTACTTGGGTCTAGTCATCATATTCTGTACTGTTTTGAGCTGTACTTATAGGTTTCTTCTGCCTATTATTTTTGTTTAATTAGGATTCATTTCAATTGAAATCTATCCAATTACTTCTAAATCAATTCATTCCTTTATCCCTGCCAGTAGCAGATTTCCAGTAAAGTCTTAGTACATTTTGCAGAATGTAGTACCAGTTCCCACACCCTAGGTCTTAACAAAACTCTGAAAACACAGATGCAAAATGTACCTTACCTTTAGGGAACCTTAGTAATAAATTCAGCACATTTCCTACAATGCATAATAGAGACTTTGATAAATACCACTAAAGAAGGAAAAATAATCTCCACCATTCAAATGTAGAGTGATACAAGGTGGTCTGCTTCTGACTTACAAAGAAGAAAAATATCTACTTCCCTGAACTCCCTGGAGGCCTGGAAGTACAGAAATGAGACTCACCTTTTATTGTCCTTACCTCCTGCCGAAATGGTTTCTTTTATATCAGCCAAGACATTATACTGCTATTCCTGCTGCATCCTCTAGGCAGCCAGGCAATTAGGGCTCAATCCTGCAGCATGCTAAGCTGCTGCAGGATAAAAGGGATCTCACAAAGTGCCTTGCTAGAGCACAAAAAAATACTCTGTTCTCTAAAATTTCTACAAAATTTGCCATGATTTGGTATACAACTTCTTAAAAGGACCAGCTCTGTTGTCACCTCTCTGGGTCTGTTTTCCAGAAATATCAAAGTAATTGTGTTCTAATGACCTTTTTGTGTGTGTGTGTGTGGCAGGGAACAAATGTCTAATGAATTCATAGGCAAAGAGGATTTTTTGTGGTTCAAAGTACATCTCTGTTCAAACAGCTAAGAAGGGGAAACCATAGCCTGCACATCATTACCACATCTCATAGATACTCATGTTTTTGCAGCAATAAGAAAACTGAGGCACATCTAGACCACAGAATCATAGAATGGTTGGAAGTGACCTTAAAAACTATCTAGATCAAAGCATTTGCTCAAGGAGATGGAATAGGTTGTGACAGAGCCAGCAGTGAAACCTCTCCAGACCTGCAAATACATTAATGGTGATGCTCCACTGTACTTTGTCTTCAGCTGCCATCTGAGTTAAACTCCATAAATGCCGTGGCAGAGCAGAGCACCAGGTTAATTTTTATGAGATCTAAGCAGAAAATCAGAGCTAATAACTGCAGAAAAATCCCATTAAATAGCCCTTTAGAAAGAGAAGTGAGACTCTACCCATTTGCAGTCATAACAGGGGAAAATTGCCAGCACAGAAGTCTGGCTGAATTTTTTGCATATGATTATAATCTGCCTTTCTTAGCTCACCTTCTCTTTTCATGGAAATCACATATTCCTTGCTTCCTGTCCCATAGTGTTTTCCAGCAGCAGATTGCACTCATGTTGTGTGTCTCCTACTCACTAGAGTTTAATTACTTTTGGCTGACAAGGCTCTTCATGCTTTTCTATCCTCGGAATCAGAACTGCCCTTTAGTACAGCACTGATGGAGATTGTCCTTCACCAAAAGGAGCAGATTTAGAGCAGACCATTGCCCTGCACCACAGGCAGTAGCAGATTTGGAGCAGGAAGTTGTCCCTATGCTCTGCAGGACAGTAGCTTTCAGCTTTCTCCAGAAAGCTCAGCAGCTTTATGTTCTCTCCAGAGAGTGAAGGTTTATTTAAGGCATTGTCATCCTACTGGACTGCTGGCATTTTGCATGGCTTTGCCGTACATCAGGAGCTCCATTTTGGGAACAATGAGTTCCTCTCTTGTGGCCACACTCTTTTAGAGGTCTCAAAAAAGTAACCAACCAGAAGATCTCTATTTGCAATCAGCCTAAATTTATTATATAGTAGTCCCTACCTTCTTTAAAATTTGTTGATACTTTTGACCCACAGACCACTGCAGACTACAAAAACAAAACAAAACCCACACACACTATTTAATTTTTTTTTCTGCAGTATCATGTATTTAATTTTTTTTTCCTCTAAAACATCATAAATATGTTTGACCACATCATACAATTCTATCAGCCCTCTCCAACTGACAGTAGTGCTGGGCAGGCTGCCCTACCTCAACCCATCTATCTTACCTACCCTACCTGCTCTCTTATTTCTCCAGTGCTTCTTCTTTGATCCCTTTGGTGCACACAAGTTTCTTCTCTTGCTCTGTTTTTTTTTTTGCTGTTAGGCACTCAGTCATCAAATAAAAAAAAAGGTATTGGCTGGATGTCAAAGCAATCAGTGCACTACCAAATAAAGCCTAAGGCTCTAGCATTTCATCCTCTCTTTCTCCAGACTCCTCCTCCCAGCTCTATTCCTCCCCTTCAGCCAACAGCCACTTACACACATCTCTAGTACCTACTGGTATCCTTTTCTAATAAAGCATCTCAAAACCATCACTAGCATATTATCAACCATCCTGGTACAGATACAGAAAGCAAGGCACAAGGAATTAAGTTCCCCTCTCCCTTGAAAACCAGCAGGAGAGAAAGGTACATGAGGCAAGGCTTGCTCTAACCACCAGACCAGCAGTGACAAACCACTGGCTCTGTGGCTGAGCCCAGCAGCAACTCCAGACAAAAATGACCCACCCCAGCTGCTTTTGATTTCTCTGAATTTATGTGGCATTGGATGCCCAAAAGCTCTGTCCTGCCTGTAATAGGCAAGTTTTTTTCAGTTTTCCTCCTCACATCCTCCAGTTGAAGACACCTTCCTTTTCTTTCCCCAAAAGACTTCTGTTTTTCCTGCTTAGCTAGAGCTCTTAGCCCGGGCTGTGACACCCTACTTCCATAAGGCTTTATACTGGGAGTGATCCTGCACTGACCTTCAGGCCAACGTCCTTTCTAACACTGTCCCTGGAGACTGTAAATACATCTACTCCGGAAAGCTGGTTGTTTTCCTGAAGGTATTTATAGCATAAAAATCACTCTTCTTTCTTCAAGTTTCTGTCTGCTTTTGTCTCTGTATAGAAATTAAAACCCTGGATACAACCCAAGGAAAAACCACGTCCTGCTCACCAAAGCATACCAGACTGAGGGTGGATACTGCCAACGCTGCCTGGGATTCATCAGACACTGCTTCACTGGCTGGAGACAGAGATCTCCAATTTTTGGTGGCGCCTTCAGGAAAGGAAAATTGGGGTATGATGCCCATTTGAGACCTCAGGTTCCCTCCAGCCTCCAATATATTTGGTTTGCATCAGCCAATTCAGAAAGCAGGAATGCAAAGTGAGACCATGGCAAATTTTATGGACTCCATCACAAAGGTGCCCAAAGCATTTTGAGACCCCTCCTCAGATGAAAGCTCTGTTGCATCTTTTCAGTCTAGGTAGGGCATGCTGTGGAAATTTCTCTGCCATCAGACAAAACAGGGCATAGCTGAGCTCACAAAGTGCTGTGAAAACCTCATAGCAGTGCAAATATTCAAAAATCTGCTTTTATTCTTCAGTAACACCTGCAAAGTCCAAGGCAGGGCAGATCTAACCTGAAATTGGATTGTATCTCAGCTAATCTGAATTTGACCCTGACTTTTAGAGTCTTTGGCTCCCTATGAGATGGGAACATCCCTAAGTGGTTCTCCCTAGGTCAGCTTTCCTGGGGAAAACCTGAATCTGTCTTGGCCAGTTTGTCATAACAAGATGCTGCCTCGTAAACAGGTTTGCAAAGCCCTGCAGGCACTGGGGGAATGCACACCCCTCCACTTTCCAATGTTGCTCCTGTATTTCTCCCTCCAAACATCCACCTATAGCCTGATTCCCAAAAAGCCAAATGTTCAAGCACCCCTCCTCCACCCTGACCACAGAGCATTCCTCTATCCAAGCATCTCTCTGGGAATCCCAAAACCTGGGCCTTTCTCCCAAACTCCTCCCCTACAAGCATCCCTCTCTTGAGCATCCTTCCTGCATCTCAGCCTTTTGAGTAGTTCTCACTCCAACTATTTCTCCTGCATACCTCCCTTCAAGCCCTCTGCTACATTCCAAGCCTAGAGCATCCCCTGAGTATCCCTCCCAAGTACCCCTACCCTTATCCTGAGTATCCCTCCCTTGGAGCATCCCAGCTCCTGAGAACACCAACTCTAGCCTGACCCACAAGCAGTCCTTACTTCCAGCTCCTTCTGCATCCTGACCCCTGAAAAACCTTCTGCATCCTGACTGCCAAGCATTCTTGCTTTTGAGCATCCCTCCTGCACCACTTCCCTTGAACAGCCTGCTTGAATCCCTCACCCACAGCATCCCTCATTCCATGCATCCTTCCAGCATTCCTCACTCCAAGCATCCCTCCGGCATCCCAAGCCCCCAAGCATCCCTTTCCCTGATGACCCCTCCTGCATCTCTTCCCGTGAGCACCCTTCCTATATGCTCCTCACTGAGCATTCCTCCTAAATCCCTCACGCCGAGCATTCATCACTCCAAGCACTCCTCCTGTACCTCTTACCCCGAGCACTTCTGCACTCACCCTGAGTATCCATCCCTCTAGGACTCCTTTTCCCGACTGCTCCGTCTGCACTCCTTCCCCTGAGCAGCCCTCCCACACCCCTCACCCCAAGCACACCTCCCGTACCTCTCACCGGAGTATCCCTCCTGCATCCCTCACCCCGAGCGTTCCTCCTGCATCTCTCATGCCGAGCATCCCTCCTGCATCTCACTCACCTCTTTCCCCGACTACTCCTCCTGCATCCNTCCCGGGGCAGCACTGGGCAGGGCCGAGGGCGGCGGCGAAACTACATCTCCCAGCGGGCCGGGCCGAGCCGTGCCGGGCCGTGCCGGGAGCGCCGCGCCCCCCGCTTCCTCCGCCTCCCTCCGCCTCCCGGCCAGCGGCGGAGCTCGGCGGCTGGAGGGGGCGCAGGTGGGTCCCCGGCGGGGCTGGGGGCATCCGCCCGGCTGGGGGCGTGGGGAGGGCCGGGGGCACCCCCGGCGGAATGGGGGAGAACTGAGGCACGGGGAGGAAGCGAGGACCGGCGGCCGGGAGCCGCGCAGGTGGTCCGCTGTGGGATGCGGGGAGGACGGGTGAGCCCCTTCTGAAGGGGAATTTGGGTTTGTTTGGGGTGTTTTTTTTTTGCATTTTACGCTGATTTAGTAGTGTGAGCGCCTGGCTGTATCGGGAGGAGCCGTACCTACGATCGTCCGTAACAGGGTCGGGTTCAGCGCCACTCCGCAAACTTTGCACATTCCCCTGCCCTCTTCCAATGAAACATCTCCGAAATTTAAGTATTCACAGCGAATCCAAGCCCTGTATGCTCACACCCAGGACATGCAGTCAGCTGGGTCCAGCCGGACGATGGGCGTGATATATGCCCTCCAGAGGGTCTGATTCTGGGTGGTGCCTACCTTGTTAGCGTGATTTCTGAGTGGGTTTTGCTGTGCTGGGAATTAGCCGCCCTCTAATTTCAGGGATGCTCTGGAAGCGGTGGTGTTAGTGGGAGATGAGGGAGAAACTGAATTATTGAACCACCCCGTGTGTCCATCAAGCAGGTGGTGGGCTACCACGTGTGCCGTGAAGTTGTGCAAGGACAAAATAAAGTGGTCCATAAAGGGAATAAAGAGTATCTGGAAGATATTCCGGGCATGCCAAGTGATATTTAAATGGGTGCTCGGACATGACACTGAAAATCAGTGGAAACTTCTGCCAGAACTGGCATTAAATGGGTATGTTGGACTGTACAAAGGGTTCCATCAGCTAGGAAGGAAAAGTGATGCTCCCACTGCCCTGAGACCCCAAGCAGGCTCCTTCCTGGCAGGCGGTGGCAGTGCCCTCCTGACCATCTGCACTGCCCACCCAGCAGCCCCTGAGCCTACGGGTGTTGAAGGTCACGCCAGGAGAGCGCTGAGCACTGCAGCACTTCGGCTTTTATTCTCCAGGCCTGGCTGCGGCCGCATCCCTATGGCTCTGCACTGCCTCTCCCCCCCTCCATCTTGCCGTCATCCGTTCTCCTTCGGCAGCCCTTATCCTTCTTTCCGTTTTCCTGCTCCCTGCTGTGCGCTGCTGCTTTTGTTCCTCTGCTCTCAGGAGGAACCTGACCTTTGCTTTACATCGCTCCTTGCTTTTACTACCTGGGCACCAGCTCTATTTCCCTACCTCTGCCTCCCCACCCCTTGTCTTTACGCGTAAATTCAGCATCTGCAGAGAGCCGACGTGAAGCTTCCTGCATTCAGCTGCATCCCTAAGCAAGCAGCCCAGGAGATGCTCAAGGGCGTGGAGGTGCAGGTTTGGAAAGGGGTGCGAGTTTGGAAAGGGATGAACACACACCATCGTACCCACAGCAAACCAGGGCTGTTACGAAACTCCCGTTCACGCTCTCCCACCCCTCATTCGGCTCCCTGGCAGAACAGCGTTTCTGTGCACAACAAAGCAGGGTCAGGAAATCAAATATAAATGAAATATAAATAACTGGCAGATCAGCAGCTGCGCTCCGAAGGTGGATAGTCAGTATGTCTGTCTCCCAGCGTTGCAGCCGCCGGCAGATCGATAGCAATCCTGTCGCAAGCAGAGAAAGGAAGGGTGACCCGTCGTTTCCTGCCTCACGCCTGCTGGGAATTTGAGTCCCCTCCCAGAGCTCGTCACCACGTCCCCCATGCCAGCCTCGGGGTGAGCGGCCTTTCCCCCAGCGCCTGCTGGAAATTTCCAGAGGCACCGCAACACTCCCGAAACAAAAAGCTGCTGTGCCGCCCCGCAGGCGCTTCATTTTGGGATCTATTGCTCCTGGCAGGCACGCCATGCTCTGCTTCAGCGACTGAATTTAAGCCTCTTACGTGCTGCTCAGTTGGAAGGGTTCATATTAAGTAAGTGTCCAAAATAAGGTGGGTCCGTTCTGCAGTGATGGGAAAACATGGGATTCCCTCTCTAACATTGCCATAAATAAGCATATAGGGTGCAGAGACTGTATTGTGAATGTTTAACCTTCTGTAGTAAAGGATGAGCTGAGCTAAGTAAATGTACATCAGGGATATATGAAGGGAGGGACGAGTCTATCCTTGCAAAGGATTTTGTCCAAATTTCTTCCTAAAACTCAGCTCTCATTGGTGCCTACTGTGTGCTGAAAGCTGGGTAAGTGGTCAGTTGAGGTGTGGTTTGTTGGGGTTTTTTTGTTGTTTCTGCCCTTCCCCTTTAGTTAGTTTACTATTATTATTTTTATCCTGTCTTTCATGAGGTGACTTCTAGGCTTCAAACTGCCTTGTCTGCAGCCCCCATAACACAGAAAGGCACGTGCTTGTAGGGTTTGGATTTCCTCCACGAGGTTGTCCCCTTGAGAAGGGACAAGGCACAGAACTGTTCTGCAGGTAGAGTTACAGCAAGTGCCATGGGCTTGGCCGTGTCCAGGTCTGGAGTTCTCAACTTTATGAGGGTTTGTTTGTTTCCTCGGGGTCAGGTGTTTTGTAGAAACTGGAATTTTTGCCTCAAACCAAAATGTGTACTTCAGTAAGACACAGTGGAGCAAAGTGATACATGCTAAGTGTGGGGAGACTGGGGCAAAACCCAAAGCAGAGTGAGCTTCACACACAGGAAGGAGTATCTTTGTCTGATTATGTGTTCAGAATTAATATGCTCTAATGGAGCAGGCTAGAGCCCCATCCTGCAACAACCATCTTTTGCTGAATCCCATTTGAAGTCTCCAGCAGCCATACAGGTGCCCAGCTCTTTCTTTTTTCATACTTGCTTTTGAGCTGAAATCAATCCTGCCCCTCCCAAGGCAGAATGACTTCCTATAAAGCACTACCTGATCTGTCTCTTGTAACATTTGTCTACTTGATGTGGCTTTCACCAGCTCTCTTGGGCAATACTCAAAAAGCCAGAGAGGTTTTTAGTCTGGCTGCTCTTCCTGATGCTTAGCAGAAATGGTCCCTGGCTTGCTTTAATTCTGTTGCCACTTAAGCATCATTCATTGTATCAGCCTAAATAATTAATTTCTTCTTTTTTTTTATTTTTCTTTTCTTTTTCCTGTATGTGTATTTTGCGGTTCATTGTTAGTACTCAGCTATTTCTTACAGCAGCTGCACACATTTCACTGTCTTAAGTACAGATTTTCCAAGTGTTGGTTGTGGAGGGATATTTCACAGGTGAGCTATTGAAGGCTACACGATAAAATGAAAATATTGCCCTGCAATACTTTAGACATAAGGTTAGGAGGCAGTGGTACAGGCTGCACAGAGAATCTGTGGCTGTCCCAAACCGGGAAGTGTTCGAGGCCAGGTTGGATTGGACTTTGAGCAGCCTCCTCTCGTGAAAGGTGTCCCCACCCATGGAGCGTGGGTTGGAACAAGATAACCTTTGAGGGCCTCTCCAACTCAAGCCATTCTATAATGGTATGATTCCCTGAAATTAAAACCATAAGAAAGAATGACTTTGTAAGTGGCCATGTAATGCTACATCTTGCAGCAAAAACTCCATTTCTGTAACAGCGTATGTTAACTCATATTTCAGGGGAAGCTACAATTTTAATGCTTATAATACCATGTGTAAAGGCTTCAGAGGCCCTCAGCAGCCTGTGGGATGGACTTTGGAAACCTTAACAACTCAACATGATCCTCTTCAACCGAATTACAGATTGCTCTTGTTTGCTGTTCTGTGTTTAATTAATCTCATTAATTAAATCCCCTGAATGACACTAGGATCAGCCTGTTATCCTCATCTTGGGCATTGCCTCTGAAATCCAGAAGGATTGATTCATTTTCCTTCCCTAACATTTTTAAAGTGAAATGTGTGTTGGCAATCAATTCCTTTTCCCAATTAAAATCTTGTTTAAAGTTGTTTATATATTTATATATATATATATAGAGAGAGAGAGAGAGAGAGAGCTACAGCTATCTTTCAGCAGCCATATAAACATATATATAACTTTAGACTTTCTATTAAAGTGCATTCTTTTTGCTAAAAAGGATTACAGCTGTATGCATTTTAGAAACATATTAATATTTGTGCCGTTTGTTTACATTTTACTTGTGTTGGCAAATCATGACTGATGGGGTTTTTCTTGTTTTGATGAATACTGTGCACTTGTGGGGTTTTGCCAAGTTGGGTGAAACAGGCACTCAGTTAAATTATGTATGCAGAATTTTATTTATTAGCTAATTAAAGCGCTCTTAAATGTGATGAATACAGGAGAGGGGAAATAAGCTTATCCAAAGCTGTTCTGCATTCAAAATGATTATGAAACAAAGTGGTATGATAATGATGATTCTAACTACATGAAGGCATTGATCAGTGAAAACAGCTAGCTTTTGTCATTTTGCATACTTGCATACCTTCCTGCTGTGTCAGCCCCCATCATTCTCCCAGCCTCAAACCAGTTATTTGCTGAACTAAACTCATGGGGTACAGGGTTATCACAGAAATGCTCTCTGTGCAGCTCTTGACGATGCTCCTAGGAGAAAAACCCAAGTTAAAATTTACAAGCTGTGCTCAGTTGAAATGCTTAGATGCTCAGACAACAGATTTGGTTCAGGAGTTGGACTTTTTCATAAAGCTGACCACTGCACTGCTGGTTTCTCTCAATTCACATCATGTGATAAGATCATGACTTTAAATCAAATGTAGACTTTCACCCTCTCCATGATATTAAAATAAGTATTTAGATACAGGTTGCTCTTAGAAGCACAAAATAAATCTTGTGCTCTTCAGCCAAATTTGCCTCTTCAGCTGTCAAATTAGATCTCTAGCTGACCTAATTTGAGTGCATTTTAAATCCTACTTGGGGAGGAGCTACACAAAAGACTTCACTGTAATTCTCTGCTTCCAAGAACCGTAACCAAATTTGTATATCTCCTTGGTGACTGCAGATCATAGAATCAGTCATAGAATTGTTTGGGTTGGAAGGGACCTTAAAGATCATCTAGTTCCAACCCACCCCCCCATGGGCAGGGACACCTTCCACTAGACTAGTAGCCTCCCATGTCCAAGATCAGATGCTCTTAGTACCTCCTCTTTGTGGGAAATCTCACCAAGAAGAAGTGATTTTCATGCTGCATTCTTGGACAGCCTTTATATTGCATTAGCAAAGCACTCTGGCTTGAAAAACCATGCTGGAGGCTGCAAATGGTGGTTAAATGATTAAAGAGAGAAAACTTACAACCTTTTTAATTTCAACTTTTACAGGTTTAAGAAAAACAGTTTTCCATAAACAAGTTTTTATGGGAAAAACCAGCAAAGACTGACTTTCCCCAGCTACTGTCAAGTATATTGGTTGGTCAATGCATAAAGTCCAGGTTGATGATAAATCCAGTAGACATTCCTGTTCATTTGTGTTCATGTTTTTGGGTCTTCTGAGGTTCCCAGACTACCAGATTCATCTTCACACTATGCGGATATAAACCTCTAAGGAATGGGATGAGTTAGGCAAAAGAAGGCAATTAGGACTGTCAGCTGAGGAATAGTTATCCTCCAGCCTTATCCATGGGCAAGATGTTTGCATCGTTAAATGTTTAAAATTTAATCTAGTGCAGGGGTAATGGGCAGGTTCAAAATCAGAGCAGGCTGGTGTCCTGGGAGAGTGAAATCCAGTCTGTATGGGTGTTCATAATGCAGAATAGCCATAAGCAGAATGGGCTGTCCAGGGCATGTATCTGAGCAATGCCCAGAGGTGGGAGAGGAGCAGAGCTCACACACTGAGAGGCTGCCAATCTCTGTGCTGCTCTTCCAGCTCCAAAGCTAGAGCTTGGTTAGATTTCTGATGTTGTTGCCACCAGCATAGATAGGGTCATCAGCTTCAGAGAGCTCATGTTACTGCTATCTTTTGTTGGCAACCTCCCTTTTGGACTGGTGATAAGAAAACAGTTACAGGAGATTTAAATGTTATCTCTTCAGGCTGGACCGAATCGTCTGCCTCTCATTCAGGCTAGCAGTGAGGTGTTGGATCAGAGTAAACCTAGGATGGATGATGAGTTTGAAATGAAGATCTGTAGCTTTAGGCTGCATAGTGGTCTTTGGGTTGTGACTCTTGACCACGAGCTCTGCCAAGTAAAGCCTTATCACAGATACATCAGGGGAAACATCTTGCTCTGTGTCTGGCTAAGGCTGGCAGACAGCGTGAGAAAAAAACTCTCATGGTGTAGATAAGCGGGCTTGAGCTCAAAAATCTGAAAGCTTCACCTGTGAAGGAAGAACAGGTTGTTTAGTCCACAGCAGCTTGAAGGGCAGCAGAGGTGGGAAGCAATGAACAGTCACTATCAGTCCTGCCTCTACAGGCCGTGTTATTTGTAGGGAGGTATAGGGAAGCTTCTGTTTGATGAAATGTGAAAAAAGTAAAATCCATTTTAGGCTGTTTTTGTGAGTGCCTGATTGTTCTTGTAGCAATGCTTTTGCAGACATACTGCAAACCCTTAGGGGAAAAATCCACGGCAGCCACTCGTGCTACAGAATTAGATCAGTTGAAGCCTCCACATGATCAGGTTTAAACAACTCTTGACTCTAAATGGCGTTGAAGTCTTCAAGAGTGGGAAGTGCACTGAGACTACAGTGCCAAGGAGAGTTTAGCACTGGAACAGATAGTTTTTTCTGGAGTATATTTGGCTGAGGTTAGTCACAAGGATGGTCTGTGCCCGTTGATGCACGTGTCGTCGTGTTGGCCTACGTGTGCATCTTTATTTGCCAGTTTTGCATGGGACTAAGGGATGCAGAGGGAAAGCACTCTAGATTTAGAGATCTGTATCTTTCCATTATTGTGCAGTGGGATATAGGCTGTGTGCAAGGGCTAAAGAACAAAGTGGAATGTTAGTCTTAACAAGTAAAAGGCTCTCCTTTGATCTGTTAATTATCTGCCCTAGGCTGGGCCAGTTTTTCTTAGCAAAATGTGTTGCTCTCTAGAGATGTTTTTGTTTTAGAGTGCCATTAGCAGTGTTACTGAGGTTTAGCAGCCATAAAAGAATAGATATTCCAGCACAGATGACCTTCTCCCTGTCTGCATTTTGCTGTGACTCCAGAGCTGATCATAGTGGGTAGTGTCTGATTATTCCATTGTTAGTTAGGAAAATGCCTGCACTTAAGTTCAATTTTAAGGGAGCTGTTTGGCAGCTTTCTGTTGAATGGCTGTAGTTGCTACAGCAAGAGCTACCTCCTGCCTCTGTAAGCAAGCACTGGTGGATTTCCTGCTGAACTGTTGATCGATTTTGATTCAGCAAACAAGGAAAAACAGATTTGCAGGTCCTCAGGTAGCAGGAATGATGGCCCACCTGCACAAGACAGCTGAGCTGAGCTGCAGTGGAGACAGGTGCACAGCTCCTTTCTTTTCCCTTGCCCCTGCCCTGGCACTGGTCCAGCTCCAACATATAGCAAAGCATGCTGAAGAGAAAATGTTGGGTTTTCTCCCTAAAATGGCTCACTGTGGGATCAGATAAGTGCCAGAGGTGGCATAAGGGAGTAGGATGGTATGGTGGAGGGCAAGGGGAGGTAATGCATGCCCCTTTCTAAGGCTTAACTACATCTTAAAATCCTTACTTCATGTCAGCTGACAGCAGAGGCTCTGCATGGAAACAAAATCAACTGGAATATGGCCTCAAATAATTAGAAGATGTTTTCTAGGGTAAAGCACATTGGAAGGAGAAAGTCTGATGGTTTTTTTAATAAGAAGAACCACAGACTGTCGTGCTTACAGCAGCAATTGCTGTGTGGCTCCGTGCTGTGCTGACTGCACTCAGGCATTCGTCAGGGGATTCTGCTGAACTGCTTTCTTACTTTGATATTATCTTCAAACACTATGGAAGATGTTGGGTTGTGTCCAGTTCTTGTCCTGTCCTTCTTTGCCCCCTCTAAATTTCTCTGTTTGTGAGGGAAATGAGATCATACAAGCCCAGAACACTACTTTGAAGTCAGCCCTCATTGTAGGTATTGGTGGAAGAGATTCACTTTTAGCATAATTGTGAAGTTTTGGAAGACTCATAATTTCTGGCACTAAACTGAATTAAACAAAGTCTGTTCAAATCTGTTAGGAGAAAAAACATCCTTATGCTTGTTCTCAAGATACAACCTCAAAAAATAATTCCTGACTTCTAATTTCTGTGGTGAATTCTTGCCACATGGTTACCCTTATATATTTAGGACTATTTATCTCTGTAGTTTAACCTTTCAAAAAGATTAATGCAACTAAATGTGTGGTGTTGGATTTTTTTTCTAATTTTTTTTTTTTTTAGAATTAGTCCCAGCACCGTGACTTTTCCATCATGTCAGAACCTATCACGCTCAATGTTGGAGGAAAGCTCTATACCACCTCTCTGTCCACTCTGACTAGCTTTCCAGACTCCATGCTGGGGGCCATGTTTAGTGGGAAGATCCCAACCAAGAAGGACAGCCAAGGCAACTGCTTTATTGACAGAGATGGCAAAATCTTCCGCTATATCCTGAACTTTTTACGAACTTCTCACTTGGACCTCCCCGAAGATTTTCAGGAAATGGGCTTACTGCGGCGGGAAGTAGATTTTTATCAAATCCAGCCCCTGATTGAGGCCTTGCAGGAGAAGGAGGTAGAGCTTTCTAAAGCAGAGAAAAATGCCATGCTCAACATCACCCTCGATCAGAAGACCCAGACTGTTCACTTCACTGTCCGAGAAGCACCCCAGATTTACAGCCTGTCTTCCTCCAACATGGAAGTGTTCAGTGCTCGTATCTTCTCCACGTCGTGCCTGTTCCTGAAGCTCCTTGGTTCCAAACTGTACTACTGTTTCAATGGAAACCTTTCCTCCATATCCAGTTACCTGCAGGACCCCAACCACTTGACCTTAGATTGGGTTGCGAGTGTGGAAGGCCTTCCCGAAGAGGAGTACACCAAGCAGAACTTGAAGAGACTCTGGGTGGTGCCAGATAATAAGCAAATCAATAGTTTCCAGGTGTTTGTGGAAGAAGTGCTGAAAATAGCCATGAGTGATGGTTTCTGCATAGATTCTGCTCATCCACATACTTCAGATTTCATGAATAATAAGATTATTCGCCTAATTCGGTACAAGTAGGAATGGCTGTTTGTTGTGGTGATGGAGATAACACAGGTTAAGTGTTTCCCTTTAAAACACACTTACAGCCTAATTCAGAATCATGCTTATCTGGATTGAGTCACTAACAAGGAGATGATTTTCCTTTAATGTACTGACCAATACGACCTTTTAGAACATGTCCATATTCCAGACAGAAGCAATATTGTCTAGCACCTGAATTAAGGACTGGCTCTGTCTCTGCCTCTGACCTGCTGTGCAATTCTGGGGAAAACGACTTAACTTCTGTCCTCTCTACAAGTTGGAAAATGAGTAATCCTTAACCTGCATTGCCAGGGATGAGAGGGTTCGGTAACCGTGGTTTGGAAGGTATCTGGAGAACGGATGCAGTGAAAGATACCATGGAGCTGCAGCAGACAGCCCTAGGAGCACATTTGCCATGTCCTGCTGTATCACCTGTGCACAGCATTCAGGAAGCTTGTTTGGATGTGCAGAGAAGAAGCCTTCCCACGTGCACTCAATAGAGCTGTAAAGGACGGTGCAAGTTGCAAATGAGTAAGGGATCCTGTCTCTTTGGGTTCAACAAAGGATTTCTGTCACGCTGTGAAGCTGGCTTGGATTTTTTTCTGAGCTCTGTGAGGAAGCTCCTGCTTTACTGTGCTTTCTGGGAAGCCGTGTTGGAATAATGTGACTGGCAAGGAAGCCATAGAAGAGAGAATGGCGTTACTACAAACCAAGAAGATTAAATCTTTACTTTTACATTCCAAAGGCATCTGAGACAACTAGTCCTTTTCTTTCTCTTACAGTGTTAATATTTGTCTGGAGGATGCTGCTGAAACTTTCTAAGGTGAAGAGAGATTTTGGGGCAGAGGTCCCCAAACATCTTCTAAACATTTGAGCCTCTTCTGGGCATATCTCCCTTCAGCAGTGCCTGGAATGCATGGGATGCTCTCCGGGTAGGATGGATTTCATTTCAAAAGACAACGTTCTCACCAGGTTACACCTAATGTTTTTCATTGCGAAAACAGAGAGTCATTTTTCCTATCCTGGTTCATTGAGCGTTTTTTTGTTTAATATCTTTGTGAAATGGTCAGGTCACTAAAACTATTTTACCTGCTTGCTTGGCTTCACTGTCAGCTTGCTGCAGGGAAGGCAGTGGGAAACCAGAGGTCAGACTCCTCCCTACACACCTGGTCCGTGCTGTAATGAAGATCATAGCTCACTAGCTGCATGTTGTCTCTGAACATTTGTTCCACATTCAAGATGGTTCTTTCTCAGCTAATTATGTTTAAAAGTATCTTAACTGTATTTCCCTAACCAGATTGCTATGAGTGCATGAGAGGCCCTCTGGAACATTTTCAGGTATCTTTAATGAAATAGAAGGGCAAATGCAATAACTAAGTTTTGCATTTGGAGTTGTAGTGCTTCCAAAGGTTTCTAGCACAGGGCTGCAAAGCTCAGTACTGTGCATGTTCTTGTTTCCCGAAGTACCTGCTCTGTTGTTACATTAAGCTGACCTGTGAACAAGCATAAAGAAGCTTTTTTTTCTTGTAAAAAACCAGTGTGATCAATATATTACTGCTGTCCCAAACTGTGACTGCATGAACAACACAAATCAGCATGCTGGTGGGTAAATATGCACATTCTGCAGTTGTTACAAACCACTGCCCTTTGTCTGACTTGGTGCTAAACCAGCATGATATACGTGGGACCATGTTGTCAGACAGTGCTGATTGGGCTTGAAGCTCTCAGAACCACTAAATGTGGCAAATTTTGTGTAGTTTGAGGATTGTAAACAGGATTTTGTGACCAAATTCCAGTTTGAGTCACCAAGTTCTTCTATATTTAGTTGCATTAGGAAGAGCTCTTTTTTTTTTTTCTTTTCCCCTTCCATCCCAGTCCTGAATTACAAAGCGCGAGTTTGCCAGTCAGCTGGATATTGACAGGGATGATCTGTGCTGGTAATATGATTATGATCTGTAAAATGAACTCTCTTTCATCAAATCTGTCACTTCAAACAGGTATGCTGTTGCTGAATTTATGATAACAGAGATTTTGGGGACTGTTGATAGTATTTCTCTTTTAACCCACACCCTTGAGAGTAGATTTAAAATGATCTGTAACTGGAGCTCTTGTATGTCATGATTAAAATAATACTCACCAGTGGGAGTTTGTTTCATGTCAGCTTGAGTTTATCCAAAGGTAAGAACAGTGGGCTTAGATCTCATTTGGAAGGGTAGAGGGGGGAAAGTCTGACTGACACCCTTTAGAGCTCTAGATCAGTACTGCTCCATTCTGTTTCAGCAAAATAAAATGTTCCATGGGAGAGTTGAATCATTACTGCATTTTTTTGGTGAAAGGCAGGTGGGAGGAGTCTGTAAAGGGAGAGAGCTGGACTCAGATCTTCACCTGGAGTGCTTTAACCCATCAGTCTGTTATGCAAAAGATGAACAAACTGAATGCAGATTTATTTGTGCTCATGCAGCTAAGTCAGTGAAAGGTACAGCTGGCCTCAGATTCCTGTCATTCATTAATAGACAGTGAGATGCAAAATATCTCTGTTTTATATATGTAGGTAGATGCAAAATTTCCAACCAGTATAGAGACATGAGTGAAGCCATGCTTTGGGAGGAGCAGAAAAACTTGAGGTACCTCAGAGGTGCTAAGCACAAGAAATACCCTTTAAGTATGAGGTGCTATTTATACTGGAAATGGGCGGCAAGTGAATCACTTGTGATTGCAGTCAAACATATGTTCTACAAATGCAGCTGCTATTTCAAACTCCACACTAAGCTCAATTTATAGCTGCTCCCAAATTCTGCAGTCTGTGAGTTACCACGACATAATGACTGTTTATAAGAACGTTTTCTCTCCAGAGCATTTGTTTGCATTTTATCTGAATAGCTGTTTTTTGTTTACCTTCTTTTTCTGAGCCCTGGAGGTGTAACTTCCTTTTGTTTACCAGCCAACAACACTGATAATGATTCTTCTCAAGAGTCTTCCTGAATTAAAGAGAAGCAAACATGCACAAAGCTGTACTAAGTATAGCACAACTAGTCATGAAAAGCACTGGGAATTTATTAGCAGTAACATCTAAAAATTATTTCGCTCCTGAGTGGAATATTCACTCTCAGAACAAACTTTTTTTTTTCCTGGAAAGGATCTAGTGACATTTTCTTCCCTTAAAGTTTTGTGTTTGTTCTCTTCTACATCTTGGTGCATAACTCCTGATGCTGTCATATGCCTGTGTCCCTCAATATCTTAGTGTAAAAATGAGGCCAAGCCCTGCAATTTTTTTTTTAATGTCCTCTTTTTTTTTTTTCCCCCTAAATGACCACTGAATAGAGTGTTCAGTAGTGTTAGAGAAGAATACTAGAGTTAGGGCAGATGATAAACAAGATTTTAGCTGTAGTCTAATGGCATTCTCTGATCTGGACATGTGCATAGCACAGTGGTATTTCTTAACATGGCAAGAAGACTATTACAAAACATCTTAATGGACTCCAGAAAGAATCACTCATGGATTTCTTTACCTGTTTTTAGGCTTGATATCTCCTAAATATCTAACCATGTCCAGTTACAACTATGAGACTGAAAGTGTACATCAATAAAAAGAGATACTTGGTTTATACAGCTGTTAAAGGCTGTGAGGAGTTGATGGGAGGAGTGTTTCTTTCTGCAGACAGTGGTAAAGAAATAGAAGAAGTAGTTGTAAAAACTTAGATCTGAAAGAATTCACATTAACAAGAAATCCAGGATTTAGAAGGGAGAGAATAAAAGTATCTTGATGTGTTCAGGAAAAAAAAAAAAAAAAACAAAACAGCAAGATAACAATGGAGACAAAGATTTTGCTACAAGAGTCTGTGATTAGAATGATTCACTGGTCCTTTCCAGTTTCAATATGGATCATGCCAAGACTTATGCTAGTAGCTTCTTGGGAGCAGGCAGCTTTGCTTCAATTTGCATGTGCTTCAAATCACCAAACATTTGCACTGCTGTACTTAGAACTTTATAGCTGGGTTGTTGAGCATAAATTGCTGCCCGAGCAAATACCTGCAGTCAATCAGATTTATTCCCATGGTAAAAGGCGAGGTGGAAAGGCTGCTGGAGTCCATATATAGGGTTGGTGGAAGTGATTAATACTGCCTTCATCACAGACTGTGGAAAACAAGTCTAGGATCTTCTGATACTTCACAGATTAATGGAGAAGTTGTGAAGAAGACTCCTCTGGGCAGTTTTATTTTCACCCCATCCTGCAGAACCTGGTGGCACTGCTCAGAATTTCAAGGTATTTTGAAACACTCAACTTCCATTCTGCATGCACGTGCTGATGAGCACAAACATGCAGGGTGCAAGCAGTGCTGGTATGGGGCCCTCCCAGGAACAGTCTCATATGTGAATTACTACGGGCAGTCACAGCCAGCCTGTGCAGGAAGGGCTGGCTGGGTATAAATATCCAGCTCAAGCTCACAGGTTCACTTGGGAATAACACAAGCAATGTTTTCCCTGTGAATTCAGGGGAAAAAAAGGAGCTATAGTGGAGGGCTATATATAATGATTTATTTTCTCCTCATCGTCTTTGCATTCCCCTCAGTATTTTCACACTCCAACTCCTAATTGCAGGACTTTCCCATTGATCAGAATTTGGACCCCAGATCACTAAAAGCCATGCTTTTGAATCAATAGTGTTTGAAAAGTGTGAAAAGATAGTCTCTATTGCCCACCACCTCCACAGAGGGCCTGTAGGGCTATCACATTTAAAAATCTGATTGCATTCCTCTGCTAGTAACTCTTTCTGTGAACTGTTACTAATGTGTATTTTAAAAAGCAGTAAATAAAATGTGAATTAAGCAGAAGGTGCTTGGCCTGACATATTTCTTGAGAAAAAAGCACAGGTGATACCTGCTGCACCTGTAGCTTTCCCTTTCTCTAACCATTGCCTCCTTGTAATGCTTACCTCAACCTCTCAGTGGCTGGGAATTGCAAGAAGCTCCCCAGGAATTAGTGCAGTTGTAGAAAACTTGGATGAACAAGCCTTTGTAAATAATCAAAACCACTTAAAATGCATTAGCTCATTTATGTTTCAAACTTTTACAAATAGAGGATTTGTTTTTCCACTGAGAACCCTTCTTAAACCCTGATGCTTTACTGCTGTTAGACTTGCTTCTAGTTCCTGAGCTCAAGCAGACCATAATCCATTGCAGCTGTACAGGAAAATAAAACTTGCACATGTTAACTGTATGATTCCATGCAGCCCCTGCAAGGTACTGTTCTTAGATGAAGGTTTACTTTAAGGAAGCTAGAAAGCTTCCATGCAAAACTTGTACCAGCCTCATATGCATCCACCCTCCAGGCTGGCAGGAAGGTATTTTAAAAAAATTGAGCCTCTTCCTCTGAAAGAGCACTTTGTACCTGGAAGCTGACTTGGACACCAGCAAAACGGGTTGGAGATGGCTCTCCCTGGAGCAGAGCTAAGCTGGTGGACTTTAAAGCAGCCTCTGCGCAGGGAAGGTTGGGTGGCGTCACCCACGCTCACTGCCAGCCATTCCTCCTCCTTCGGGCTCAACCCGAGCTTCCCTGGAGCAGTCTCAGGTGCTGGATTTCTAAAAGTACATAGTAATAGCCCGCTACAGCAGCAGGTCAGCTCAAGCTGGTTGTCTGCACAGAGGCACCCTCAACAAAGAAGTCCCTGAGCTGTTATACCCTCAGTCTATGCACTCATTGTTCTGGTCTCAGGTGTTCTGTTACTGGATTCCTTATCCGTGTTGGCGCAGGCTAATCATTAACAGTTTCCTGTGCCAGTGCTTCGCCCCCTTCACAGCACAGGATTTCCGATACCCAGCCCTGCACGTCCTCTCTCCGTGCCCGTGCCCGCCCCTCACAGCGCCCCGCCCTTCCCGCGCACGCGCAGCCGCGCTCCCGACGCCCCCCGCGAGCGGACGGGCGGGCGCGCGCGCTTCAAACCC
>VXBQ01001305.1:2882-15372 GCA_013400175.1 Phainopepla nitens | reverse complement strand
GGCCGGCCGGCCGCGGGCAGCGTGGCGCCGCGGTCCGGAGGAGGCCCTGGCGGTCCGTGGGACTCCCGGGTTCGTGAGGGAAGCGAGGCGGCGCTGCCTCCGCCGCGTGGCACGGCTTCGCTTTCCTCCTGGGAAGCCCTTCTGGCCCGTTCCGGCTGGCTGCTGCTCGGGAAGGCCTTTGAGTGTGCTGAAACATTAGTGCTTTGTCGTTTTAAGTCTTTATGCTGAAAAAAAGCTCCTAACAAATTGCTATCAAACTTCGGTTGGAACTTGGAATTTCGCATTAAATGTCCGAAAAAGCCCAGCTTAACAGCCAACTATAAATAGTTCTTGCCCTATAAGCACCTGTATTAGTGGCTTTTTACACGGCCAGTCGCAGGACAAGGAGGAATGGTTTTAAACTAAATTAAATGGGAGATTTAAATCCGACGTCAGGAGAAAAATCTTTCCCATGAGGTTGGTGAGACGCTGGCACAGGCTGCCCAGAGAAACTGTGCATACCCCGTCCCTGGAAGTGTTCTAGGTCAGGTTGAACGGGGCTTTGAGAAACCTGGTCTAGTGGAAGGGTCCCTGCCCGTGCCAGGGGCTTGGAATGAGATGGTCTTTAGGGTCTCTCCCAACCCAAACCATTCCGTGATGCATCTTTGCCACAAAGTTCTTGAGCAGCATCGTTGTTACTGTTTCAGTTACTTGATCACCGTGTCCTCCCAGAGCTGACAGAGGCTTCCTTCTTACCTGCATGTGGTGAGGTGCTGAAATTTTCCCCCTTTAAGTGCAGGCGTGTGTGTGACTCTTACCGTGCACCTTCTGTAGTTACTCCACAGATTTCGAAGTCCATAGGAACTGGCTTGCCATCACCCACAGCTTGCCCCTCTCTCAGTGGTACTACGAGGTAAGGACCCGTTTGGGGTCGTTTTTAGCTGTGTATAAATTACAAGCACATTGGGTATGACCTTGGGAATGCTGGAAGAGATGGTTGGTGACTGTCATGTCGTGGGACAAAAAGATGCCAGTCACCATCTTCTGGCCCTGTGTAGCATTTAGCTAAAAAATGAAAGTTAGTTGGGGAAGCTGCAAGTACCTCTGAAGGCCAAAAGGGAAAAGCATTTAAGGCTTGCAGGTTGTTGGAAAGGCTGTGTAGGGCAAGAGCAAGTGGCATGGTGCTGGTGTCTGTGCTCCTCTCGCCGATGCTACACAGTTACCAGAACGGAGAGGAGCCATGCTCTGTCCATTATGAAATCAGTCACTGTATTAAAGTTCTGAGCCTTTGCTGGGCTGCTGGTAGCATGCATTGATTTATATCTAGACAAATCACCTTTAGGCCTGTCGTAGAGCCAGCCTACCTAACTGGGTTTTAATCTGTCTCTGGGTATCTGCTGGAGTACGGGGATAGATACTGTAGTGTCTAGTACTCCACAAAAGCAGCTAGAGGTAGATGACTTGTGCAAGTCAGAACTTTGTAGGACTGATCCAAGGACTGTTTTGCAAACAAATTTTTATAATACCAGCATTAACCCCGTGCCAGAACATAGGATGCCTTTCATCAATACAGCATGAGCATGTGGGAGCATGCTCGCTGAGAGATACACCCCATCCCAACCTGCTGTGTTCATCCCTCCTCCTCTCCTATTTCCACAGCCAAGGAGTTAATCCTTGGGCAGGGCATAACAACTGTCTTTATGGGAAGAGATCACACGATGCCATTTGATCTTGATATGGTTGTATGACAGTTTAATCTCGTTAACTGATGAGTGAAGGTAATTTTGAGGCTGGAGCAAGGCTGATGGTGTTGGTGATGGCTCTAATGTAGGCAAATATTGGCTCTGAGCTATTTTACTGAGATTTTGTAATATTGGCCCTATCACTGTAAATTGATTTCTAGATAGCAAACAGTTATATACTGGTTAGGTGCAGGTACACCAAATGCTCCTTAGTCTTTTCCTGCTGATCAGGAGATGTCACATCTCTGCCAGTAGTGCGTGAGAACAGCTTTAAGCACCAGAGAGCTGGCTCCTGATTGTGGAGTGGTTTGAGTGACCCAGAGGTTACTGAGAGAAAATGCATCAGCTGGTTTGCTGCAGTGAGCGGTACCTGAGGGACTGCAAACAGCACGGTTTGTCCTAAACTATTTAATCTTGTTTTGTCTTTAGGCAACCTCAGAGTGGACGCTGGATTATCCACCGTTTTTTGCTTGGTTTGAATACGCGCTTTCTCACATTGCCAAGTACTTTGACCCCCAGATGTTGGTTGTTGAGAACTTGAATTACACCAGTCGTGCCACCGTCTTCTTCCAAAGGCTTTCTGTCATCTTTACAGATACCCTCTTCATATATGCAGTTCATGAGTAAGTCTTAACGCTCCAGTTTTAGGGGTGGTGGATAGTCCTTCGTATGTGGGCTTGTTCTGTAGCCACAACAAATAAGTATTTGCACAAATAGGCTTGTAAGTGAAGGGAAATGCCAGAGCTGCTTGAACTTGTTCAAGTAGAATCTTGGAATGTGCTGCTAAACACAAGATAACGTGTTTTTCTTGGAGATACAATTGCATTACGTGTGATGGATTTGCAGGCACTTGGACACCAGCTGTTGTTTCAGGTGATATACTTGGGTTTGCTTCTGTCCCTGGACTAATTTTGTAGGAGTTGCAGGACAGCTGGTGTGCTCAGAACAGGTTTTCTTTCCTGTTATTTTTCTTATTACTCTGTTCTTGTAGAGTAGAAGCATAAAGGAAATATGGCCAAAAATGGCAGTATCATCAAATATACAAAGTTGCTCCAGTGTTTTTGATGATAAACTGATTATTCCAAGTCTGATGTAATTAGGATTGGATGCTTTTAGTGTGGCCTTTGTGAAGAATTATTTATCTTATCCCTAAAGACTAGAGTGGGGGGTGTTCTGAGAAACACTTTGCCTACCTTAATGATTTGGCTTTAAGAGTCTTCCATCATTTTATTCTTCCTGCTCAAAACCTGGGTAGGAAATTCTCTGATTGGAGCACTACCTAAGCTCCTTTATTTACTTCCTTAATTTGAAATGGGCTAACTTTGCGTTGTGACTTATTTTCCTTTCATTGTTTTGACTCACAGATGCATGAATATGAGGCTGAAGGCTCAGGGCTGGTTTCTGCACAGGGTCATTTTGCAAAGAGAGGTGGTGTATGTCCTCTGCCTGGAAAAATTCAAGGCCAGGTTGGATGGGGATTTGAGCAACCCATTCTAGTGGAAGGTGTTGTGCTCAGGGCAGGGAGGTTGCACTAACAGTATTTCAACACAGTTCATCTGTAACTTTTTAGTGTGATTTAAGACTGCTTTCAGAAGTCCTATCAATCATATTGCTTCAAACTGAGAAGTAATAAGTTGTTTTCAGCCAACAGAAATAACTCATAATATGGCAGGAGGCAGTGGTAGCCAGGGAGAGGTTCATGTCCAGCTGAGGACCTCAAATCCAACTCCCTGTGTTGTTTCCAAAAGTAGCAATACACTGCTGGTGATGGAAGCAGGCTGTGACAGCTTTACACTTACTGAGTGGGAGGCTTTAACCTGAGGCTGTTATGTAATGTAAGCTTTAGCACGTGGAGCACACCACAGGTACTGGAATTGAAAATCCTGTTTTTACTAAACTGTGTTCATGTTCCTGATACTGTCTGCCTGTGATGAATTTAGCAATAATTTTATTGTTCCCTTGCATCCTCGTAAAATGACTAATTTCACAGTAAGTGCAGCTCTTAACTCTTAAAACCAGCAATGGTTTTGTTTGTATGTTTGAGTTAAAGCTTCTGTTTATTCTTGTCTAGGTGCTGCAGATGTATAAATGGAAAACGAGCTGCAAAGGATATTCTGGAAAAACCAACATTTATTCTTGCTGTTCTGCTCTTATGGAATTTTGGGTTGCTAATTGTGGATCGTATCCTTTCAAACCGTTGTGGGTTGTTTGTGGTTTATTTGGTTTTTTAACAAGCTGTTACAGTGTGTGGCACAATCCTGTATTATTATTGCTGTCATAGGAAGTAACACTGCTGGGTTTGTTTCTGGGGTTAGTTAAATAGCTTTGTTTTCATTAAAATTACTGTTTGGCAAAATGGAAGTTAGTCAGTTCTTGGTCTGATTTGCCAGAAGGGGAGGAGGAGCAGCCAGTCTGGCAGCAGTGTTGGCTGTTCCTCCTCCACCTGCCTGCAAGAGTATTAGCAGAGGAGTTCTGGGTGTGGTTCTAAGTTCATCCTGTGGCAAGGAAAATCTTCCAAGTGTTTTAAGATTCAGAGTGTGTTCAGTTGGTTTAACATTATATGGGAATTAGGAATTCTTTCTAAAGAAGAATCATAGAATTTGTAGAGTGGTTTGGTTTGGAAGGAACCTTAAAGATCATTTAGTTCCAAACCCCTGCCTTAGGCGGGGATACTTTCCATTAGACCAGGTTGCTCAAACCCTCATTTAGCCTCACCTTGAACACTGCCAGCGATGGGGCATTCACAGCTTCTCTGGGCAACCAGTCCCTCATCTCTCTCACAATAAAGAATGTCTTTCTAATATCCTGTCTAAATCTCTCCCCTTTTAGTTTAAAACCATTCCCCCTTGCCCTATCACTCCATGCCCTTGTCAAAAGTCCCTGTCCAGCTCTCTTAGAGCACCTTCTAAAGAAGCTACATGTTCTCCCCAGCGTCTTCCCTCTTCAGGCTGAAATAACCCCAGCTGTCTCAGCCTGTCTCCATAGCAGAGGTGCTCCAGCCCTCTGAGCATCTTCCTGGCTTTCTCTGACTCCCCTCCAACGGGTCCATGTCCTATATAAATTAACTCTGGAAACTGCAGTCACTGCAAGTCAGTCTTGGCAGTGTGCATTTGAAGAAAGGACTTCATTTCCTCTGTCACAGTTCTTGTGTATGTTGCCTGCCTATAAGTAGAAAAGTGAGGGCTATTGTCACCATCCATTAACTAAGGTGTGGCAGAAACGAATAGCTTACAAATTAAAGTGGAGATTTAACCTTTTTTGTTTTATATGACATAATTTGCACAGTACATGTGTAGATTGTTGTGTTTCATTTCATCAAGGTAATCTGCCAGCATTAGTGTAATTTGTGTCTAGCAGTACTTACAGGTAAGGTTAAATAATGACATGTGTCTGTGTGGTGTGAATTTAAGGCTGCTTTCTTGATATAAAGGCTGTTTTAATTTGAATTTATGCCTCAAAACTTTGAGTCTTCTCCAGAAAGCGCAGTAGTAAAGAAAGCTTGCGTTGTTCTTTGACTGAAGTTCAGATATTCACTTCCAGTACAATGGCTTCCTCTTTGGGCTGATGCTTCTTTCTGTTGCTCGGCTGTGTCAGGTAAACCCAAGTGACTCTTGTCTGTTTGTTGCCATGTGTATTTCGGGTGCATGAATTCACTTCATAGGGCTGCTCCTCTTGTGGGCAGTGGTAGTGGCGTCATACTGAGCTGTGTGAAGCTGGATGTCTAATTATTTCTTGAGTTTGTGGGGAAAAGAAAAACTTGAAACTCACCATAGTTGCTTGCTGATGCTGCAACATTTCAGTTCCCCGTAAGAAAGCTAAATTCTGTGTTAGCCCTGAGCTGTGAGGCAACATTTCTTGCCATCTTACCTTCTTCCAAATCACCAGTCCTTAGAAAATGTACTTCTGAAGCTGTGAAGAGGTGATTGTGTGACAGGATAGTTTCCTTCTCCATACCTGTTGTGCATAACAC
This sequence comes from Phainopepla nitens, assembly GCA_013400175.1. NCBI lineage: Eukaryota > Metazoa > Chordata > Aves > Passeriformes > Bombycillidae > Phainopepla > Phainopepla nitens. Next base: position 9,681 of record VXBQ01001305.1, on the reverse strand, counting down.
TACTGAATTTGTAATTTGAAATAAATACTCCTTTTAATACTTGTAATAAATGTCCCATCACCTTAGGAGTGCAACAGAGGACCATTAAAAGTGACTACAAAGAGAAGAGCTTAGGTTTTGTTTTGTTTTCTTTCAGAAAAGGTATTTGGAGGGTGCTCTTCTTTTTGCTGTTCTTCTGCATTTCAAACACATCTACATGTATGTGGCCCCAGCATATGGCATTTATTTGTTACGATCCTACTGCTTTACTGCAAATAATGCAGGTAAGATGGGGTTTTCCTCACTGGCTTTTGGGAGGAGTCGTGTTCATCACTGATACTAGGGGTCCACTCAAGACCTGCAGATACAATTGGAACAAAATGGCACAAACAAAAATTCTGCTTGAGGATCTTGAAGGATCTTTAAATAGATTTGTTTTGTACAGTTCCTGTTTCTTTAAGAGTTCTTTGTTAAGAAAAACCAACATGAACAAGCTGCAGGTGGCGCTTGGAAGCCATAAGAATTATTTTGGATATGGAACAATTAGACTGTATCAGAAGCTATTTCAAAGACCTTCTTTGGGTTTCTGCCCACTTTTTAGCACTGAAACATGCCTGATACTCCTCATGTGAACAGAGGAAGTAAATTTTGAAAATACCGAAAGCTTGTATAATACCAGAGCTGCAAAGTGGGCAGCTGTTGAAGGAAGGAGCTGAATGTATTGACATAAAAGGCTGTGTGCCCCTTTCACATAGGTGCTAGCAATTCCTTGTCGGTGGGGAATGCTTTGTCTCCTTTTCCACTTCCCACAGCAACTATTTCCTTAATCTTTGTTTCTTGTAGATGGATCCCTGAAGTGGAGAAGTTTCAGCTTTCTTCATGTAACTCTCCTGGGACTGATTGTCTGTCTTGTTTCTGCTCTTTCACTGGGACCCTTCCTAGTATTGGTAATGACCTCTTTTTCACATATTATTCCCCTCAACAGTTGGAAAAAATCGTTATAAAAATATAAACCATGTCTCATCTAAAGAGGCCATTTCTTTGGACTTCTTTTTTTAGGGTCAGCTGCCTCAAGTCATTTCACGGCTCTTCCCTTTCAAGCGAGGTCTCTGCCATGCCTATTGGGCCCCCAACTTCTGGGCTTTGTACAATGCCGTGGATAAAGCACTGACAGTTCTTGGTCAGTATGTTAATCTTGCTTTTTGGTGCCTGTTTGCAGATAGAGCCCTCTGGATTTTAGTCTTCCCCATTTGAAATGTAGGCAGTAAATTATGTTTTCAGATTGCCATAAATCGTGTGGTTGTCCCCATAATCCGGTGCATAAATTATCAGCAGTAGGTCCGAGATCAATCACTTCCCTCTGCCATCCTTTAAAAAAAAAAAAAAAACTTGGCCATGTTTAGCTTACTAGCTTCATTCAGCTACTGCATTTTCTTTATCAGTTTGTGCTTTTTTGTTTCTAGGGTTAAAGTGCAATTTTCTTGACGCTACAGAAATCCCTAAAGCCTCCATGACAGGAGGGCTGGTTCAAGAGTTTCAGCACACTGTCCTTCCTTCAGTGACTCCACTGGCAACATTAATCTGTACTTTCATAGCTATATTGGTAAGAACAACTAATATTTTTTGAAATTTGATGTGTTTTATCCCTATTAAGTTTTAATTCATAGTTTGCGCTTCATATGAATTTTAATTCTAGAGCAACAGATACATTGTTACTAATATGTAGTGACTGATAAAACGTGTTTAGTGGCTTAGATTGGCAGACAATTTTTGCATGCAACACAGATAGTGGGAAGCTGGCTGTGTCTTTCAGTCTGCTTTTCCCTCCTGATATTGCCACGTAAATCCTTCAGTCTCTCCTCATACATCCAAATAGATTGATTTCCTCCAGTGCAATGTAACGCTTGTGCCACACAAGCACAACGTGGTGCAGTGGTGTTTAGTAACATTGACAAATCTCTTTGGACAATGGCTTGTCTTCAGGATTGCCAGACTTTTCACTGAAGTCCTGTTTTTGCCTGTTGTTTCTAGCCCTCTGTTTTCTGTCTTTGGTTTAAACCTCAAGGGCCCCGAGGCTTTCTGCAGTGCCTTGTTCTTTGTGCGTTGAGCTCCTTCATGTTTGGCTGGCACGTGCATGAGAAAGCAATACTCCTTGCTATTCTGCCTTTAAGGTAAGTGAATTTTGTACAAAGTAGTTGGCCAAACTGAACCTGCGGCCACTTGTTGAGGAATCCTCAAAGGGAATAATTTTGTTCTCAGTATATTTCAGAAGAGGAGCTCTTTTATAGAATGCCTTAAGCTGTAACAGTACAGTGCACTTAAAGTAAATTAATTTTGGGCACAGTTCAAAACTCGATGGGTGCTGTGGTTCATATTTTAAAATGCTGGATAGATTGCTCAGGAGCCAGCTGAGGAAAGGGGTCTTCTGCACTGTGCTTAAGCAGAACAAAACACAGTTTCTACCAAAAGAGCTTCATGCCTGCCTAGGGTAGAAGTGCAGCTGTAGTTCATAAGCTGCCTGACCAGTATTGCTACAAACTGTATTTTCCTTCCTCAGAGATTTAGTGGTGTTTAGGCTCTTGTTCTGTGCTGGGCCTTGCTGACAGTTTTGTTCAGTAGGTGTGTGGTTTTCTGAGGGAGGGTTTCCTGGCTGATTTTTCTGTGTTTTTATCTCTGAGGCCACATGGTTTGGAAGCAGCAGACCTCATCACAGGTCCAGTGTTAGCAGGGATGGGGGTACTATGAAACTGTTGGACTTGTTCTTCAGTCATCAGGGAATTGTGTAGTGTTCTGCTGAAATTAGGTTTCTCTGCTAAAAGACAAAATAACAAATTATTGCCATTTTTAGCTTATTGTCTATTCAGAGAGCCAAGGATGCTGGCATCTACTTGATTTTGGCAACAACAGGGCATTTCTCACTTTTTCCATTGTTGTTCACAACTCCAGGTAAAATGTTCTTCTATTAGTTAATTTTTATCTCATTTGCAACATAGAGCTCAGTAGTCTGGATTTGATTGTCATTTTTGCTTTAGTCACTTCCCAGTTGTTTGTGATTTCTTTGGAAAAGGAAAATCTTATTTGTAGTGCTATCTCAAATAGTAATTATAATGGATGTGTTCATTATGTTTATAGATAATTGAAGTAAGTGTATTTGCTTATATATATGCTTATTTTTAGGTATCCTAAGCAGTAAAATAGATAGGTCTGGAGAAAATAAAGCCAGATAATGCAAATGTGACTAGTAAGATTTAAAGATACTACAATATATATATGGCAAAAGCTTTTTATAATTAATTTTAAACATACACAATCTTCTTTGTTTTTCAGAGCTTCCAATTAAAATACTGCTTATGCTGCTGTTTACTGTTTATAGCTTCTCTTCATTGAAATCTCTGTTCAGGTAATTAAAGAAATTTGATCTCAATGCTGGGAACAGCAACATTTCTTCTGGCGTTGGGAACAGTCATTGTCATAAGGGACAAACAGCACAGTAAACTGAGGCTGAAGGGTCAAATTAAGGTGTTACTAGTCAAAAGATGCTGCTGCCTCTGGTCTCAGGAGGCAGTGCTTAAATTAGGATTGTTGCAGCAGGTCCTGTTATTGTGGCAGCTGCCCAGTTAGTCCCAGGAGGCTGCAGGTCCCCACCTGCCTCATGCTCTGTTAAAGCATGGAGTTGGGATGCGGTAACCTCTGAGGGTTTAATTCTGTATTCTAGCATCTACTACAGTGATTTGTCTGCAGATTGTTTATCTTACTGTACTGTGGATTTTTGCAGTAGTAGTATTTTAATGTGTGGAAGAGACAGGTTGTAAATAACATTGATTTGCAAGCTGTAATTTGTCAACAAAACTGCAAGTACTTGCTTGGCAGAACATACAATTGCCGAAGTCGTCCTGTGTAGTTTCACAGCCTGTGGATCTCCTACCACTTGGCCAGAGAGAGTGCTTATCCTTATAACCCCTGCAGTCCCCACTTCCCCATTTCCCAAACTTTTCGGGGCAAACCCAAGCTGTAATGAAGTACTGTAAACATGTATTCACTACTTCGGGCACCTGCTTTTTGTAGGTGATTTTCTTTATTGAAGAATTCAGTCATTCTGTCTCAAGAGCTCTAGCTAAAAAAACTCCACAGGAGCTTAGTTCTTGTTACGAGAGGGAGCTTCTGCAAGTTTCTTGTTCTTAACTTGCCAAAACATTAAATTCCCTTTAAACTACCTGCAATAAACTCCTCCCGTCAGTGTCCTTTGCAAGAGATCAGCTCACAGAAAAGTCCATCCTACAGAAACCTTGGGGGAAGAGGGTAAAAAAATCTTCCAGTCTTTGGTTGTAGAACAGCTTTGGTGGAACAAGTCTTTGCATGAAGAGCTGTTCAGTTGTTCACTGACATAGAGTGAGGTGAAGCAGAGCAATTGATGAGGTTTCTCCTTAGGCTTTCAAGGCATCCTGGAACTTGATAAGAACTTTGAGCTGTACTCTTGGTTATCACACTGTGGTTTTTTCCTACTGAAACTCTTCAGCTTGTTATTTAAACCGTTATTGCGATCTAATGGGAGATTCTCTTTGCACTGGGATAGCTGAAAAACAGAATAGTTATTTGTAGTTACTAACATATATTTTAAAGCTACCTCTTTTTTAATTTCTCTAACAGGAGAGAGAAACCTCTACTTAACTGGCTTGAAACAATCTACCTCGTCCAACTAGTGCCCTTGGAAATCTTCTGTGAAATCATATTTCCCCTGACCCCCTGGAAACAGCACTTCCCTTTTGTCCCCCTGCTGCTGACCTCTGTGTACTGTGCTCTGGGAATCACATACGCTTGGCTGAAACTCTACATCTCTGTCTTGACTGAGAGAACTCCTGTCAGACAAAAGGCTGAGTAAAGCCACAGTGCTGGGAGCAGTCCCAGGATACCCCTGGGAGGGGATTCCTGGCACAGTGAGGGGTTGTCACCAGGCCCTCCATGACGAGACACGGTGTACGTGTGCCATGGCCACGCGGGAGCTCTTCTTCCAAGGCTCCCACACTGCCCAACGAGGACACCTCTGATCAGAAGCACTGTCACAGTGACAGGGAGGGCTGTGGGTCAGCTGTGAAGCTTAACGAGGTCCTGACTTCTGTCTTGAGGAAAACCTGCCTGATTTTCCCCGTTTGGTTTGTATTTGAATAGAAGTTGCTGTGGCATATTACGAGGGATGGTTGCTGCGTAGGAGGGTGTTGTAACTGTGTTCTGTGGAATTTGTAAATTAAAAACTTGGTATTTTTTTTGTTTGAGCGTTTCTGGCATTATTTCAGCTCCAGTCTAAACCCTGCTTTTGAGGGACACCCACACAACTGAGGATGTAGTGTGTAGCTGCAAACTTGTCCTGAGGTGCTTTGTCAGACTCTTGCACACTCACACATCAGATTTTAATATGTCCATGCCCTGTTGATCTCCTTGTATCATAGATACTTTGCAAACAGGTTTTAATATTCTTCTAGTAGTTTTTTTTTTTGTAGACCAGATGACAGCATTGAGGCATGCTACCCAAATGAAGAAGTATTTTAACACTATTAAACGTATCAGATAATGTGGCTGCATAGCTGTATTTGTAATTCATGTAAAACTAACAAAAGACCAAGTGTCCACAGTTCCCATAATGACTTAAGGAAAAGGTAGATTGTTTTCTGCCTCTGTGGAATCATGTTCCCCAAAGGATAGCAGTTATTTCTGCAGTAAGTAATTACACCTTTTACACACTACATAACCATCCCTCGAAGATGTTGCTCTGAGATTGGGGTCTGGTTTGGATTCCAGTGCTGACATAAAACTGGGAGGAGAGAGGGATGGGTTTTTTTAATATTATTTTTGACAGTAGTTTCTGAGCTACTGTCAGGGCGTGGAAGTGGCCATTGTACGATCCCAGGTTCCAGTGAGGCATCTCCCACTGCAGAGCAGCCCAACCTCCTCCTCCTGTGTGGATGTCAGGAAAATCCACAAACGCCGGAGGTTTGTGTCCAAAAAGGAGACAGAGGGGTCCCCCAGCTGTATTGGAATAAAGGGCCAGAGCCCGCTGGGGCGCTCGGCGCTGTCTCTCTCGGTTTCGGAGGGCGCAGCCTCCTTTGATCCTGGGCTCCCGGCCGCGGGTTGCGCTCTTCCTTTCCCCGTGGCTGAGGCACCGGCAGGGCGCAGCCTTCCCGAACCGCCTGCCCCGTATTCCCCCCGGGACGCACGGGAACCTTTTACCCGAGGCTCAGGAGTTCAGGCTGGCGCGGACCCTCGGCTGTTCCAGGAGCCGAGCCCTCTGGGCTCTGCAACAAACCTGCTGCCCCAAGTCAGTGGAGACATTGAGACCCATTCCGGAGGCGTTAACGCCCACACCTTCACCCATCAAACTGATTGTAAAGACATTAGCTTTCCTCTCTTGGGCAGAGGCTAAATAATACATATTTAGGGAAGAGGCTGAGAAGCCTTTAGGAACTGTGATGTTCTTTACCGGTTCTGTCAATCCTGCTACAGTGGCAAATGATTTAACGTGATTTCCTCTTAATTAAAAACGAAAAAACTATGGGTTATGTCTCAGTCTTTAATCTGAGCTGTGCAAATTAATTGGGTTCGATTTTAGTGCTTAATTAACCCCCTACTTTACTTCCCGGCCGGCCTCGCTGGCCCTGCAGCGGGGCCGCCTCACCCGCTGGGGGGTTCGGGCTGCAGGAACCCCCTCTCAGACGCGGCTGAGGCCGCTCAGCCGGGGATTTGGGGCGGGCGGTGGGTTTGTGGGGTATGGGGCTGGATTTTGGGGTGGGATTTTTGGTGAAATAACCACGAGCGGGAAGGCAGCGGA
>VXBQ01001297.1:65737-82366 GCA_013400175.1 Phainopepla nitens | reverse complement strand
TTCTGAGCTCTCAGAGGCTCTATCACCATTTGGGTTTTGTCCTGCAATCCCCAGGGGTATAAAATAAGCGAGATTGGCGTCTAAGGCAGTGCTGGAAACAAAAAAGGTTTATTAACAATGAAAATAACAAACTCTACAGAGAAAAAGCCGTGCCAGAGGCAAGGAGGTCCTTGTCTCTGCTAAAACACCCCAAAAATGCCACCAGGTTCCTTTGTTCAGTGCTTTCAGCAGTGTCTGTCCAGGCAGGGCNTGTCCAGGCGGGGCCTTTGGCACTCGGCCAAGCAGACAGCCCCAGGTGTGAGGTGAAGTCCAGGGGCTCCTGTGAGGTGTCCTGGTTCAGAATGCATCCAACCTGGGAAAGAAAGTTCTGGCTTTTCACCTTTTAGGGGAGACAGAGAGAACCTCAAATCCCTTCCCAATCTGACACCCCATCTTTGGGGGGGTGCACTGCAATGTGGATGCAGGTGGGCTGGGGGCTGCCAGTGCTTCAGGACCCCTCTGTGAGGAGCTCCATGGCAGGGACACTCCCCATGGCAGGGGACAGGCTCCATGGCAGGGACAACCATGGAAACCCACCAAAACAAGCTATATACACTCACCATAATAAAAACCACCACTAAATAGTTAAAAACCCACCCTATGCCTCGCACTACTACCCAAAGCACCATCCTGAGCCTAAAAAACAAATCCTTTAAAAACATAATACCCCTAAAAAGATTAAGTCTAACAATAGGACGCACTTCAAAAACAGCCTTATCAATACCTAAACTAAAAAACATAACATTAAATCAGTATACCATATCCCGTACCATACTCTTGAAATTTCCCCCAATAAAAGTATGAAAATTTAATCCCACTGTGATGCCCTTGGTTTGACACGTCTTGCTGGTGTGTGCAGCCCAGGTTCTCCCCCCTGGGGCTGCCTCCAGCTCAGCAGACACAGCTGAGTCCTGTGCCAGTGCCCAGCCTCGTCCCAGCCCGTCTGCACGCCGTGCCCAGTCCCCACCTGGGCCGCCACTCCTTCCCCTCCTTCTCCTCGCTGGATGGGCAGCTGTGGATGCTTTGGGAGTTTCTCCTCCATACCTGCCAGTGCTGTGAAACCCAGCCAGAGCTTCAGCAGGCAGCGCTGCTGCCGGGAAGCATTTCTTGCTTCCACACCACACACCTGGGCTCGAGGCTGAAGCCGGGGAGCATCCCTCACCTGCCAAAGCCCCAGCCTGGGGTCAGGGACGCCCCTCCAGCCGGGAGCCCCCCGTTGCCGGGGCAGCAGGCACCCGAGCGGGAGGGAGGTGAGGGGCCCAGCGCCGGCCCGGCTGGAGCAGCCCCGAGCGGGAGCGGGGTGAGGCTGAGCTCAGCGCAGCGCGGTGCCAGAGCCTGCCGGGAAGCCTTAGGCGGGTGCTCCCATGTCCGGAGCCTCGCCCCGCTGGGCAGGACACGCTCCAGCCTCCAGCAAAGGCAGCGGCACAGGGGGCTGCGACCCCCACGCTGCTGGGAGGTCAAAGGCTCGGTGCTGTGGAAAATTACAGATCCTTTTTTTTTTTTTTTTAAAAAAAAAAAAAAAAAGGGGGGGGGGTTTGTTTTTTTCCCTTGTTTGTGCAGGTATTTGTCAGAGGATATTTTTAAATGAGCTGAAGTCAAGCAGCGCGGGATCCGAACAGCCTGTGCTCCAGCATTCCTGTGGCTCGGGCCAGCGGGGACCTGCTGACCCGGCCGGAGAGGTCGGCCAGCGAGGACGTGCCGTTCCCGGCCTCTGCCCACGGGGAGGAGGGAACTCCGCTCTGTCCAAGAGTGCCGGAGGAGAGCTCCGCTCCCCGCACGCTCCCAGCAGCATCCTCTGCTCCAGGCGCTCGGCCGCGCACAAAGCATCGCTCCCGAAAGGCCAGCCCGGAGCGAGCCCGGCCCACGCGTGGCTCGAAGCCGGAGCCCTGCTCACCACCAGCCCCTCTCCACAGCTCTGCGAGCAGCCCGGCCTCGGCCCTCGGGCCCGGGCTGGGAGGGGAGGTCCCACCCCGCCCAGAGGGACACGGTGGATGTGGTCACCTGCTCCCCGACAGCCTCGTGGGGAGGGGACAGCCGGGTCAGTTCCTGCTGTTTGCTTTTCGCTTCCAGACTGCAGCAATGCAGACCTTCTGCTGTCCCCAGCCTCTCCCCTCCTCCCTGCCTCAGTTTCCCCGAAGCCTGATGTGTTTGGCAGAAGAGTGCAGGGGTAAGGTGGGCTCTGCTGGAGCACAGAGGGGTGACAGGAGAGCCACTCGTGCAGGAGCCCTGGAGCTCCTCCTCACTCCACACCCACACCAGCCCGTGCCCCAGCTCCGTGCAATCCCCTCGTGAGCCTGGTGGGTCCCTGAGGCACGTGGGGATGTACCCTGAGCACCTCACAGCCCAGGGAAGGGTCAGGGGGAGGCAGGGTTCCTGACCCAACCTCTGGGAAGCACTGCCTCCAGCCAGGCTCGGATGCAATCCTTCTTGTTGGACTTGAGCCCGTGTTCCTCTCTCCACCCGCCCTTCTCCCACGCAAAGGGCTGGTGGCCAGGATTTTCTGGGGTTCTGGGCTCCAGCCAAGGGTCAGGAAATGTGGGTGCCATGGTCACCGTGTCCTGCCCTGCCTGGGGCTCCTTCCAGGGGTGTAGCCTTGGGGAAACACTTCCTGGTTTGGAAAGGTGATGGAGTCACTGCCCTGCTGAGGTGGCCATGGCCATGCTGGAGTGCCAGGACAGAGGGGAATGGCTTCCAGCTGACAGAGCGTAGGTTTAGATGGGATATCAGGAAGAAATTCTTTATTGTGATGGTAGTGAGGCCCTGGCACAGGTGCCCAGAGCAGCTGTGGCTGCCCCTGGATCCCTGGAAGTGTCCAAGGCCAGGTTGGACAGGGCTTGGAACAGCCTGATTTATTGGAAGGTGTCCCTGCCCATAGCAGGGGGTTGGATGTCCCTTTGAACCCAAACCAGGCTGAGATTCTGTGATTCTATGAACTCTTTAAGCACCAGCAAGTGTGGGATGAACTGTTTCTACGCCAGGAAAATGTGGATTTAAACACTGCAGCACCACTGCCCCAGGATAAAGAGGGAGGAACTGGACTGCTGTGGACAAACTGGTTCAGCAGTTGAGATGGGAAGCTGGCAGGGAAGGCACATGCCAGAACCCCTGCCCCAGCATCCCCCTCAGCCTTTCCTCCAGCACCTGTAACAGCAGCTGGGCCAGCAGCACTAAGCCCCTGCCTGGCAGGTGATCTTGCCCTGGACCAAGCAGAGCAACATCCTCACTCCTACTGTCGAGAGCAAACGAGCTGAACCACTCCTCCACCTCCTGTGCCTCCACCCCAACACCCACATGCTCCCTCATTTGTGTCAGATGACTTCAGGATGGGAATCCACAGGAAAATCCCTCTCTGTGAACAGGGTTGCTGTCAACTGTGTCCTCACTCAGGGGAAACAGTCGGGGCTCAGGCATGGGCAGCTCCCAGCTGGTGGTATGTGCCAAGAGGTCTCTCATCCTGTCAGGGGAGAACCACACAATCATTAAGGCTGGAAAAGGCCTCCAAGACCATCAAATCCATCCTTCAAACAAATCCCACCATGCCCACTGAACCATGTAACAGAGTGCCACATCTGCTGGTTTTTTGAACTCTTCCAGGGATGGTGACTCCACCCTGGTCACCCTGTGCTAGCTCCTGATCGCTCTTTCAGTGGAGAAACTTTTCCTAATATCCAACCTGAATGTCCCCGGGCACAAGCTGAGAACTGCCACATTTCTGTCACAAAAGGCAAAGCAAAACCCACCCATTTCCCTTTTTCTCACAATAGGACGGATCTGACAGAGCCAGTGCAGCTTTATTTGAGGTTACTGTCGCAGCCGAGGAGGAACCCCACACCACAGGTCCTGTCCCCTTCCCGTGTAATCCATTTCACACCCATGTGATGTCCCTGCACAGCAGGACCTGCCCCACTCCCAGGAGATCCCAGAACCGATTGATGGGTCCAAATGGCGAGCACTGGGAACAAGAGCTCCTGCAGATCATGTGAGGGTTACAGGGGGCACAGAGACACTGGTTCTGAAGGAGAGCAGTGGGAATCTCTGCGGGTATCTACAGGCCTTTGGAAGGTGTAGAGGACCAGAGGAAGACACCAAGGGGTTGTAGCTGCTGCAGGCAGTATCCGAACCCCCAGACAGGCATAGTAACAGTACTGTACTGTGTTCCGCCCTGCAGAGCTCTGCACAGACCCCCCAAGCCCCCTGTCAGCAGCACAGTTGCCATCAGACTCCCAGGGGTTTGCTCAGAGGCTCAGCAGAGTAACAGGAGCCCAGCTTGTGCTGGTCCAGGGGGACATTGTTGCTGTGGCTCCCGTAACAGTGATGGTATGGCACAGTGAGGAGGGGGGCAAGCACTTCACCCCCTACAGCCGCTGCTGAAACCTCAGCATTAGCTCTAAATTACCTCTAGATTGATAACAAAGGCTGCTCATTGACCCCCTGGACCATCCCCTTCAGCTGCTGCAAGGACAGTCCTGGCAGTGCCCGCAGGACCATGGGGCAAACACCGCCCAAAGCGCTTCTGCTGGAGTTGGAGTCTCCGGCCACCACGGTGGGCACAGTCCCTTGGCTGCAGTGTCAGTGGTGGCAGACACCTCTAAGGAGGCAGGAAAGGGTTGGGAAGCTCTTCAGGTGCTTTCAGCAGTGTCCCGCAGTGAACCCCCCCGGCGCTGTGCGCGGGAGCTGCCTGTTCGTGCCGGGACGCGCTGGCCCCGCGCCCGGGGACGGGAGGGTGGTGCTGCACTTTCTCTGCCACAGAGCAGCTGCAGCCAAGCTGATTTCCCCACACTGAGCATCTCCACCCTGAATGGTGTTGCCTCCTCCCACTTCCCCAGGGTGTTTTTTCAGGGGGGTGGCAGGTGCTGTGGTTTTGGTGCTGTCCCAGAGAGGACAAATGATCTCCCTGGACTGTCAGAGAGTCACAGAACACCCTGGGCTGGAAGAGACCCTCAGGATCATGGATTCCAACCCCAGGCCCTGCCCAGACCCCCCAACAGCCCCACCCTGGCATCCCTGGAGCACTGTCCAAAGGCTCCTGGAGCTCTGGCAGCCTCGGGGCTGTGCCCATTCCCTGGGGAGCCTGGGCAGTGCCAGCAGCCTCTGGGGGAAGAACCTTTCCCTGAGCTCCAGCTGTGCCCTGGCTGCTGTCCCTGTCCCAGGGAGCAGACATGGGAGCTGCCCCTCCAATGCCCCTCAGCAGGAGCTCTAAGAAAGCTGTCACCTCCTTTGGAAGTGGCATTGATACCTTTGGTTGCTGCTCTGTCCATCCAGCCTCCAGGACAGTGCTTTTAGCTCTCTCCTAGCAGGATTTTCAGCAGTTGTCCTCAGGATCTCCCATGTGGCTCTCTGTGGCCACGTCCTCACCTGCACACGGTGAGAGGCCATTCCTGGAGACCCAGACCCCAGGGCTGGAGGTGCTTAGGAGAGCTCAAACCTCCCTTCACTCACACTCATTGACTACAGCTGGATGCCTCCCCTAGGTCTGGGTCTTTCAGCAGAGCAGAGGGAATCCAGAGGAGGCCACTGAGGTGGTCCATGGGCTGGAGTGTGTTCTGCTGTGTGGAGAGGCTGAGGCAATGAGGTTTGTTCAGACTGAGGATGAGAAAGTATCAAGAGGGAATCTCCACAGCCATCCACAAGGAGATCACCAAGAAGGCAGACCCAGGATCTCCACAGCTGTCCACAGCTGGAGGACAAAGGCAGCAGACATGAACCAGAACACTCTGGACTGGATATGAGGGGAAGAATTCACCACAAGGAAGGTCAAACTAGGCAGAAAGTTGCCCAGAGAGGCTGTGCAGCCTCTGTCCTTGGAGGCCTTCAGGAGCTGACTGATCATGGAAAAAAATCCCTGAGCAGCCTGGTCTGATCCTGCTTGGAGCAGAAGGTGGAATGAGAGACCTTCAGAGTCCTTCCACCCTCAATTTTCCTGTCGTACTGGGCTGCTGCAGGTGGGGTGGTTTTCTTTCTCTGTATAGTTTTTTCCTTATTATATCTTCTGTCTGAATTCCTTAAAAAGCCATTTCACTGTTGAAGGAATGTCTTGGGAATGGCTTTCTGCTTTCACTTCAGGAGCATTCAAGATTGTTTCCATTTTCTGGTGGCTTGGGGGATTTTTCACACCCATGATTGATAGTGTGCCACATGCAGCAGCTACATGAGCACTTAAGTTACAAAGCAAAGCAACTCCAACCCATAGAAATGCCACAAGTGACACAGTCCACAAAACCATAACTGTTCCTCCTTATCCATATTCAGGCTGCAGGGTATTTAATTACGAGATCCCAGATTATCAGCACGCACTCCTGCCTGGTTCGGTGGAGGAGGAATGATGTGTCTGGAATGACAAAGCTGTTCAACACTTTCTTTTCCTTGGTGCTCGTTCAGTGAATCACAGGATCCTACATGTCCAAACCTTGATAGGACCCGAGCTGGAGCTGGGCCAGGGCAGGCTCAGGCTGGAGCTCAGGGAAAGGTTCTTCCCCCAGAGGCTGCTGGCACTGCCCAGGCTCCCCAGGGAATGGGCACGGCCCCGAGGCTGCCAGAGCTCCAGGAGCCTTTGGGCAGCGCTCCAGGGATGCCAGGGTGGGGCTGTTGGGGGTCTGGGCAGGGACAGGGCTGGGTGATCTTTGGGGGTCTCTTCCAGCCCAGGATGTTCTATTCCTTCTGTCCAATTCTGTTCCATCCTTGTGCTGAGCCAGGCAGAAGGATCCTGTGTCACTCTTGGTGTGAGCAAGACAGGAACCCCCAGCTCTGTGCTGACGAGGGAAACCATCAAACATGTCAGAGTTATTTCTGCCTTCCTCCATGCAGCCTCTGCTCATCTCACCTCAGCTCCACCCCTCCATCTTCCTCTAGAAAATGAGTGTTTAAGTGCAGGAACAGGTCCTGGGAAGCTCCTGTGCAGAGAGGGACAGGGCTGGAGGGCAGTGGTGGGGCGTGGATGCGCGGGCAGAGGGACGCAGACCCCAGTGCTGGGTCAGCACTGCAGAGCAGGGAGGTGCCCAGCACCTGCCCAGCCTGGCACTGGCACTCCTCGGCCTCTGGGCTCACAGAGGGGACCCAGGGCAGCTGCAGCTGAGGAGGGTCTGGGCCAGACCCTGCTGTTCCCTGGGCAGGGCACCGCCTGTCCCGGAGCTGGAGCTGGCGGCTGTGCCGGAGCTGTGCAGCTGCCTGGCACCCGCTCGCCATACGGGCGTGCGTGGGAGCGTGGGACACACGTCCTGCCCGCCTGGCAGGGCGCCTGGCAGGCCAGCTCGGGGCAGGAGCCAGCTGTCTGCTCCGAGCGAGGAGCGGGCAGGGAGCTGGCCGCGCTCCACTCGGCGGAGAGCGCTTGAAAAATCGCTGGAAGGCTTCCACTGAAGGGAGGAAAAAAAAAAAAAGAAGGTGTCAGTGAAAACTTGTTTAGCCAAACGGGCTTCCCTGGCACGGGGCTGGGGCTGGGCACCTCCCCACTTCGCCGTGGTCCTCGGCCCGTGCCAGGCAGAGGGAGCTGGCGCTGGCAGAGCTGTGGGATCCGCACTCGAGGCCAGGCAGCTCCCTACAGCAGGGACAGGGGCAGAGGACCACAGGACAGGCTGCTCTGCCACTTGCTGAGTTTTATTTATCTTTTATTAAGTGCAAGTGTTTCCTAGTGCTCAGCATCACCCTGGGAACAAAGGTGGAGGAAGGGCAGTCCCTTCCCAAGAGCTTCTCCCTCTCAGCACACACACTGCCTGTCCTGTCTGCAGTGCCCCTGTGCCCACCTGCCCAGCTCGGTGAGGGGCTCCTAGCACCACTAGGAACCAGGGCACTCGTGCTAGGCCCCCAGACTCACACAGCCCCCAAAACCTGGCAGGATGACAGCTCCTTTCCAGGGAACAAGGCTCTGAACCCGGGGGTCACTCAGCATGAGGAGGGCTCCAGCTCCTTTTCTGTTCTGTGGGGCTCAGAGCCAGCCCAGCCCTTCAGGCTGCTCAGCACTGGGAATCTCCTCTTGATTGTCACTGGGTTGTACCGACAGCAACCGGATCTGTCCCTCTATGCAGGACCCACTGGGGTTTTTCTGTGTGTGGGGCAGGGCCTCCTGCCCATTTCCACAGTCCCTCATGCTGGACACCATGTCCTGGGGATGCTCCCACACAAGGTGCTCAGGTGTTTTCTGAGGCCTAGAAAAACACCAGTATAGTTTTGGTAGCCCAATTTTGTATAGCAATTTTATAGCCCAATTTTGTATAGCAATTTTATAGCCCAATTTTGTACCTAGATTTTGTAGCCCAATTTTGTAGCCCAGTCCATCACTCCTACCCTGGGATTTGTCCCTGGTAGCTTCCTGCTTCATCCCCCACCCCAAACCTGCAGGGCTTTCACCAGGGAGAGCCTCCCTGCTAAAAAAGGCCTCCTGCTTGACCAGTAAAGGCACCAGCTGCTTGCCAGAGCCCTCATCTCCCTGCACCCCCTGCTCCAAGGAGGTTTCCCTCTCTGCCTCATGACCCCCATCAGCATCCACACCAGCAGCAAGGACAACCTCCCTGCAGGCAGAAGCCTGGAACATCCCTTGCCCCAGCCTGGCACCCCTGCCCAGGGCCACGGGCCAGGCTGGCTGGGCAGACCCCAGATCAGCCAAGCAGATGGGCTCAGATGCCAGCAGCCAAGAGGCCATGGAAATATATGTCACATTTGCAGGACAGGATTCCCATCAGCACGGCTCCGTCTGGCTGGGCATGTTCTGTAGGCAGGGGAATGCTCAGCTGCTAATCCACGTAATCCTGCTCTAGGCTGGATTCATTTTAAAAAATAAATAAGTGGCTGAGAGCAGTTTTTGGACCATCTGACTCAAGTGCTGGGCTCTGATGGTGAGAGACAGAACCACGGGAGTCTTATTTACATTGATTTTCATGGAATGTGCTGCTTGGATCAAGGAATTAAAGGACTACAAGGCGAGGGTAACCTGCAAATCAGGCGAGGGCATCCCAGTTGGCACACAGGATGTAAGATCTGATTACCACTTGCCTGGGCTTTAACCTCTGTTTGCTGCACCATTTTCATATTCACATCCAGAGCCTAGGCATGCATACAAATGAAACAGGCTGCTGGGCCCAGTCTTGGAAATTTTGGTCAAAGAACAGAGCGACACTGGAATAAAACACCCAAATTGAACACAGGAGCCTCCATCAGGGTGTTTGCCCCATGGGGCAGCTCTGGGGACTCAGCAAATCTGCTGGGTGCTGCAGCATCTCCCCAGGATGGCAGGACCCTCTGGAGCATGTGGAAAACAGCCATCTGTAGATGTCAGGGAAGGATTTCTCACCCTGGCAGCATTGGACAAGCACAGGGATGAGCCAGGCAGCCGCCTCAGAGGTGTCTGCTCCGCTCTCCTGGGGCAGGACCTGCTCTTGGCAGGACCTCTGGGGTGTGGACCATGGTCTGGTTGGTGTCAACATCTTCCCCACCCCAGGATGACCTCGGGAAGGGGAGCACCCAGTCTGGCTGATCTGTGTTAAAGAACATAATGTATCATCTCCACAGCAAGTTTGCTTGGCTCCCAGGAGAAAGGCAGCCGTGGTCGTCAGGAGGAGCCAGGGCCTGAAGGGACTTGTCCCCATCAGACACCTTCAGCTGAAAGCCAAGTTTCTGTGATGATCTCAGGGCCAGATTCACAGCAGCAGCAGAGACACACACCCCAGCCTGCTGAAACTGGCAGGAGGCAGAAGCCAAGAGGCTCCTTGCAGAAACTCAGCCGTGGCTGTGGCAGCCAGAGCGGATCCGGGTGCCCTGCCCGTGGCTCCAGGTGCCCGGGTGCGCTGCCGGTGCCCGCGTCCACCCATCCCCAGTGTGGGAAATGCCTGACCCAGATTCAGGCCTCATTAGCAAGTCAAGTTCCTCGTGAAAAGCAGGTTCTTGATGCTGCATCGGACCGTGAGTAACTCCACATGGTTGCACAACTCCTGCCTGTGCCATCTCGCTTCCCTTTCCATCCTGACGAAACCCGAAGCCCGGGCATCACCCTTGGCTGGTGCTGGCAGGTCCCCGTGGCATGTGGGTAATGTCAGACTGAAGACACCTGCAGGACTGGGGCCACTAGTTTTGCCAGGTCAGGAAAACCTATTTTCCAGGTGAAATATCCTTACTTTGTAAAGAAAGAGGACCAGTCTCTGAACACTGCTCAGCAGAGCCCACAGATGAGCCCTAGAGCTGTTTGGCTGCAGGTTGGTTTTGGGGAAGGGGAGGAGAGCCTGGAGGAGGACAAGGCAGTGTCAGGATGCACATTGGTGTCTGGCACATGGAAAAAGTGTGGAGGGTGTAGGAGGATGGAGAACCTGCCCTGTTGGGAGTTTCCCCTGAATCCTGGCCAAATATAATCTCACAGGAATTAGCCTCATTGGTGTCAGAGGTGAGAACATCTCTGCTTGCTTTGGACACTTCTGACTGGCCTGCAAAGCAAAGACCCATCAGGAGCAAGGTGTCCTGGTCAGTGGGCAGTGGGGAGAGGCAGTCCCCAGGACAGGCTGGGGACACAGCACTGCCAGCCCCCTGTCTGTGTGCAGGGACATCTGCCAGCCCCAGGCTGCTGATCTGATGCGTCCTGCTTGTAAGGCTGGCACAGACTGACAGGTCCTTGTCCCTCATTAACAAAGAAGTCACTGTATTGCCACCAGGATCAGCAAAAGGCATGAATTACCCAAGGAAAGCAGTGCACAGAGCCAGCAACACAGAGGCACAGGACTCACAGCCCCAGCGTGGCTCTGCTGCCCCGAGCACGGTCGTGCCCCTTGGAGCACTGAGTCATACAATCATGGGGTGGATTGGGTTAGGAGGGACCTTAAAGCCCATCCTGCTCCAGCATCCCACATGTCTCTTTGCACTGCCTGGGTCTTCTGAAGGCCATGGAAGGTGCTGCACATGCCCATGGGGCCCTGGGTCATCACTGAGTGTGTAAGGGACAGCCAGAGTGACTGCAGTGTCACACAGTGGGGATGAAGTGTGGCAGCCCTGTGCTTGCTGCAGGGTGGGGGAACTACCACCAACATCCTTCTGAGGCCACCCAGGTGCTTCCCAAACTGTGGCATGTGAGGAAAGCTTGCAAAACACTCAAGGAAAAGGATTTTTGCTGGTTCATCTTGTAGATGAAGCTTGACAGAAGTGTCTTGTGGCAGGTGAGTGGCCAAGCACGTCTTCCATGACCTTGTCTTTGCTGGACCGAGGCCTCATCATCCCTGGGAGGGATCAGAGCCCACAGACCGAGGCCTCCTCCTGGGAGGGATCAGAGCACAGAGCAATGCTCGTGTCTCCTGCAGAACCACTTCACCACACACACAGAAAACACTTAACACTGCCCAGAAACTGAGCCACAGGCACTCAGCAGCTGCACCCCCAAGATCAGCGTGTGCCCTGGAAGATGCACTGGATTGTCTGATGTGGGATTGCTGGAGCTGGTCCTCAGAGCAAGGTCTCACTCCAGGGACCCCAAATTCTGCAGGAACCTGCTCCCCCCACTCCCCACGAGGAGCAGAGGAAGGCAGCCCCCCTCTCATTGCCTGCTGCCCAGGGGGACACCTTGCAAGAGAAGCCTATTTCCTCTCACAGCAGCACCTGTCAACTGCAAACCTTTCAGTGCCTGGTGATTTAGCTTCCCTTCTGCTCCGAATTAGGGAATAAAAAGCAAAAGTTTTAATGTAATGGAAGCCAGCGCAACTTGGCCTTGCGAGTTGTTAAAATTTAAAAAGGCAACAATAAATCTGCTGAGCTAAGAAGAGCTCTCAATGAAAAAGGGTAGATTTGTTTTCTCTTTATTATCTTGCAGGTGATTTTCAGGGCTCACTGGTATTTTATTTCTTGTTAATTGTTCTCCTTTCTGAACTGAGGGCTCTGTCACCCCCCAGACCCCAAGCAGGCAGGAACACCTGGCAGGGGAACAGCAGCAAGGTGAGAGTTAATTCCACACCTGCCTTCCCAGGGGAGGCTCACCCTGCTGCTGGCTCAGATGCTGTTTCTTACCTTCCTCCTTCCCCAGATCAAACCCAAATATTCAAGGTCGTGTGTTCTTTCCCAGGGAGCTCTAAACTGCTGATCTTTGAGCTGTTCTCAGTGAGCCCCAACTTTCCTGCTGTGGGGGCTGCCCAGCTCCCCTGGTCCTGCCTTGGAGGAGCTGGGGAAGACCTGGGCACCTCCAGCCCTGCAGGTCATGGCTCTCCCTGCTGCAGGGGCCAAGCAGGGCTCGGCCTGGATGAAACCAAGGTGGGTGTCCTGTCGTGGTCAGGGTGTGGGTGCTGACAGCCTGGTCAGAGAGAGAAATCAGCAACTCTCTCAGGCCATCCTGGGAGGTTGTGAGGGAGTGCAGAGAAGAGAATTATAAACAATATCTGCACCTGGTGTTTGTACGTGAGATTCATGATGTTTGTCTTAAAATGTTTTTCAAGAGGTTGTTGTTCTCCTTTCACCAATGGGCTGAGGGGTGTCTTTGCTTGCTAACCTGTTAGCCAATATGAGTCCACCTAACAAACTCGTCGATAAAAGTCAGGTTCTTTTCTTAATAAAGGCTTTTCGTTTCTTTGCCTTCTGATCTATGGAGTCTTTTATTGCTTCTGGGTGAGCTCTACAGTGACAGTCAGGGTCCCCCAGCTGGACAGTGCTGTCCTGCCTCAAATCCCCCCATGCCACCCCCTCCTCTCCCAGTCCTGCACGTGCTGCTTCCCCTGAGCCAGGGAGGGGACAGCTGGTGGGAAGGGATTCGGGCTCTGGGAGCTCACCCAAAGCTGCTGAGCAGCAGGAGGTGGGGATGCAAGCTGGGAAAAGCCAGGCAGTGCTGAAGGTTCATCTCCTCCTCCTGGGAATATCCTGTTCATCCATTCATTCACTGCGCCCTGAGACCCGACAGCCAAAGCTGGAGCAGAATGTTCAGGATCAAAGAGCACAGACCACCAGACCCCAGAGAGCAGCTCCAGGTGTGGTCACCTCAACCCTGGAAGCCCCTGGAGACCTGCAGAGCAGAGGAAGGTACAAGGGAGGAAACAGGTAGGAAGGGTAATTGGGATGTACAAAGTGGGTGTGTGGGGATTCACCACCTTCTTCAAGATCGAGGATGCAGTTAAAAGTTCACCAGAGATTACAAAGCAGATGGCTTCAGAGTCTGCATCAGTCACGGGACAAAATTTGGTGTTTTCTGGAGGAAATTGGTCTAAAAAGGCCCAAGAAGGAAAAATGACGTGTGTGCGTGTGATTGCTCACATAACCTCACCTGGATCAGGAGTTCTGGAATTTAACATCCCTTATTTCAATTGTCCAGATGAAGAATGCTCCCAACACTGCCCAAAATCAGCAGCTCCCCTTGGAGAGCACTAAGGTTAAGTCTTCATCTTCCTGGATATGTCCCTGTGAATCCCTGACATGCATCTAAATAATACCACGGAGGTTTAACCACAGCCCAGGGATTTATGAGCACTGACTTTACCACAAGCACTAGGAGAAGCTGCCAGCAGTGCTGGGTTTCCAGTCCCAGGGAGCCCCAAGCACAGCCCAGTATGGGAGGGCTGTCACTGGAGACTGCACAACCAGTCAGGAGCAGGTGGCTCTGAGCACAGGACAGGTTTCCATCCCAAAACTGATGTCTTAGGATTTTAGCTTTCATATTTTTCATCTATTTGTAATCCTGCAATTCTTTAGTGTAGAACTCTAAACTCCACACACAGTGTTAGCTGCTGCTTTCCCATTTTGGTCAGACACAACAATTCCTCTCCAGGCCTGGAAATCAAGGACACCTCACTGCCTCAGGCCCTGAGAGATGGAAACAAAAGTGAGTTGAGAGGGAGTGAACTTGGGGTAAATGACTTCATTACCTGAAGCTGTAATTGGAAGATTAACCCCCAGTATGCAAACCGACCCAAGTTATAAAAGTGTGNTGGTCAGACACAACAATTCCTCTCCAGGCCTGGCAATCAAGGACACCTCACTGCCTCAGGCCCTGAGAAATGGAAACAGAAGTGAGTTGAGAGGGAGTGAACTTGGGGTAAATGACTTCATTACCTGAAGCTGTAATTGGAAGATTAACCCCCAATATGCAAACGGACCCAAGTTATAAAAGTGTGAAAAACCTGTGACCCATCGTCCATTTTGGGTGTAGCCCCTGAGGGGCTTCATCTGCCTTAAATGTACCTGAAGGCCCTTCAATAAATATAACTGCTTTTTATTCCCTTTATTTAGTCTGGCCTCAGATTTTAGGTAGCCTGGATAAGGCATCAAAACTGCCCCATAAAAACACCCTTCGTGGAGGAATCACCCGGGGAGAAGGGTGAGGTTTGCACACACTGTGGGAGGGAAGAGTTGAGCACATGAGAGCTGCTGGGCAGGGAGAGAGGGCTCAGCATGAGCTGCTTCAAAGGATGATCCTACACTCACCCACATCTGGGCACTGCTGCAGACAAAACCCTCCCCCGACAGGGACCTGATGGGAGAGGCCAAGATCAGGATGGAGAGGAGAAGGTGCCACTTGACTGACAAGTGGCTGTGGCTTGTGGCCTCCCCATCAGCCTAAAGAGGGGTCAGAAACAGACAGGCAAGGCAGCAGGGAGCAGGAGGAGAATCAGAGCTGGGGGTGGAAGCTGACCTTCAGCAGTGGAGTCCATCCCCTGTCCCGGGTGGGTGGGAGCTCCCAGGTTGCCTGTGGGGGATCTCAAGAGCCAACAAATCCCTGTGCTCCCCCTGCAGCGGGGGCTGGGGGTCTAGGAGGCAGTTCTGGGGGTGTCCCTGAGCAACGAGGAGCCAGTGCACAGTGTAAGGCAGACCAGAAATGAGTCTGGGATGCCCCGAATGATGGAAGGCAGAGTCTGGCATAAGGAGGGGGAAATGAGAAAGGCAGAGGCACAGACAGGGGTGCAAAAGAGTGGCAAAGGGGACAGAGCAAAGGCAAGGACTGGGTGGAGGAGGTCAGTTTGAGATGCGTTTTGAGGCTCCCACCTGCTCCCTCAGCTCTTGCCTGCAAACCATGGCAGACCCAGCTCTGGACAGGTTCAGAGAAAATAATCTCACAGCACCATCCCACGCCAGCTCAGCCAGCACCCTCGAGCTCTCCCCTGCTCCATGGGGTTTGTGTGCTCCATGGGGTAGCAGGAGGCCTCTGGGAGAAGCTGCCAGAAGTTTCCACCATGTCCAATGGATCCAATGCCAGCTGTCTCCAAGACATCTCTTCTGCTGCCAGCCCGAGGCTGAATGTTACATCAAGACCCTGGCAGGCCCGAGCGTTCAGGCACATCCCAGCACAAGCCAGTCCAGATTTTTACATTTGTGTGAAAAATTGATCAGTGCCTTGCCAATACTGGAAAGTTCAATTCTAAGACTGGAAAGGGCAGCAAATTTGGGGCCGAAGGGGTTACTTTCATTCATGAGCTGTGTCGTTAAAATCTCCAAACACTGACAGTGATACCTGGTAGCAGCTCGGCAGATAACACAGGGCTGTGCTGCTGGGAGTCTTGTCACCTGCTTGTCCCCCTGCTGTTATCTGCACTTCCCCCAGCCACCCAGCTATCTGATCAGAGGGTCCTGAACTCCCAAAACTGCTGCTGTTGACTTCTTAAATAATATCCAGAGCTGCATGTTGAGTGCAATGTGCCCCCCCAGCGCCCCGAAGGACTCAGGTAATCAGTGGCTCTGTGCAGTGTCACACAAGTGCTGCCAAATGCCAGTGGCAGCTCCTGCCAGCGCCTGCCTCGAGCATCTTGTCATCAGCCATCTGCATCCCACAGTCATCCAGACAAAACCCTGCACCGGCCCCCTCACTCCCCAGCCCCGCTCCTCCCTCCGCAGGGATGGTGGCGGAGGATGCAGAGCGGGGAGGATGTCACTGTCACACTGGACCAGGAGCCATTCCCAGCACTGCAGGGGACATGAAGTGGTCCCTCCCTGCTGATCGTGGAGCTGTGGCCACTTGCTCAGCCCTCAGGGCTGAAATGTTGCAGGGCTTCGTCCAGCAGTCCTGTCTGGGGCTGGGGTCTCCTCTGAGGTGGGCTGAGGGGCTCAAGGCCAGGGTGATATGCTGCAGGCAGCCCAGGCATGGTGGGAGCATGGGACACAGGCACCCCATGCTTGTCACCAGCCAAGGAGGGGAAATGTGCTCTGGAAACCACCCTGAGCTGCTTCCCAAAGCCGTGTGGGCAGGGCCAAAGTTCCCAGGACTCCATCCTGGAGCTGTGAACAGGTCTGCATCAAGGAAAGCTGAACAAAACAGGGGATTTATCATGAACAATCGCTCAGCCACACACAGAGCAGGGATCACCCACCTGGAGAGAAGAGGGGATCCCACAGCACCTGGATTTTGCTCACTGCTGTGAAGCTGCACGACACCTGTGACCTCACATCACATCCCAGCTCTCCATCAGGGACCTCCACTGCTGAATCCTGCTGATCTCTGATCCCAAGGGACACATGAGCATCCCTGTCTCCCCTGCTCCCAAGTCCCCACACCAGCTTCCAGGCAGCTCCTGTTACACTCACCTTTCAGCTCTCCCTGTTTCCTTGTTTCCAGGCTGGGAAAAAGTGACAACAAAATTTTGCAGGGAGTTACCTGATTCCAGAAATGGAATCTTTAAGAAAGTCACCAAATGTTGCAACAGAATAAAAAGGTTTCAT
>VXBQ01001297.1:33728-65690 GCA_013400175.1 Phainopepla nitens | reverse complement strand
AGGAGCAGCAGTGGTTCAGGGATGTGGGGAGAGAGCAGGCCCAGGAGGCAGCTTAGCTGGGACCAGCCCCCCCTCCATATGCACGTAATGGGATGGCACGAAGGCAAGTGAGCTAAAAATTAAAGCCTGGCAGATCCTGCCAGGAATGACTTGGAGGAGCAGCTTGCTAATGGTGTAAAAGCTGGTAATAAAAGCTTTTTCAAATACATCAGAAGCAAAGAGCCTGCCAAAAAGTCTGCAGGGCCAAGAGATGGTGAAGATGTAAGAGAAACACTCGGTGAGGAAAAGGTCACACAGATGAATTATCTGCATCATCGTTCAAAGGGAGAGATGCATGAGGTCCCAGCGCCAGAGCAGTTCTTTGGGGATGGGGATCTGGGAAGCATTTCAAACTGAAACATCAATCAGAAGCAGGAGTGAATCACCAGAACCAGGTGGATTTAGCTCTGGAGATCTGAGGAACCCAGTGGTGAAAATGCTGAACTACTGAGCTGTGATCGCCCGTGGGGCCACAGGAGTGGGGAGGGCAGAGGTGGCACCTCCTGAGAAAGGCCAGGGAGGTGACCCAGGGAGGTGACCCAGGCAGGCAGAGCAGGGCCTGGCCTGTGCTGGTGGGGAATGCAAGGTTTGAGGGATTTGCAGTATCAGTTTATTAGAGTGGGTTTTCAGCTCACAAAAGAGGAAATCTGCTCTCGGCACTGCAGCACTTGTGCTCCCACCACACCCACCCTGAGCCTCGTGCCTTGCTCACAGAGGAGGAGGAGGAGGAGGAGGAGGAGGAGGTGCTGCCAGCCCCCTGCCCAGTTCCTCAGCCAGAGCAGCCTCTGCCCGAGCTGGTCGTGACCCTTCAGCCCCTGGGGTGGCACAGCTGCTTCCCCCTGGACGAGGTGAGCTGTGCCTTGGATGTGCTGCTCTCCCACTCCTTGTGGGGAAACCTGGATGGCCAGAGCTCACAGAGCTGCTGGGGTTTGTAGGATGAATCCAGCCATGAGCTGCTGGGAAATACAACTGTGGGTTAAATCCAGCACTAATGAATACAAGCAATGCACGTGGGAAGGAGCAAGGATACAAATGCATGCAAGGATGGAGAAGTTGTGGCTGCCCCTGGATCCCTGGAAGTGCCCCAGGCCAGGCTGGATGGGGCTTGGAGCAACCTGGGACAGTGGGAGGTGTCCCTGCCCATGGCAGGGGGTGGAAGAACAGGAGCTTTAAGGTCCCTTCCAACCCAAATCATCCCACAATTCTGTGATGACTCTAAATTGCCTCCTGTTTCTGAGAGAAGCAGGCAGAGAGTGCAACAAAACCCAGCCATGGCCCAGAAGGCAGAGAGAAGTAAAAGAGCAGAGAAGAGAACCCAACACATCTTCCTGCAACTGATACACACAGCGAGCCCTGCCCTCTGCAAGGGAACAAAAACGGGGAGGGCACCGAAAGGCAGAGCTGGGGGTTAGGGGGTGGATGACCTCCACCCAGCTGGAAAGAAATTAAGTTCCCTGTGGCTGGGGAAGGTGTGAACGAGAGGTTTGCCAGCAGCCTGAAAACCCATCAGCAGCCCCAGGAGGGGAGCATTGGCATTTCTCACACTGCAGGAGCTGAGATTGCCCCGTGGACAGATGGGGTCAAACCAACCCACCTGTAATTATCCTGTGTGACTCATGGCCACAATTCATGGAATTGAAAACGGTCTTAGGGCTCAGACTGGCATCAGGAACCAGAGAAACACAGGATCACTGGCAGATTTCAGCTGGAAGGTATATTGGGAGGTCTCTGGTCCAGCCCCAGTCTCCAGTGGCAGCTGCAAAACTACAGAAGATTGGTTGGGGCCTGGCCCAGTCAGTTTTTAAAAAGCTCTGTGATGGAGACACCATCTCCCTGGGGCACCTGCTGCAGCTCTGTGCTGCCCCTGTGGTAAGGAACACATGCCTCACATCCCCATGGGATTTCCCTTTTTGTAATACATGTTCCTTTGCCTCTGCCACTTTGCCACTGTCCCTGCACAGCTCTGAAGGGAGCCTGGCTCCACCTTCCCTAGACTGGCCCTTGCCAGCCGTGGCAGATGGCTCACTCCTTTCAAGTTCTGCATTCTGCCAGCTGGCCCAGCCTGGTTCTCCCATCCTGGGTTGTGTTCTGAACCCCCCTGAACATCCTGATCACTCTCTCCACCTCTCCTGTACTGAGGGTCCAAAGCAGGGCTCCAGAAATGTCACCCCCAGGGCCAGACAGGGGAGCAGGACCTCACCCAGGCATTCTGGCTTTGCTCCTGCTGGTGCAGCCCAATAGAACCTCAGCCTTCATCACTGCAGTGACACACTGGGGGTGACAGGTCCGTGCCACAGGGTGGCCCAGATGTGACCACAGTCTCAGAAAGTCCAGAAGCTGCTGCTCCAAGAGCACAACAGCAAAGGTTCCTGTCTGCACAGCCCAACTCCTTTGCCAGGCTCCCACCCATGGCTGTGTTTTTGCAGGTCACAGCTCATGCCAAGCATAGAGAGATCAAACATCTGCCCACCAGGAGGGTCTGCAGCTGTAGGGGGTGTCCAGAATCTCCTGTCACATTGATCACTTTGGAGGCACAGAGACTGATGAGTGAATTAACAAACCATTTGAGTTCTTTTTTCTTTAGCTTTTTCAAAGGGCACTGAGACATTCAAGCCCTGCCCCAAGAGCTTGGGTGCAGCCTGGAGCACAGCCCTGTGCTCTGAGAGTGCTGGGGGTGGATTTGTGACTCATTTGTGCTGTCCCAAAGCAGCCACACAGTTCCTTGGGTGGGGAATTCCACAGGCATGGTCTAAGCTCTGGAAACACCTGGTGGGTTTGGAGCCAGGACAGGGCTCTGCTTGTACTCATCCCTGCAAACCTGGCAGTCCAATCCCTCCCCTTCTCACAATCCCCTGCCTCCAATATCTCTGGCCACAAGAAGAGAAAAGCCTGGAGGAGAAGAGGCTCAGGGAGACCTTCTTGTTCTCTGCAGTAAAAGGAGGGTCTAGCTGGGGGATATCTAGCTCTGCTCCCAGGGAACAGGGACAGGACGAGAGGAAACGGCCTCAAGCTGCTCCAGGGGAGGTTTAGGTTTGATATTAGGAAAAAATTTTTTCACTGAAAGGGCTGTCAGTCCCTGGCACAGCTGCCCAAGGCAGTGGTGGAGTCCCCATCCCTGGAGGGGTTCTGAAAGATGTGGAGATGTGGTGCTTGGGGACATGGTTTAGTGGTGCAATTGTCAGCGTTAGGGAAATATTTGGATTTGATGGTCTTAGACGTCTCTTCCAACATAAACAATTCCATGACTCTGTGACTCTATAAGAAAATGGTGCAACTTGCAGTAAAACCCCCAGAGATGACACCTGACTGAGGGCAGCCCACGGTCCCTGGGGCAGAGGCACCTGCTGGGAGCGCCCATGGGAAAGGTGCAGGCCTTTGGGGCGCTCAGAAGGGCCTGGCTGGGGACCTGCTCACGGATGGATCCCTGCAGATCTGCTTGGAAGGGTGAGAAAGGGGTGAGGAGGGTGAGAAGAGCCCCCAGGCAGCCCAGGGGCAGCCCAGCTGTCTGGGAGCAGAGCTCGGAGCGGGGCTGTAGCTCCCAGAGCAAAGCCCTGGGCCCAGGCTGCTGTGCCAAGTCCCTGCGCTGAAGGATGGAGAGCTGTGCTGCGAGGCGCCAGTGCAAACCACAAGAAAGCCAGGCTGGGCTTCTTTGTAGCACTCCAAGCTTGACAATTAATGCTTGCAAGCCACTGAATTATAGGCTGGAGACACTGGGAGCCCAAATGGCAGCTAACGAGTGTTGTTGATTGGCTTTCCGGAGGCCATGGAGACACAGACACTTATTCTTAGAGACATGGGTCCCAGAGGGAGCTCGGCGGACACAGGAGCCTCTCTGCAGCACTCACATCCTCCTGTCCTGGCAGCCCTGAGCCCTCTCACTGGGGGAGTGAGGCAGGGATGCAGGGAAAGGGGGCACCGAGCCCTCACCCACCCCTTTGTTCAGCCTCAGACATCCCAAATCACTTTACTCGCTCTTTCCATGCCGTGTGCCTCCACCCTGGAGGACAGAAGTTGCCCTTGGAAGGTGATGCCTTAGGGTTTCAGCTTTTGTATTTTTCATCTATTTGTAATCCTGCAATTCTTTAGTGTATGACTCTAAACTCCACACACAGTGTTAGCTGCTGCTTTCCCATTTTGGTCAGACACAACAATTCCTCTCCAGGCCTGGCAATCAAGGACACCTCACTGCCTCAGGCCCTGAGAGATGGAAACAGAAGTGACTTGGGGGAAGCAACATTGGGGTAAGTGACTTCATTAGCTGAAGCTGTAATTGGAAGATTAACCCCCAATATGCAAATGAACCAAACTTATAAAAGTGTGAAAACCCATGACCCATCATCCATTTTTGGGTGTAGCCCCTGGGGGGGGCTTCATCTGCCCAAAATGTACCTAAAGGCCCTTCAATAAATATACCTGCTTTTTATCCCCTTAATTTTGTCTGGCCCCTGTTTTTACTTAGTCCCAAAAAGGCCTCAGAAGGTTGAGGTGTGAGGCCAGCAGGTGCCAGTCCCCTGAGGGCTGGGGAGAGCCCACGGGATGCTCTTGGGTCTGGGAGAGCAGTTAGGAAGGATGAGGAGGGGGAGCTGAGCTCCCTTGAGGCAGGTCAGCGTCACAGAACAAAAACCCCACAGTGTCAGGGAATCCCAGGAAAGCATCACACCCCCAGTGCTGTGCACTCCCTCACATATCTGTGCTTCCAGACACACCACCCAGCACAGGAACACTTTACAGTCAGTGCATGTTCCCTGTCACACTCCCAATTAATTGCTGAAGTATTTGAATGCTGGGTTTTCTCTCCATCTCACCAGAACAGAGGCCATGTGCTGCTGCCCTTCCTCTCATCTCCACGCTGGATTTTCCCTCCCTGATTATTTCTGTGTTTATGCTCTCCAAGCACCAGCCAGGCATGAGCCTGGCACCTCCCACAGCAGGGCAGTCAACTCCAGCACTGACTGGAGCAGCCAAGGGCGACCAGCTGGAAAATCACACCCTGGATCAGGCACCACTGCTTCAAGGTCAAGGCAGCCCTGCCCACGTCAGGCTGGGCTCTGGGGTGGCTGCATCCCCTCGAGACACGTCTGAGGAGCACAGGATGGACTGGTTCAAACACTGGAGCAGAGCAGAGCGCCCTGGGCAGCACTGGACAGCCCAGGGCACTCCAGGGGGTTCCTGCAGCATCTGAGAGACAGATCTGGGGCTCTCACAAAGGCACCCCTGGAGATGAATCAACGTGTTTGTAGGGAAGGATTTCTTTAATGCAAAAAAAGCAAACGCCCAAATCTCACCACTGAAATGCATGACTGGACATCTGAGAATGTCCCCAAATTGGATGCTACGTCTCTCAGTGCTCACAACACAGAGATATTTGGGGTTTAGGCTGAAAAGGCTAATTTCTGAGGTTGTCCTCAGCTTTTTGGGGCAAGGAGGATCTTTGTGCCTTCGGCAGCTGCGTGATGGATCTGTGTCTCTTGTGCCACTCAACCCTGTGCCCCAAGTGTCCCTCACCCCCTGCTCAGGCACTGCTGGGACACAGGTTCAGATTCTGTCTCAGATGGGACCTTCTCCCTTCCCCGAGCCTCAGATCCTTCCCTGGCTCTAAATCAAAGTTTCCAACTTTGCAGTTACCATTTAAAAATAAGAGAATAGCACTGATACATCTGAAAGTGCAATGAGGTTTTTAGTGTTGGTTTGTTTTGTTGTTTGGTTTTTGGGGGTTTTTTTGTTTCATTGAAATTCATCCTCTTGGTGGGTGCTGATTTCCCTTCAGCATCTCCATGTCCCTCTTTTGGACACCTTTTAATAGCTCTAAGTCCTTCTCACATTATGGCACCCCAGCACTCGAAGTGAGAGAGCAGCACCTTACAAAGCAGGAAGGTCATTCACCATCCAGTGAAGGACCTGCTGAATGGTGAGTGATGGATTTGATGTCCTTCTGAGGTTCCCTCCCTGCTCCCTGTTGCCACCCTTGAGTTGTGTCACCACTGCCTGTCACCAGCAAATCACACAACAAAGGCACAGTGAGAGTCACACAGTCCTGGGGTGGGGTGGAGACTCAAAGGGAAGAGCTTCCCAAAAAGGCTTTGCTGCTTTCCCAGCACAATCCACCCTGGAGACACTTTCCTCAGGTGCCTCTGAGAACAACACTTTTATCCCAAGAAATTTACAACAATTCCCCGTTATCAAAAATCCATCATTTCACCAAAACCCCCATGAATGTGATTTTCTTTAATTTTCCATTTGTTGTTGCTGAAATGATAATTTTCCTTTTTTTCTTTCCCCATTTTCAGGGTGTTTTAGCAGATTGCTATTTCCCACATCCTTTTGTCAGACCCTGGTTACCACAGGATGAAGGGCACCAGCCTTGGTCTTTGGGGTTTTCTTGTAATTTTCCCTGTGCTAATGTCCAATTTTGCAAACTTCTCCACATTAGAAAAGTGGTAAAAAGGACTGCAAAGAATGAAGATGAAAAGCTAAAATAAACCCAGAGCCCTTAGTAAATCTGGACATCACACTTTTGGGGTTACCAGCGGTGAAAGAAAAGAAATGGGGAAGGTGGGAAGGAGGATGAACAGCCCAAATCTCTTCCATGTCATGGCTGGTTTAATCAAATAATTAAAAGACATTCTTCCTGCTGGGGAAAGAACATAAACCACAGACATTTGGGGCATTTCTTCCCCAGTGCTATTGCTTTCTCCTCAATAAATTTCACCCCTGAGTGAGCTCGGTGCTGCCAGGTTGTGGCAGCTGTCTCTGAACGTCCCAGAGGCGGCATTGCTTTGCCCAGGGTGGTGATTCGGGGAGGAAAGCTGCAAGTTGTGGAGAAGAACGAGGGCTAGACCAGCTGACCTTTAAAGGCCCTTCCAACCCAAGCTGCTCTGTGGTTCTGTGAAGGCACAGAGGGGTCAGGAGGGCACAAAT
Organism: Phainopepla nitens; assembly: GCA_013400175.1. Classification (NCBI taxonomy): domain Eukaryota; kingdom Metazoa; phylum Chordata; class Aves; order Passeriformes; family Bombycillidae; genus Phainopepla; species Phainopepla nitens. The sequence continues at coordinate 58,733 of VXBQ01001297.1, read as the reverse complement.
CCATCCCACAGCCTGTCCCTGTGCTGACAGCAGCGGGGAAGTGTTTGTGGGGCAAAGCTGCAGCCCAAAGCCCTCAGCCACCCAGCACCAGTGTGGAACAGTCCCGAGACTGATGCAAAGCCAGGAAAACCTTGGCTGGTGAGATGCCTTGGGATGTAGCTTTTATATTTTTCAGATCCTGTACTGCTTTAGGGTATAACTCTAAAACTCCATAGCCTGTCAGCTGCTGTTCTCCCTTTTTATTCAGAAAAAACAGCTCCTCTCTAGGCCTGAAACTCGAGGACACCTCTGCCTCAGGCCCCAAAAAGTATAAACAAAAGTGAATTGGGGGGAGCAAACTGGGGGTAAATGACTTCATTACCTGAAGCTGTAACTGGAGGATTAACCCCTGATATCTAAATGGACTGAACTTACAATTGTCTGAAAAACTCGTGTCCATCAACAATCCTGGGTGCAGCCCCTGGGAGGCTTTGGCTGCCCAAGGCCTTCAATAAATCCCCACTTTATTCTCTTAGCCTGGCCCAGCCTCTGTTCCAGGGAGCCACTCCAAGGCATGAGGGGGAGCCCAGGTCCAGCAAAGCCAGGCACACGCTCGCTTGCAGAAGGAAAGAGCAGTGGCGGCTGTGGCAAACACAAAATCCAGCCCTGCAGGCCCTTCCCTGTCCTCCACAGAGGCTGCTCAGCTCCAAGGGATCTCACAGAGTGGCCCTGGGAACAGGATCCCTCTCTGTACCATTTTTTTGCCGATCCAATTCAAATCCAGACCTTGGTCTCCATTTCCATCTTGACAGGGAGGTCGTCCCCCACCTCCTCCCGGGCACCTCCCTCGACCAGCATCATCTCATTTGCAGGTGTCAGGACTCCCCTCCTTCTCCCTGTCAGGAATGTTCATATCAAAAGCCAAGTTTCCAGACTACTTCGAGGCAATGATGAGATTATTTCGGGATGACAAGGCTCCCTGGAAAAGTTACAGGGACAGTTCTTTGGCACAGGGTAAAAGCTGAGAATCTCTGGATTCAGCAACGTGGACAAAGATCCCAGTGTGTATAAATCAGACTGGAGGGTTACTTCTGAGGGGATGTGATACAGCCATCCTGACATTACAGTAATTCTTGGGATAGGCTCACTGAAAGGAGTTCAGGAATTTGAAGTATGGGTGATGAGAAATTATTCTGGAACCAGCATATTCACTTTATTGAGAATAGTGGTAAGGTGCCCATAAATCTTTCTAGGAGCATTTCAGGTACTTTTATGACTCTTGCATAGGATTTATTGCATATTTTCAGAAAAAAAATATAATTTAAATGGACATTGCAGAGCAGTTTTTATAGATTTTATTTATTTTTTAATCTCCGTTGTTTGCAGAGCCCTCCTCAGTGCTGGAAAACACAATTCTGCCCTGCTACATCTCCCAGACAAGGAATTTTGTTTTCTCTCTGCAATGCTGAGCAGGGATGGAGGTCCAGTGTCTTGGGCTGTAACTGGGTGGGGGTAGGTGGGGTGAGTGTCCCTCCTGCAGAGTTGCAGGAGCACTGTGCCTGCTGCAGTGGCTCCCCACAGAGGGACAGTCAGATTTTAGGACAGGCATCCCTGTGCTGGATCTCACTGTGGGAGGGTAACAGAGAGCTTAATGTTGTATTTTAAAATCCATTTTTTCAGCAGTGTTGAGAAATCCCACGCAGCCCTGGCATATCCCAAAGGCTGCATTGGAAAGCTGAGCAGATGAAGAATGCTGGGGAGTGATCCCCATATCTGGGCACAGCTCCTGGGGAGGAGAGGGTTTCTTTCATCTGATTCCTCCAGGAGCACCTGTTATCAGTCATGGAACCACAGAACCTTCTTGAGCTGAAGGGACCCACAGGATCATGGATTCCAACCCCAGGCCCTGCCCAGACCCCCAACAGCCCCACCCTGGCATCCCTGGAGCTCTGCCCAAAGGCTCCTGGAGCTCTGGCAGCCTCGGGGCCGTGCCCATTCCCTGGGGAGCCTGGGCAGTGCCAGCAGCCTCTGGGGGAAGAACCTTTCCCTGAGCTCCAGCCTGAGCCTGCCCTGGCCCAGCTCCAGCCGTGCCCTGGCTGCTGTCCCTGTCCCAGGGAGCAGAGATGGGAGCTGCCCCTCGGGAGGAGCTGCACATCCCTGAGCTCTGCCCTCAGGGTGCTCTGCTCCAGCTGGACACACCAAGTGCCCTCAGCTGCTCCTCCTGTGGCCCCTCCAGACCCTTCCCCATCTCCTTGTCCCCCCTTTGGACACTCTCTAACAGTTTCATACCCAGGCTGGATGTTCCCCCACTCCAGTGGAGATGTTTTCCAAATCTGCAGCACTTCTGGCCAGAAATGCAGCCCTGGAGTTTTGGCTCCTGCAGCCTCCTTTGGACAGCCTGAGTTTGCTTAGCCTTCTCTGGCCTTCCTGTTCCTAATTGAAATGCTGCTCTTGAGGCCAGTCACGTTGTGCTGGTGTCTCCTCTGCTGCTCCCACGTTACAGGGACTCAGGGCAAGCCAGGGCCTGGCATGTCCCAGTGTCACACGCCGAAGGCTGGCAGCGCCTGGCAGGGAAGGGACCAGCAGTGCTGGCACTTTTGCTGAGCTGTGGGCAGGGGGAAGGAGCTGCCTGCAGGGGCTCCATCCTCCTGGCAGGGAGGAGAGGTGCTGGGGCCAGAGGATGGAGTGGGAGGATGGAGCAGAACACGTCGCTCCCAGCCTGACTCCTTCACGGACCCCAACAGCCTCTTCCAGCAGCCCCTTCCCAGCAGTGCTCCCTGGGGGCTCTGCAAGGAGGAAAAAGTTAAACACATTAATCAGGCAGGTCTGGCTCCTTTCCCCTTTCTTCGTCATCATCACCGACCTCTCCAGTTCTGTGGCTTTATCCTTCATTCTCTCTCCCATAAAATGCTTTTCATTTGGTGGCTGTTGTTCCTTTAAATGCTTAAGAAAACTCATAAAACTATGTGGAAACAAGCAGCCGTTTTCTTCTTAGAAAGAAGCTTTGCCAGCAAAGCAGAAAAAAAAATCTTGCTCGAGTGATGCAGAGAAAAGGAAGGAATAAAGGAAGCCAGGGAGCAAGCAGGGACGCAAGCAAGGAAGGTTGATTTTCATATGTCCAGAACAATTGCTTTGCCAAAGACTGTGACCATGAACATCAGCATTTTCAAGGCTTGTTCCAGAGAGCCCATGAAATCTAAATGACAAAAATGGGCTCTTTCATCTCCAGCTGTCAATTCCTAGAGATGTCAGATGCTCTGAGCAGAAAAAGGCAAGGTGGAAACCACCTGTCCTGTGGTCAGGACATTTCTCCTCCCAACTGCTTCAGGCTGAGGGATCAGGATGGAGGAGGAGGTGCTGAGCCCAGACCTGCAGCCCCAGGGGAGCCACCATCCTGCCAGGGTGCAGCAGTTGGGTGGCAGGAGGCTGAAGCAGCTTCCAGCCTCACCTGCAGACTCTCCAAAGATGATGCTGTGGTCAGGTTTACTTGTTAGCAAATCCCTGATAGATATTGCTTGGAATGTGCCTTCTCATCAAAGGCCCTCAAGGACTGTGCATCACAGAAACAGATTGCACTACAAAGATACTCAAGTCCAGCCCCTCGATTTCTCCTCTGTCAGGGCACCAGCTCCTCAAAGAGGACAGGCTGGTGGCTTTTGAGCTGCAGGGCTTCTGCCCACCTGTGCTGATGTGAAGAAGTGACCCTGATGCATTTGCCTTGCCTGTGGTTTCCCTTAGCTTGGTCTTGCTCAAATCCTCCTGACACAAGATCCCAGGAGCTGGTGGTATCAATTTCCCAAACGAGGGAGGTCTCCTTGTGAAGTAAAATCACAGCAGCTAAAAAGCTTCCTCTGCAGGTTCATGAGTTTGTTTATTTCTGTTGCCTTTTATCTAGTAACTGATCTATTTTCTTGCATTTTCCACAGTGTCATTGGAAGCTGAAGCTCACAGTGGGCTCAGCAATTAGTGGTAGCACAGAAATATAAGGCAAAAACAAGTATTGCTAATGAGCTGACACATTAAACAATGAGTCACACTTCCATAAGGAGCCCAAATCGAGTTATAACCCTAAATAAACAAGCTGTGAGAAACAGTTTACAAAATATGAATGTGTTACTTATTTAACTGCTGTTGAGAAGCTGCGATCTGAACCCTGAGATGTATTTAAATATCTGAAACAAATACCCAGTGAGTGGTTTGTCAGACCGAGGCAGTGGGGGCTGGATGGGATGGAGGGAGCCTGCAGCAGCACGAGGGGACCAGCAGCACACTGCCTAGGGATTGTGTCCTGCCCTCATCATCCTTCCACACCTCGTGTGTCCAGGCAGGAGCTGGGACAGCAGGGAATGGAGGCAGCAAAGGCTGAGAGCCAAGAGAGGCGGCAAATGGGAATGTTCCTCCTCTCACAGGTGTCTCTGGGCAATGCCAGAAATTTGGGAATTCTCAGGCTCCTAAAGAAAGTCATCACATGGTCAGGCAGAGCACCTGTGACTTTTCATTTGGGGGCTGAAAAGCAAAACTGAAGATAAATGATTAGTCCTAAATCGAATGAGAAACTTCCTTCGCTTTTTATCAGGGCCTGATGTGACAGCACAGTGGGGAATGGGTTTAAACAGCAGAGAGGTCACTTTGGATTAGATATAAGGAAGAAGTTTTCTCCAGCGAGGCAGTGAGGCCCTGGCACAGGGTGCCCAGAGAAGCTGAGGCTGCCCTGGATTCCTGGAAGTGTCCCAGGCCAGGCTGGATGGGGCTTGGAGAAATCTGAGACATTGGAAGGTGTCCCTGCCCATGGCAGCAAGGATGAGGCGACATTTAAAGGTCCTTTCCAAGCCAGACCTTTCTGTGTTTCTGTGGTTCTGTGGATCTACTGCAAGGTCACAAAAAGCTCAACCCAGAACCTTCTCCAGGCTGAACAATTCCAATTCTCTCCACCCCAGCTCTGTCTGTGCCCCCGAGTGCAGGCTGCTTGTAAAGGAGATTGTATTTACCCCAAAGAGGGGGCAGAGTGTGTGCTGGAGGGGGATGATGTCTCCCTGCCCTCCACCCTGGCAGTCAGTCGTGAATCTCCAGCCTGCAGGTGCCACCAAGAGAGAAGGAGAAGGGTGACAGGGGCTGTGGTGTGGGGATGCTCCAGCTGTGCCCTGCCCTGCTGCACTCTGCTGCTCTGAGACATCCTCAGGACAAAGTGGGCTGTGACCACCCCAGCACAGCTCCATTTCCCCCAGATTGTCAGTCCCCAGCCTCGTCCCTCGCTGTGTTCCCTCTGCCAATGCCACCAGGGCCAGCTGTGGGGTTTGTGACAGCCTCACCTCAGCAGGGCCCAGCTACCCTCTGTTGGAATCCAGGGCACAGGAAATATTCCTCTGCCCATCCTGAGGGGTCTTGTTCCTCAGGAGAGCACAGCTTTTAGTCTTGGGCCATGGAGAAAGCTTCCAGGACTTTGGGATGAGTTGAGTTTTGTGAGTGTGTGAAGTAGATAGTAGTGTAGTTTATCATGGGGTGAAAACTTAGGTTTTGGGTTTTTAGTATGGAGGTGGATAGGAGACAAGATGGAGGATCTGGGTGTTGGCTTTGTCTNAGACAAGATGGAGGATCTGGGCGTTGGCTTTGTCTTCTTGTTCTTCATCCACTCCATTTTATGCAGTGTTGGTGGCACAAATTCATTGGACAGAACCACCCACATTGCAGGTGTTGTGTGGACAGACAATAATTAGTTATTGGTAGTAGAATAAAAATAAAGTACATTTTAGGTACGTTGTAAGAGTTAATTGGATATCACATCTGTATAAGAGTCCTTGAAACTGGACATCTTGGGTCTTGCTGGGACATTTCTCTGAAGTGTGCAAAGCCTGCTGTTGGCCAGGAAATGAACTGGTCAGAAACAACAAACAACCTGAAGACCAAAAATTCAGCAAGTCCCGTTTGCCTCATTTCTAACCCCATCACAGAACTTCTCCGGGGTTTCCCTATCAGGACCACGGGTGGTGGGAGGTTTCCCACAACCCTCCAGGAGGAGCTCAGACCTGTGGTCACAACTCTGATCCTTCCCAGCCCCTCCTGGTATTCCTCCTTCCATCCCTATCCCCATGCCCTCCATCCTCCCACACCTCTCCACGCCTGCCAGTGAGTGACAGTTCTCAAATCACGAGTGGCAAAAGGACTGGCACAAGCTCCTGGGCTGGCAAAGTGAAGAGGTTTTAGAAGTCTATTAGGAATAAGAGAAACCCCAGCAAAGGCAAAGGGTGCTGCTACACAGAGATGGTGAAATTGCTCATAACGAGGCAGGAGAGGCAGACGTGACCAGGGAGCATTTCTGTTCTGTGTGTTTGGGAGGAAGCACTTCCAACACGCAAGGACAGTGAAGTGCTCTTCAGGCTCTTGGTACCTAAGGAGAATGTCAAACAACATCTACATGGGACAAACATTTTCAAATCATCCTAAAAATAATAGTAATCTCAATAATCAGTCTAATTTCACATGTCGAGAGTCTGAAAAGAGCTGGCTGAGGGTTTCTGTAGCCCTGAACAGTTAGTGCTAAATGATTTTATGACCAGAGAAATGAGGTACATCATGTTGGGCAGGTCTAGAGCTCAGACCCCACAAGCACCACAAGAGCACAGAGGAGCTTCGTGAGCTGCAGCAGTGATGAGTTCCTGAGATTGGTGTGAACTGCCTGAGTGGATGGCTGTGTCCTCTAGTCACCCACCATGCCTGCACCAGGTACCTTCAAACAGGGGCCTGATGCTGGATTTGGTGGTTTCAGACCCTGCAGACAACTGGAAGAGCTCTCTGGGGAATGCCCATGCCTTGGGGGTCCAGAGAAGGTCTGCAGACAGCCCAGGTTGGGCTGGGACTGTTTCTCCCAACCCTCTCAAGGTGGCTCAGTTCATCCCAGGCGTGGCCTTGGGATGGTCCATGAGGGGAGGAGGTGATGGGAGCCGTGCCTGCCCTGGGCTTTGCAGCAGGAGCTTGCAGGGCTGACCAGGGCCCTGCAGAGGGTGAGGCAAGGTCCACACCCTCCCTTCTGGGAGGCAGTGCATGCCCAAGGCAGTTCAGGAGGGTGTTTCCCTGGGAATTGAGTCTCCCACACCTCAGGTCAGCAGCAAGGGGATGAGTTATCCACCCCATTGCAAATGAGTGGCTCAGGACAAGCTAATTCCCACCCTGGAAATGCGCTTTTGTCTCCAATACCTGCAGGGGAGCCCGGGGTGAGCAGCCCAAGGGGTCCACCCACATGGGAGAAGCTGGTGTTTGACCAGCTTGAAAGCCTCTTTCTTTCCATACACAAAGAATCAGAGAATTAGAGAATTATTTAGGTTGGAAAAGGCATCTAAGAACATCGAGTCAAACCACACAGGGACACTGGAGTGTCTGGACAGGGCCAGACCTGAGCTCCATCCAAGCCCTGGGCCACCTCCAACCAGCAGCAGATGCTCAGAGGTGCAAGGCCAGCACTGAGCCATCCTTTCCCACAGAATTTTTCCTGGCTTCAGGAATGATGCAGGAGCTGCACATAGCACTTGAGTCAGTCCAGCAGCCCCTGTGGCAGTCACCCTGTTGTCCAGGAATTTGTCTAACCTGCCTTTCCAGACATTGACATTTTGGGCCTTTGTGACGTAGCGTGGGTGTGAGTTCCACAGTCCAATTACACACCACGTGGAAAAGCATTGCTGAGGCAGGAACTTGAATGCTGGATGTGGCTTTGGTGTCTGGATTTTCTAGAGGATGTGGAAAGCTTGCAAGTGCTGAGGAAAGAGCCACAGAACTTATACAAAACCTGGAATAAACACCTTGTGGGGGGATATTCAGGAAGCAGAACTCAACAGGAAGGATAAATTGGAAAGGGATTAAATCCCATGGCTGGGAGGGATCTTTGGTCCACAGGGGCAGAACCCAGCCTGGACACCCAGCTAGAACCAGTTTTGCTGGAAACAAGGCAGATGTTCTCAGTGTATGGGAGTTTAGCTGCAAAAGGGGGAGAGTCCATCTCTTGGTGCTTCTGCAAAGATTCAGCAACAACCTTTGGGTTCAAGCTGCAAACCTGCTCAAACTGCCTGGTTTGAGGCACATTTCCAAGGACATGCCCAGTGACGGCTCCCACCAGGCAAAGCCAAAACCACCAGATCTCAGTGGCCGAAAAGTTCATTCTGTCTTCAAATCTAGTGAATCACAGACCCTGCCCCAAGGCCAGCAGCACTTCCTTCCTCTCTCAGAGCTGTCCCATCAGCACCATTTCCCACGTGCTCCCACCTGGGCTCCAGGCTGTCACTGTCCCCAGGAAATGAGGCCGTTACTGTGCACACAGTGGCCAAGACCCAAGCGCCAGGCTCAGCCCAAACCTCTGCTCCAGTGGTAAGTGGGACTTGCCTGCAACCTCCTGCTGGCACCTACCCCAAAAACAGGTGTTGGGTGACCCTGCACCCTTTGAGTGGGGGTCCAGGCCACTGGTTAGCAGAGACCCCTGAGAGGAGAGAGAGGAGAGTGTGTCCCTGTGGTGTGGCAGAACAGACCCTTCTCTGTCCCTCCATCAGGCTAAGATTGTTAGATGTGACTTCTCATATTTTGCACGCCTTATATCCCACCAGCTGATAAGATCCACTTACACAATGTATCACAAATTATTGCCTCCACCTATTGGAATGAACCTTACCATGGTAAGGCAATTAACCAAAGCTCAAGACCTGACTAAAATCTTGAAAGATATCCGAGAAAATGGACAAAAAATCTCTAGTTACTGTCTATCATGATACAAAAAGGATATACAAAGTTATACAGAAGCTGAAACAGGATATTAGTCATCACTGGTAGGATACACTCTTTGGATGGTCACCAACTGCAACTGGAATTTTAAACACACTGTTACAGCCCATAATTGTAATATTGACACTAATTGGTGTAACCTTTCCCACACCATCCTTCCATGCAAGGGGCTAGGGAGGGACAGGGGGACACTGCAGGGCCAGAGGGCAGGGAGCTGCCACCAGGAGCCTCCTGTACCCACACGAGGGCTGGGACTCCTGCCAGAAATGTCCAGGGGCAAAGCCAGCATGAGACTCATCCAAAGCCTGTGAGACTGTTGGTGACACCTTGGTCACATGTGACTCCTGCACTCACCCATCTCAACCTCCCCCGCTATCTCCCACTGGGAAACACCCAGGCCATAGAATCAGAGAATAACAGAACATCCTGAGTTGGATAAGGACCATGGAGTCCAGCTCCTGGCACAGGACAATCCCATCAATCCCACCCTGTGCCTGGGAGTGTTGTCCATGCCTTTCTGGACAGTGTTCACCCAGCACACCACACCTGAGGGACTCTGGCCTCTGTCACCAAGGGCAGAGGTGACCCCACATCCAGGCAGAGCTCAGCAGGGCTCTGGTGTGTGACACTCTGGGTGTCACCCTGTGCTGGGCACACAGTCAGGGAAGTCATGTGTGTTCCTTTGGGACAGTCACTGGGATGGCCAGAGGCACCAGAGCATTCCCAGTCAGCCTCTGGGACACAGATGAAGTGCTGGGAATGATCAGGTCCCAGCCCTACCCCGCAGCAGCGACAAAGAGAATGAGGATGCCAGGAAAGAAGTGAGGGTCACAGTGAGAGGGGGAAAGGGTGAGTCCAGCCCATGGGGCACAGACCACATCCTAGGGCAGTGCCAGGCCCTGACAAATTCAGCTGGCAGAGGAGCACCTCAGGCAGCTCTGGTGGCTTCCTCTCTGCACCACAGGGTTGCCCACGCTGATCCAGGTGAGAGGATGGGGCACAAAATCCTTGAGGCTGTGGAAGGGGCAGAGGACAGACCCCTTCTCCTGGCCAGAGAAGCACCAGGAGCTCCAAGGCAAGGGGCTCAGGGCCCCATGGTGGCTGCTGGGTCCTCTCCCCACCTCGGGCATGGCAGGTGCCCTCAGCAGTGCAGGGAGAACTGAAGGGTCAGAGATGGAGCTGCACCTCGGCTCCCCTCTCCCACAAGTTGCCCAGAGGATCCCAAGACCACTCCTGGCCCCGAGCACAGCCCTATCCAAGGGCAGAACAGGGTCCAGGGCAGCAAGCAGCCCGGGGCAGGATCAGGGCAGGGAGCAACTCCCAGCCTCCGAGCTGGTGGGTATTTTTATCTCTTTCTTTCTCCAACTTGCCTGTTTCCCAGCTCTTTCCCCTCAGGGCAATTTCCTCTGCTGGCAGCACTGTGTTCAGGAGGTGTGAGGGCAGCAGCTCCTGGCCCCACACCATGAACCATCCTCTATCCCTCAGCAAACAGCTCGGAGCTCCCACCACGGGCAGCCTACCCCTGGTAATTACCTCAGCACACACCTTGGTTCTTAAGTACATGGTTAGAAACAGATCAGTGTGAGACATCTCCTTAAGTCTCATCTGGGAATCGCTGCTATCACCGAGCCCTGCTTCCCCAGTCAAAGATGATTTACTCTGATCTGCACTATTGATTTTATGGTGGGAAATGTGGTGATACCTAGAGAGAGAGTGAGACAGAGATTTGACTTATGTGAGCATGTGGGGAAGGCTCCAGTCCTCACCATAGCGCCTGCCTTTTCTGCATCTGTACCAGAATTATTTGTAGTGTTTTATGCACCCATCTGCTCCCTGCATGCTCTCTATAAATCTCACTGGCTCTCTCACACACACACATGTTTGCTTTCCATGTAGATTACTTATGATGAGAGTCTAATTAGACCCAGGGAAGCCTGCCTACAGAGCGAGCCTGGGGAGAGCTTAATTAAAGTCAATGGAGAAAATTATAGGGGGAAAAAAAAAATTAGGGCAGCAAGGAAAAAAATATCAAGAAACCAAGGGGAAAAAAAGGCAGAGAAGTAACAGCACCAGTGAGGGAGTGTGTGAGGCTGCCAGGTTTCTGGGAAAGCCACCCTGAGCACCAGGACCAAGGACAGGACTTGGTGCTGTGGCCTGGAGAGCTCGGGGGGTGTTTGTGGGGTAGGAGTGGGGCTGGTGACAAGGCAGGTGGGTGCACACAGCCTTGTGCACAGAGCTGAGCAGGGATCCTGCCCTCCTGCCCTCCTCCCGGGGGTGGATGCTGAGGATGCCTGAGACCACCCTGCTCTGGATCCTCTCCACATGCACCTTGAGCTGTCCTGGTCTCAGCCACGCCCCAGGTCTGGGAGCTGGGCAAGCAGGAGGTGAGCAGGGATGCACAGGGGCTGGTTCCTGGTGTGCAGGGATGCACAGGAGCTGGTTCCCTGTGTGCAGGGATGCACAGGGGCTGGTTCCTGGTGACCAGGCATGCACAGGGGCTGGTTCCTGGTGTGCAGGGATGCACAGGGGCTGGTTCCTGGTGACCAGGGATGCACAGGGGCTNCTGGTTCCCTGTGTGCAGGGATGCACAGGGGCTGGTTCCTGGCCTGCAGGGATGCACAGGGGCTGGTTCCCTGTGTGCAGGGATGCACAGGGGCTGGTTCCTGGCCTGCAGGGATGCACAGGGGCTGGTTCCTGACATGCAGGCATGCACAGGGGCTGGTTCCCTGTGTGCAGGGATGCACAGGGGCTGGTTCCTGGCCTGCAGGGATGCACAGGGGCTGGTTCCCTGTGTGCAGGGATGCACAGGGGCTGGTTCCTGGCCTGCAGGGATGCACAGGGGCTGGTTCCCTGTGACCAGGGATGCACAGGGGCTGGTTCCTTGCTGTGCCCGTTCCCCAGTTCCCAGAGGGAACCCACTCTCAGTCTCATACAGGAATTTGTTCCCCTTGTGGGATGTGAGGGATGGAGAGCCCAGCCTGGGAGGGCAGCAGGGATTTCGGGTGTCACCTCAGGGCACTGAGGGCACCCACTGTGACTTCTGCAGGGCAGGACACTGCTGTCCCCCAGCAGTGGCACTGTGGGACCCAGTGACACCTGGCTTTTTCTTTCAGAAAGACTTCATTTAAAGACCACAAATGATGGAGAATCCGCCACATCTCTAAGCAAATTGCTCCAATAGTTAATTATACTCCCTGCTTAAAAGATGCATCTTATTTCCAATTTAGGTTTTTCTAGCTTCAGCTTCAAGCCAATGAATCTCATTACATTTTTTATCTGCTAGATTAAAAACCCCTCCATTATCAGAAATCTCCTCCCTCCATAAGTATTTATAGACTATGATCAAGTTGCCTCTTAACCTCCCCTTGATAAAGTAAATAGGCTGAGCCACTCCATCTCTCTCAGTCAGTCAGGCCTTGCACACCTCCACCCATTCCTGCTCTTCCCTGAGCCCTCCCTGCACCTGCACCATCCTGGGCCACAATCCTGGGTTAGGGCAGGTGAGGAGGGGGTGTCCTGGGCTTGAAATGTGGCAGAGGAGCAGGGAGGCTGGCTGAGCCACGGGGCTGCTGCAGGAGGGCTTGGGGTGGGGGAGATGCACTCTGTGGTGCCAGCACAGAGGAGATCCCACAGGGGATACAGAGGGGGACAGGAATGGAGATAAGAAGGTAGGAATCATGGAATCACTGGGCTTGGAAAAGACTTCCAGGAACATCAAGTCCAACCTTCAGCTGAATCCCACTGTGCCACAGTATCATGAAGTGCCGCAGTTGCTTGGTTTTTGAACACTTCCAGGGATGTTGACTCCACCACTGCCCTGGGCAGCCTCTTCCAGTGCTTGACCACCCCCTCAGTAAATAAACTTTTCCTGATATTCAACTGAATCTCCTGAAGTGCCACTTGTGGCCATTTCCTCTTGCCCACTTGTTCCCTGGGAGCAGAGCCCGACCCCCCCGGCTGTCCCCTCCTGGCAGGGAGTTGTGCAGAGCCACAAGGTCCCCCCGATCCCCCTTTTCTCCAGGCTGAGCCCCTTTCCACCTCCCTCAGCCACTCCAGCCCCTTCCCCAGCTCCATTCCCTTCTCTGGACACACACCAGCATTTCAATGTCTTTCTTATCACGAGGGGCACAAAACTGACCCCAGAATCTGAGGCTGGACGTGCTGACAAGAGGGAAACCAGGAGAAGAGAGATATGATACAGGGAGAACATCAGCTGGGTGAGGGATGAGTGCAGCAGCATTTTAGGGGCAGGACCTGCAGCATCACAGGGCAAAGTCAGCTGGGAGTGATGCTGCTGCACCAAAATCGCTCAGCAAGGAGAGCTGAGCAAGTGCATCTGTGCAGGCAGCAGGGAAAGAGCTCAAGATGACCCACACGGACAGGTCTGGGGGCTCTGGCAGCTCTCAGAGAGGGTTAGCTCAGGTTCAGGGTCATTTGTGCCCCTCTCGGAAGGTGCCACCTGGGAAACGGTGGAGACTTCACCTGAGTGAGGATGGCAACACCTGGAGAAGCTGAGCTGGGAAATCTCTCACATTACGGCTCTGTGCTGGTGCCAGAGGTGTGATGAGCTCCCCCAGGACTGTCCTGTCTGGGACAATTTGGCATCAGCAGTGCAAATGTCTCTTCAGCCAGCTGCTGGTCCTGCAGTCATGTTGACAAGCACGGGTTGAGCTTCCTTCCAAGGCAAAGAGAGAGGCCCTTGGGTGATGAGTGTCTCCTCCACAGGGCCTGCTCCAGCCCTGGCTGGGAGTTGGGCAGGGTGGGCTGATGCCTTGGCATCATCCTTATGTAGTGTCAGACAGACACACGCCCTCCCCAACGTGCCTTTGGCAGCGCCATCCCCCCCGCTGGGCACCTTCTCCTGGCTCAGCACTGTGTCCTTGGGGTCACTTGAGCCAGCCTTGGCAGGAGCTGCACCCAGAATGCTGGAATCTGATGGGAACATGCCTAGGCTGCCCACAGGCTGGGAACTGTCTGCCTTCCGTGGCACCTTCAGTGCTTCCCCTGTCCTTTGTGCCACCCCGTCCCCCATGCTCTGCTGTGTGACAAATCCCACAGTCAAGGGCAGTGCTGTAGGACCAGTGGCTCTGGTCCTTCCCCTTCTCTGTGTTCCAGACTGCCAAATCCTCTCCATTCAGGCTGAAAAAGGGGTTTCCTAGAAAGCAGTGATACAGATGTGCTTCTCCTCACAACATCCAGCTGTGGATTCCAGCTTAGCCTCATCCTCGCCAGCTGACAGCTGGAGCATCCTGGAGCAGGGCTGCGCCCAAAGCCACCTCCTGCATGCTGGAGACCCAGGAACTCGGGGTCTAGGGCAGTGCAGGGTGCACCAGGCTCTGGGGAGCTGCTCCTGCAGGCCAGGGAAATCAGGCTGCTGCTGTGTGCACAGGCAGCACGCGGGGGGAGGCTGCCTCCAGCCCTGGAAAGCCTCCTCACACCCACAGCTGCAGAGCCTGGCTCATCCTGCCTGGTGTCAGATGCAATAAGGGAGATGAGCTCCCCCAGCACGGCCAGCACACACTGTGTGGTCTCCCTCTGGCTTTAGGCTCCCAGAATTTCTTCTTCTCTCTGAGAGATGTCAGGTTGAATAAAACTAAATAGATCCTGATGGAGGAAAACTGCAGTTAGGTGGGTTGGCTGACTGCTTGCCTTCTTTTTGTTTTGTTTTCTAACTTGCCACAGTTAGAAAGCCACCAGGGAAATGTACTGGCAGGCCCTCGGTCACGGTCCCTCGCTCTTCCAGGCCGTCTCCCCTGAGCCTGCTTAGCTCTGCCTCCCTGCCAGGACAGGAGGCCACTCCAGTCCCAGGAGAAGGGTCAGCACCTGACAAGTGTGAAATGAAACTTGTGTCACCTCGTGCCTGGATGATTAGGAAAGGATTGCCCGTCCCTGGTGGCTCCAGGCCAGCAGGGTCCTGCCCAGAGCCACCCCCCTGTGCTGCTCCCAGGAGCAGATGGCAGCCCAGGGCGGTGACCTGGGGGCAGACAGAGCCCATCCCGTGGGGGTGCCCTGCTGGCGGCAGAGCAGGACACAGACAAGCCCTGAGTCCTTGCAGAGTGACCAGATCTCGTGACCTCAATGTGCATCTTGTGATGTTTTTTACTCCCACAGCCCCTGGTCCTGGCATCATGTGAGCCCTGGTGCTCCTTCAGCTGTGCCACTTTCCGAGGCACATGGTTTGGGGACTGATTGGGAATGGGATGGTTATGGAATCATTGATTCACAGAATGGCTTGGATTGGACCTTAAAAATCATCGAGTGCCACCCCTGCCGTGGGCAGGGACACCTTCCACTGTCCCAGGTGGCTCTGAGCCCTGTCCAGCCTGGCCTTGGGCACTGCCAGGGATCCAGGGGCAGCCACAGCTGCTCTGGGTAGCCATGATGGATAA
This sequence comes from Phainopepla nitens, assembly GCA_013400175.1. Classification (NCBI taxonomy): domain Eukaryota; kingdom Metazoa; phylum Chordata; class Aves; order Passeriformes; family Bombycillidae; genus Phainopepla; species Phainopepla nitens. Next base: position 43,605 of record VXBQ01001297.1, on the reverse strand, counting down.
AAGCACCCCAAGAAGGCAGGGCATGCTCCATCAGTTGTGTTAAGATTTGATTTTTGACCTTGACTTACAATTCTGAGCAAGGCCAATTTGCATTCTCCCTTACCTGGAAGCCATCAGCCAACAGGTCCAGAGCACCTGAGAGGCAGCATCCAACAGTCCTGAAAAGGAAAAAAAACTGGACGAATGTGACAAAGTGGCTACTGGGGAGCTGCTCCAGCACTGGCTTTCAAGAGTTCCTGAAGGGGCTGACAAAGTGGAACAGCAGACAGATGTTTGGGGTACATGTCATGACAACATACCAAAAGAAAATGCCATCATTCTGAAGCAAATTCTCTCTGCAAAACATCTCCCAAGGTCAGCAAAGACCAAGCACAGAAGATGATGAAAATGCACCAAGTGAAAGGAATTCAAAACTCTATGTTAAAACACATCTTGGTGGTGACCGTGATGTTGGTGCTGGGTTGAACTTAAAAGGTCTTTTCCAGCCTTAATGACCCAATGAAAATTCACCTCAGGGCACTGGAGCTGCTCCACTCCATGCCTAGATGTGTGTGCACTACCTGAGCTCAGCTCTGCTGTCCCACCTTGGCCAGACAAGGCCACTGACAGCACAGGTCCACCCCACACGTGGGACCCTGACTCAAAGTCAGGGACAGAGCACAGAAGCCCCAGGGAATCCCACAAACTCTCAGAGCATCTGTGGCCCAAGGTCAGCCCAGACCTGCTGGATTTCTCAAAGAAAAGTTGCTTCTTGTTAGAGGAATGTGACCCAGATTCCATGGAACGGTGGGGATTGGCACATGGAGCAGAAATGCAATTCTCTCGCTGTTTCCTTACTGGATTTTTGGAGATGCTGAGGACAGCAGGGCAGCGTCCATGATTTTGGAGGCTCAGCTCAGTAATTCCTTCCTGGTGTATCAGCTCAGGCTCACACACAGGTGATGAACCATCCAGTGGGATGGAAGGGAAGTGCCAGATCCCAGTAAAATCCCAACCAGCAGCTGCCAGCGAGGGCGGTGCTGCCCCGTGCCCTGGATCTCATCACAGCCCCCATGCCCTGGCGTGTGACAAATACACTCTGCAGTGACATTACTGGGAACAGCAGAAATAGGCCAGTCATAGACTTTTCTCTGAAATATTTTCTTCTAGTTTATTCCAGGTGTCCTCATGCGCCTCCCAAAACTCAGCAGTTTTCAGACCTGGGGCTTTGTCTCTTCTGGTTTTGGTTTATTTTTTTTTTTCTTCTCTTCTTTCTAGTCTTATCTCTTTTTCCTTTTTGGTGAAGGAGGAAATGAAACCGATGGAAATTTTTAGGTCATTAAAACTGAGATCATCCCAAAACACTACTTTTCTTTTAAAGGACAGGAATTTAATATCATTTTTGCCGATCTAATGTTGTAATGTTTCACTCATCTCTGACCACAGCAGATTTCAGAGACCCCTCTGATACCTGAATGTGTCCAGACCAGATCCCAGAGCCTGTGAGTATTTTGGGTCCCACCAGCTGATCCAAACTTTTTTCCATGAGCAAGAAAATGAACAGAGGTGCCTGATGCAGACACACAGCGAGGGGCAGACACAGCCAGGCCCTAAGCAGTGAACAATCCACACCCTGCCAAGGTGGCACCACATCTTCTGACCAGGAATCCAGCTGTGCTATGCTCACCCAGCACAGGTGTGTTTGAGGCTCTGGCATTTCCTGGGAGCTGTGATGTCTGTGGTGGCAGCAGTAGCAGGAAAAAAAGACAAATGTCTCCTGAGCCCTATCATCAGACCACGAGGCCAGAAATGTGTCCACAATAGGATGGCAGCTGATTGTCCTCCTTTCCTTTACCACTGAAGGTTCTCCAACATGGCTTAACAAGCCCAATCTGTGTTCTGCTGTTAGAGGGAAGGTAGAAAAGTTTGGGTAACTTTGCACTGAAACGTCTTACCCCTCCCAGGGAGGAGCACTCTGTATTTCTCATGGGAGAGGGCACCTCTTTAACCATGCTCTTCTAACAGGGTCCCACTGAGTGGGCCTTGCTACTGTTCTTGGGTCATGATTTCTTCATGAGAAACAAATCCTGGTGCTGTGCAGGAGCACAGCCGTCTCTGAGCATCTCAGGAATCTGAGCAAGTGCTGGAAATCAAAACCTGTGGGCAGCCACCTCTCCTCACTGCAGCAGAGGTTAATCAGCGCTGATTAAAACCAGGCTGAATTTTCCTAGAGAGGCTCTAAAAACCTGAATTCCAAGCTGCACTCCCCCATGCCCCCCACCCTCAGACCACGAGGCTGAACCTTCACAGGCTCCTTGGCTTTCTAGGGCTGAGCCCCTGATCCCTCTGAGATGGAGGCTCTGCTTGGCCTCAGCCATCTCCAAAGTGTTTTGTCCCAGGCACAGGGGTTTGAACATCTCGGTCTTCCCTACACTGCAGTGACATGAGGGTGGGAGAGGGAAGCTCAGGCCCCATGGTGGCGAGAGGGAGGGATCCCCCCGTGGGTGCTGGGGCTGTGCTGGCACACCAGAGCGAGGTGCTGCTGCTCACCGCTGATTTATTGGCAGGGCTGGTAGGTGTTGCATTGGGTTAAGTATTAACAGATCTCATGAGCCTCATTAGCTGTCCTCTTTTCACTCTCCAGCTGAAGAGTTACTGCTCCAAAATCTATAGTGCCTTGGCAGCTGCCTGGCTGATTCCCAGGTTAACCCTGACAGGGCTGCTCCCTCAGGCTCTCCGCGTGATCCCTGCGCACGTGGCGCGTCACAAACCGCACACATCCCGGTCCTGGGGCTGTCCTGCTGCTGGCCAGCGAGGCAGGAGGCCTCTTGGATCCAGTCCCAGTGGCAAGGAATCCTTTCTTGGGTCTGGTGTACCTCTCATCCCATCACCACATCCCCCCAGGCTCCCAGCAAGCCCTTTTCCCAGAGCTCACAGGTTGCTCTTTCCCAAGAAACAGAAGACTCCAAGCGTTTTTGTCAGAGAATCACACAATATTAGAATGATTTGCATTGGAAGGGACCTTTATAAGTCACTCAGTTCCACTTCATTCCATCCCCCTGCAGGGCAGGGACACCTTCCACTAAACCAGGTTCTTTTGGGGTCTGTCCAACCTGGCCTTGGACCCTTCCAGGGATCCAGGGGCAGCCACAGCTTCATGCACATCTCTGCCCTCCAGAAGCCAGAGGCCCTCTAAGCAGAGAGCCAGCCTCCCCCAGGCCTCTTTCAGACATGCCAGCAAAGGCTGGCTCCTGGTGCAGAGCCCTGGGCACTGGGATATCCCCCTGCTCAAGAGGCCTCAGCTGGGAACAGCCCACAGGGTCTGTAGGAGGGATCTGCCTGGCTGCAGGTGGCACCTGTCCACCGGCATCTCCATCAGGGCCAGCCTCCCAGTGATGCAGATGCCATCTGAACCCATCACCCCCAGGGCAGATGCCAACAGGCTCAGGGCTCATGGGCTCTGCAGGCCCCACAGGGGGTTCAAACTGCAGACACCCCCGTGCTTGGTCAGGCACAGCCCACGGCAGGGATCTCCTGCCATGAGTTGCCCAGGAGGTGATGCAGTCCATGACAAACTGCTGGAGGTGTCACATCCCCCAGGTCACTGGGGCAGCCAGAGGGCTGCAGATCTCCGGGGATCTTTGCTCAGAAGCACCGAGCACAGGGCCAGGAGTGACCATGGGAGCCTCAGGTGTGACCCCTCAGCCATGGGCTGGCCCAGGCAGCTCTAGGGATGGGATTCAGCTGATGGGATCCCCTCGGGTCCTGGTGGGGATGGGCATGCAGTGCTGCCAGGGCAGTGTGCTCAGTTGCTCTGTCCCCACACCGCAAAATATTTGGGCCTTTCTCCTGCTGGAGCCCTTTCTCCTGCTGGAGCGTGTCAGGATTTGGCTTCCTTGAGAGAAAGCTGCAGCCATCTCCATCTCACTGTGTCCCTGGCAGCCCAGAGCTGCTTCATTCACAGCAGATCCTTATGGTCTAACAGAGGCATCAGCAGCAGGGACATTCTGTGGAGCTTGCTGGGTTTTCTGCTGCCCTCCAGCTCCAGCCTCTCCAAGCGAGTGCCCACAACCCTGGTGGTGCAGCAGGAGCTGGCAGGGAGTGCAGGGGGGTGGCATGACCTGGTTCTCCTTCTCAAGGGCAGCTCTCGCTTCAGCAAGCCTTGGACAGTTCCTGCAGCTCGGGGTAAGTCTGTGCTGGAAAGTACTTCCTTCAGATCTGTTAATTGTTAAACACGGGGCTTTAATTAAAAAAAGAGTCAAGTACATTACAGGGAAAGCTGGAGGTTAACAAGCTGGGCAAGGTCATTATCTGACCTGCTCCTCCCCTGCCCCTCCTCTGCCCTGACGGGACTGGGAGGGGCTGAGCAACTCCCATCCCTCATAAACCAGCCTGTGCAGGCAGGAGTTGCCACGCAAGGGACCCTCACACCCAGCCTGGCCCCCTGACCCGGCCCAGGACAGGCAGAGGGCACTGGGAGCTGCTGGTGGGGACCTGGGCACTCCCCAGTGCTGGGGGAAGAGTTGTGCTGGTAGTGACCAGGGTGAGGGTCAGCGTGGCTCTGCAGCGGGCAGTGAACTCCTCAGGGAGCCTCCTGCTGCCTCTGAAGGCAGCTGGGAATGACCCCACGTGGTGGACAGGCTGAGGTGGGCTGGGGAAAGGTGACATCTAAGGGAGCTTGGGTTCAGGGAATGCTCTGCCACTGTGCAGAGCTGGCTGGGAGCCCTGCTGGTGCTCACACAGCGGCAGTGTCCCCTGGTGCCTCTCCTCCCTGCTGGGTGATGCTGCAGGTCCCCACAGCCAGCACACTGCCCACCTCACCCCCCTTCTCAGGGCTCTCCTGGGAGCTCCCTTGAGGCAGGAACCAGCTCCTTTCTTCCTCTCAAGGACAGAAACTTGTGCTAGGAGAGGTCTGAGCCTCATCTGAGAGAAGAAAAATGAGTTTTCACAGCCCTTAAGCTGCTCCTGTAGAAGGCCCAGTGCTTCCCAGTGGACTTTTCTGCAGCTCCCAGAACAGCACCAGGCAATCAGGTGCCCCAGAAGCTCAGCACTTACTGTCACTCGTGAGCAGCTTCGTGTGGTTAAATACCTTTGCAGACACGGAGCTAAGTGACAGCCTGAAGGTCAGAGAGGAGACCAGCAGGACTGCAAGCCAGGAAACGATCCCAGGCTGGCCATCTGAGCGCTGGGGGGGCGTCAGCCTTTGGCCAGATGCTATTCACCAGCCCATCAATAAGTTGGCAGTCAATACCAAATCTCTCCGGATAGAGTTTGTCGATGACACAAAGATTGGCAGAGTGGTGAATAATGAGGCTGTCACATGGAGCTGGATCGCTTCCCTCGCTGGGCCCGTTCCAACAAAATGGGTTTTAATAGCCTCACCAGGGAAGCAGCGCGGGGCTGGGGCTGGGCTGGAGGCTGGGCCAGTGCTGGCAGGATGGGAGGGCCCGTGGGAGGCTCTGGAGGTGGGACAGGGGGGTGTCACCTCCTGGGATGGGGAGGGACGGGGTAACACTGGTGCCTGGAGTGGCTCCCTGGAACAGAGATAAAAGGATAAAGTGGGGATTTATCAAAGGCCTTCAACAGATACACCTTGGGCAGCCAAAGCCTCTCAAGGCTGCACCCAGGATGGACGATGGGCACGAGTTTTTCAGACAATTTTAAGTTTACACATCAGGGGTTAATCTCCCAATTACAGCTTCAGGTAATAAAGTAATTTACCCCCAGTTTGCTCCCCACAGTTCACTTTTGTTTATACTTTTTTGGGCCTGAGGCAGAGGCTGTCCTTGGTTCTCAGGCCTGGAAGGATTGTTTTGTTTGACCACAATGTGAAGAGAGCTTACTAACACTCAGAGTTATATACTAGTGCAGTATAGGATCTGAAAAATATAAAAACTAAAATTTTAAGGCATCAGCACCTGCCTGGGGTGGTGCTGGGGCAAAAGAGCCCCTCAAGCTGAGGCACAGCATGCCAGACCTGAGACCACTGAGCCTGGGGGTGTCTGGCTGCATGCAGCAGCCCTGAATGAGAATCCCAAATCCTTCTCTCTCCCTACTCTGTAGGCAGGAAAAACCTTTCTCTAAACAATTTGGAGCTCCTAATGCTCAGCTCTTCAGTGAGGACAGCACCAAAGGAAGGGCAAAACAACTGGAAAAGGTCTCCAAGAATACCAGGTCAGGGTCAGAACAGGGATGTCAAAGGTCATTGGCCAAGTCTCCATGCTCAAACCCCCTGCCCTGCTGTCCCAAGGGTCCTTCATGCCCCCACAGCCTACAGCCAGCCCAGTAGGTTTGCTCAGCATCACCACAGGCATGTATAGCAAGGGAAATGGGTTTTCTTTCAGAAACAAAAATCCAGAGCATGTTACTGAATCAGGATACTGGTCCCAGTGGCAAGGAATCCTTTCTTGGGTCTGGTGTACCTCTCTTCCCATCACCACATCCCCCCAGGCTCCCAGCAAGCCCTTTTCCAGAGCTCACAGGTTGCTCTTTCCCAAGAAACAGAAGACTCCAAGCGTTTTTGTCAGAGAATCACACAATATTAGAATGATTTGCATTGGAAGGGACCTTTATGGGTCACCCAGTTCCACTTCATTCCACCCCCTGCAAGGGCAGGGACACCTTCCACTAAACCAGGTTCTTTTGGGGCCTGTCCAACCTGGCCTTGGACCCTTCCAGGGATCCAGGGGCAGCCACAGCTTCTCTGGGCAACCTGTGCCAGTGTCCCAACACCCTCTGAGTAAAAGATTTCTTCCTACATGTAGTGTAAATCCACTCCCTTTTATTTTAAAAACATCACTCGTTGTCCTGTCACAACAGACCCTACAAAAATGTTTATCCCCATCTTTTTTACAAGCCCCTTCAGGCCCTGCCAGGGGCTCTGAGCTCTCCCTGGAGCTTCTCCTCCCCAGGGGAGCACCCCCAGCTCTCCCAGCCTGGCTCCAGAGGGGCTCCAGCCCTGCAGCAGCTCTGGGGCTCCTCTGGGCTCTCTCCAGCAGCTCCAGGTGCTGCTGATGTTGGAATTCCCAGGGCTGGGGGCAGCTCTGCAGGTGGGATCTCACGGGGCAGAGGGGCAGAACAACCTCCCTTGACCTGTTGGTCAAGTTGAATTTGATGCAGCCCAAGACACAACTGACATTTTGTCCAAACCCAGCTACTTTATCTTCCAAGACTCCCTCTGCCCATCCCAGAATGTTTCAACCATCTGAAATCCCGGGAATGCTGGATACGAACAGAGGCTTTTGGGGAGGATCCTCACAGATCCGAGGGAGGGGGGAACAAGCAGAAAGCCAGGGAGGATGAGCTGCTGCTGTGCATTAAAGGTGACAGAGCAGCAGAGCTGTGCTGATGCTGAGCTGCCGTGCAGGTGTCACTCAGGCTGTCCCCATGCCGTGGGATGAAAGCCACCCCTGATTCCCAGGCTCTGGGCAGCGACTGCTCCTGGCCAGGACCTGGGGGCTCCTTCCCTCAGACCCTGCTGGAGCCTTCCTGGTGTGCCCAGAGCCCTCGTGGTGCCTGCAGCACCTGCTGGGGATGGAACCATTGGAGCAGCCTTGGCAGGGATTTACATCCCTCGGAAAATAATTATGGGAAGAAAAGTGCCGGTATTAATCGGAGCCTCCATTTAAAGATTAACCACAACAAATGTGTTGCATGCAGGAAGTTTATTTAACAATGCTCCCATTGTACACCCCGAGAGCATGTTTGTCTTCATTAGTGCAGTAATTCATTATATGGCCTCTCTAACATTCAAATCAGAAGGAAGAATATTAAAAAAGTAATTATACTTTTCAAAGTAAAGCTTTATGGGTAAATTGTATGCAAATCGCTGTCTAAATCAGGGCGGCATATCTTAAGCAGATCTAAAAGTTGCAAAGGCTTCCACCGCATCATTGATATGTAATCAACATAGATGTATGATTCTGCTCCTTACTTAGGCAAATTTGAATGGCAATCCTCAAGTAGGTAATTGGTATTTATCACAATGGCTGATGGGGAGAAGCTATAATCTTGTTACGGGTGGGACCGGCCTGTCATAAATCAACCTGCTTGGAGGTTACTGCAAGACTCTGTCACATTTGGGTTTCTAGATGCTTTTAATCACCTTTTTTAACCTTCACCTCATTTGTAATATGGGCAAATAACCTTCAGGTCTTTGAAGGCCTCTTCTGCAGGTGTCAGTGCGTTCAGGGAAATAGCTGAGTGCCCTCACACCATTTGTCCACCTCGTGATGACAAGCTCCTTTTCTCTAATCAAGATAGTTTAATGAGATTTTTTTTTTCCTTACTAAAATAGCGCTAGGAATAAAACATGAAATTGATCATTTATGTGCACCAGGGAAATCACGTCATTTGGAAAATAATTTAACAGGATTGGATGGTTCAGATTTACTGCCCAAACTGCAATCACCAGCTCTGGGGACTGGAAGGGAGAGCAGAGGGGCATCCCAGAGCCTGCTGGGGGAGCATGGATGGGTGGAGGACAGATGTCCCCTGCCACCCCCTCCCCCTTGCAAATCCACGCTGCTTCCCCAGGCAGCAGGAGCTGCCTGCAGGTGCTGAAATCCCTCCCCCATCTCTTGGGGATGCAGCAGCTGCCCTGGGGAGCCATGGGGGCTGGCTGGACCCTGGGATGGGGTCTGGCTGGGGTATAGGGGAGTATGCAACTCCCTTTCCCTGAATTCATCCCCCTCCCCCCAGGTTCTGGCTGTGACAGGGGTGTCACACAGCACAGGGGTCCCACAGAACTCTGAGGCTCAAAAACTCAGCAGAGTTTTGGCTGACAGGTCAGGGCACCCCTGAACACCCCAGCACCACCCCCTCACCCCCAGAGCATTCACAAGCCAACACAGGTGCCTCGTGGGGGTCACTGGCCATGCTGCTGAGGGACCACCAGCCCCATGTCCCCACCAACCCCTGGGGATGAACAGAGGCAGGAATGTGCTTCTCCTCTGGGCACGAGGTGCCTGAAGTGCCAGGGCCCAGTTGTGCCCAACCCCAGGCACCAAACAGCCTGAGGAAAGCTGCTGCCAGGCTGGGGTCACCAAGGGGGAGCCAAGGGCCTCTGCTCCACGCGCTGTGACTTTCCTGTACTGCTGCTCCTCCAGGCTGGCAGCTCCACTGTGCTCCTCCCAGCACGGGTGTTGGCATTCCCAGGTGTCCATCAGCATCTCTGCTTCTGCCAGGGAGCACCTCCAGTGCACCCAGCCCTAGCACCGAGGGCGTGCAGGAATCTCTGTCAGCTCAACACCCTCTCAGATCCCTGCTCTCCGTATCCATCTGGCTGCTGGGTGGGTTTCCCACTCCCTTTTGGGGCACACAGAAGCAGATACCCCAGAAGACCGTGCTGGTGTTGCTACTGGATAAGGAGAGCTGCATCTCATGCCCCTGCCCGTGGAACTGGATAAGCTTTAGGGACCTTTCCAACTCAAACCACTCTGGGATTCTCTGATTCTCTGATCTCCCAGGCAAAGGGTCCCTGTGCAGAACCCATCCTGTCCAAACTCCTGATGCTGAGGCCTTGCACTCATTTAGGGGAGAAGCAGACACAGAGCTGGGAGCATTCAGGGAGACTGACAGGGAATTATGGCAGAGAAAAAACAGTTCAGAATGTCCAAAGTGACTTGAAGAGGATTCACAGCTGAAAATAGGGGTGAAATGGTTTCTGCTGGTTATTAATGCCGTGCTATTTGTTCCATGTTATTAGCAGGCGATAACGTGCCGTGCAGAGGTGAAAAGCAGATACAGAAATGCACGGTGGAAATTCATCTCCTCCAGCACAAGGCAATTGCAGGGCTGAGCTGGGGCACTGCTGAGCACCATGAGCCAGCAGAGATCTGAGCACTGGAGAAATGAACATTTTTTTTCATCTCTTCCTTTCTTCTCTTTTTTTTTTTTT
>VXBQ01001297.1:272-29805 GCA_013400175.1 Phainopepla nitens | reverse complement strand
TTATGTCAGGGAGGCAGTAAAGTGTTATGTATTTGCAAGCCCCATAATCTTTAAAAGCACAGTGATGCATGCTCCAGATGAGAAAAGAGCCTCCATCCAGTATGTTAATAGATAGCATTAGGGCAATAATGAAAAGCACTTGAGACAAGTAAGCCCCTATCAAAAGCTGAGTAATAGAGATGCACAGAATGAATCACAATGCACCTCCTCTGCAAAAGATATTAAGACGTCTGCTTTAGTGCAGGGTCTATTCACTCCAACAGCTGCTTCATTTCTCTGATTAAAATGGGAGTGGGGAGAGCTTTTTCCAGCCGTTTCCCCTTTTATGCAGCACCTTACCCAGGGGCAGACGCCCACGCCGTGCCCACAGCGGGGCTGCGCCGGTGGCTGCACGCCGGGCACAGGGGGCAGGACACACGCAAGGACAGCAGCGACGCAGGCACATTGTCACACGCGCGGTGACACCGAGGCATGGGAGCTGCAGCAGCTGTGTGTGCAGCGGCTCCCCGGCTCCACCGGGCACCTTCAGGCTTCCCGGTGCGCCTGCAAACAGCTGCACTCGCCCCACACAGGCCTGGGGCACGCAGCCCTTTGTGGGGTGCACACAGGGCACCCCGGGCTTCTGACCCCCGTCCCCACCACGGCTCCTCTGCTCCCAGCCCAGCCCAGCCCCTCCGGGGTTGTCTGCAGGCACCGGGGGGATCTGGGCTGTAGAGCCTCTGTCCCCCACCAGTGACAGCCGTGCCCTGATGTGCAGCGAGGCAGGGGGCTCAGACAGGCTGGGGAGATCAGGAGATGAGGGTCAGGCATGCAGGACAACCTTCCTGGGAGATCAGACAGCAGCCGTGGGCAGGGCTGTTGGAGGTGCTGGCGTTCCAAGAGGGGACAGGCAGACCCCTGGTGGAACCGTGCTGGAGGTACTGACTGCACAGAGGAGGGACATGCCCCGCTGCAATGCCTGTGAGGGCTCTCCTGATGGACCCAGGGCTGTGCTATCCACCAGCAAGTGTTTGATGCCTTCATTAAAGCTTGAGACACCACCTGGGAGCATCACTCCAGGACACCAGCCGAGTGCCAGGCTCTGCTCTGGGATGCCAGTGGGAAGGGAACAAACCCACACCATGGGGGTGGTGAGGTGCTGGTGCAGTTCACAACCACCCTGGCAGTGCCAGCCCAGCCTTTGCCATGGGTCCTGCAGGCTCCAGAGCAGGAGCATGGGCAGGCAGGACCAGAGGCCAGAGCCAGGGGCCTGTCTCCTGCTGTGCCAGACAGGGCTCTGGCCATGCTGAGGGGCTGTGGGCACGCCCTGCTGGGGCCCAAATGAGCTGTGTGCTCCTCCACAGCCATGGCTTAGAAGCTGAGGGGTGCAGGCGGTGATGCTGAGGGTCTTCCTGGGATATCTTTCACTCAGCAGGCCTGTCCCTGTCTCACAGCTTCCCCAGGGCACAGCACAACACAGACAAGCCTCTCCAGATGCACGTTACCAACTACAGCAATCCCCCTGCTTAGACTCTGGTCCAGGCTGTAGCAGGAGCAGGAAATGAGACAAATACCAGGAACGTGCAGCCTGACAGTAGCTAGCAGCCATAATCAGCTGGGGTATTCCACCTGTGGCCAGCTTAGTCTTATTTCTGTTTACCAAAGACACACTCAAGGGTAAATCATTCTGCCCTGGCCACTGTGGACTTTTACAGCTTCCCCACTAGCACCTGGAGAGGGCTGGTGTTGCAGGAGCTGAGGATCAAAGCCTGGTTCGTCCCAGTAGCTCCCCATCCCTGGCACTGTGGATGCATCGCTGGCCCGAGCTCTGCTGGCCTCTCCCTCCCCCTGCTCACCCACATTTCTTTCTTCCTCAGGTTTTGGAAGCAGCAGCTAGGAAGAACAGATGGGCACTGATGATGACAAAAGTGCCTCTGGCTGCAGCAGGGAGTAGGCCCAGGGAGATAAAAGCCCCCTGGCAAGGGGGAGAGGGCTGGGGAGCAGCAGAGGACTGAGAGAGAGCACAGTGCCACGTCGAGGTCTTGCAGCCACCACCTGCTGCACCCCTGCTGCCCCCAGTGCCAGGGCAGCTGCTGCTGGGCTTCCACAAGGCTTGTGCAAGAAGGAGACAGGAACTGAGGACAGCTGGCCTGATGAGAAGCCCCAGAGAATGCCAGAGCCAGGTGAGAAATAGAGCACTGCTATGTGTTGGCACAGGGAAAGCAAAAGCTGGACAAGCTGCAGACAGGCTCAGCCCAGGCTCAGCACTGCACTGTCACATCACCAGGGCAGTGGTGGAGTCACCAGCCCTGGAAGCGTTCAAAAAACAACTGGAGGTAGCACTTTGTGATATGGTTTAGTGGGCACAGGGGGATTTGGACAAAGGTTGGAATTGATATTTTGGAGGGCTTTTCCAACCTTGATGATTCTGTGGCTCTGGTTCTGTCTTGACACTCACTCTGCCTGCCTGTTCTGGCCTGGGGGGCAGGCAGGGCATGCAGGAACTCCCTCTGGGCTGGCCATCAGCTGCATAGAGCAGGCAGAACAGGAGCACCCAGCTCTGGGAGGCAGCAGCAGAGCCAGGCTGATCCTGGGACAGGATCAGCCCCGGGTGTGGGGACAGCGGGGAGGGAGCTGGGCAGATGGGAAGGGCTCGAGCTGACCCCTCTGTGGGGCACAGTTGGGGCAGGACAGCCGGCTTCTCCTCCTTGCCTTGCCAGGGGGGCTTCAGAGGGCATGAAAAAGGATTTTCCCCATTTGTGGGCTTTTGTGATGCCCAGCTCAAGCATTTCTTTATGGTGACACAAGCACAAAGACCTTCCCCAGGTGGATGCCGAGTGCAGGCCAGGCTCCCCCAGACCCCTCGTGAATGACTAAACTGGTGCTGCATCCTGGGGACACCCCTGGGGCCCGTGGCCAAGCCCCACAGGGGGATGCTCCAGGAGCAGTTTCCCTGCTGAGTTCAGTTTTGTGAGTACAATGAGCCTCACAGGAGCATAACTTTGGGTGCAAGCCTTTAATAACTTCAGGTGTAAGGCTATAATAACTTTGGGTGCAAGCCCACCAAAGCTCTTGATCAAGATTCAGGTTTAAAGCTGAGGGTCTTGTCAGGGGAAAAGCATCTGTGTCCTGGTGAGGAACACGAACGAGACAGGAGTGGACATCTCCACTCCAGGTGCCAACCCCTGCACCAAAGCCAAGATTGCTGTGCTCAGTTGTCCCTGTGGTCCCTGCTGAGCCATTGTCTTTGTGCCATGGTCTCAGGGTGTGACATGGCTCTCCAGAGCTTCTCAGCCTCTCCCCCTGCTGCTCCCTAACTCTCTGGGTGCCCCAGGCCCTTTCCCACTGTCCTGGGCACAGTCTGCCTCTGGGTCCTGTGGACAGGCTGCTCTGGGGGAAATGGAATGCAGCTTGGGAGGGACAGAGAAGGGAGAAGCCCGGAGTGGATGAGGAAAACCAGGGGGAGGAAGCAGCTAATGTGGTGTTCACAAAGCTCCTGAAGATGGTTCAGGTGCAAGCACACATCTGTGGAGTCTGGTTGTGTACGGTCCCCCTGAGGTGCTGAGCAGCTGCAGTGGCATTGCTTCCTCAGTCCCCCAGGAGCCCTGCAGCTGCTCCATGAGCTCCCAGCATCAGCCATGACCAAGCTGGACACGAGGCATGCAAATCCTGGGGAGATGGGAGAAGAACTGGCAGGTCGTCAAAGGGCTGCAGCTGGAGAGCCCAACGTGAGCAGTTTGACAGCAGTTACTCGGTGTGTGCGGGGCACCAAGGCTCCCTGTGGCCACCTCTCGTGTGTGTGTGCCACGGGCAATGAGCACCGACCCTGCCAGGCCCCTCGGCAGTCCCGGGAGCCACCAGCAGCACAAAACCCCGGACACGCCAGGGAGGAGGCTGCCATCGCCACTGGCACCTCGGAGCTCGTTGCCAGATGCCCAGGAAAAGGCAGCGAGGCCTCAGCAGGGAGCTTCAGCGCCGCGTCTGCTGCTGCCTGCCAAAATTAACATCACTGACAAAAGGCATGATCCTGAAATTGCACCACCAAACAGATGGATTGCTGGAGTATGGGAGGCCTCGTAATGGAAAAGATGAGTAATTCAAGGGGAGAGCGTAATGCCAGCGATCCAAGTGCTTGGCTGCTGCAGCAGGCTGGGAACCTGGAGTGCTGCCTGTCGCAGGGCTGGATTCCTCCAGCCCCCCAGCAGAACCTGCTGGGACGGTGCTCGGGGGTTCCTGCGGCCACCAGCCCTGGGGATGCAGCGTGGGACACAGTGCCATGGCCAGCTGTGCTGGCTCTGGGGCTGGCTACACCCCCTGCCCTGCCCACACTGCCCCAAGGAGAGCTGGTGTGGGCTTTGAGATGACCCTGGAGCAGTTGTGCTGCAAGGATCACTCCAGAACCGTTCCTGCTGCAGAAAGCCAGGAGCAGCCAGGGTATCCAGCTGGCTTCTGTCCAGCAGAGGAAAGAGGGGAAATAGGAGTGCTTTTGTGTAGCTCCACTTTAAAGATGGCAAGGAAACGTGGCCCAGAAAGGCTCTCTGAGCCCCGAGTTCTTAGCAAAGTTCTCACCCTGAGCCCTGGGAGGGCTGGCTCATTCCTTCCCTGTGAAGTGACTCACAGGAGGATCCGAGAAAGTCTGACTTTCTTCTGGCACTGAAGAGCAAGATGGATGAGAAAAGGGAGATGCTGCCTCCTCTAACTACTGCTGCCCTTGCTGTCCAGGAGTGTCCTTGTGCAGCCCGTGGGGTTGTGCCAGGGGCTGGGATCCATCTCCCAGTGCTCATGGATCACACAGATCCTGCCAGCACAGCTTCTGATTCTACAATCAGAGCAGAAAAACAAGCACAGCCCCTCTAAAACAGCCAGGACCTCACCTCACTGCCACCCCACAGCTCTCCCTGCCCTGTCATTAGACCTGGGATTATTAATTATTCTTTTTCCTTTTTGAGTACGAATGTACTGAAATCATCCACTTGTCAGTGCTATGACTGTGGTGATGCAAATGTGACACAGCAGGCTTGTACTGGGCACTGAAATTTAAATTAATGGGAAAAAATGAGCATCCTGGGGTTTTGGCAGAAGATCTGGGCTGTTGTCCAGTGCCCTGAGGCCATGCTAGGTCCCATGGGGACGCCAGGACCAGGGCTCTGCCCCTCCAGCATGGCTGGACACGGAGTCACCCTGCAGCAAACACCGTTGGGCCCGTCCTGCTCAGCTCCCTGCACGTCCCATCTGACACACCAGGGGAAAGTTTAAGCAATTCAACATTCCAGCTTCTGGGAAAAAAAAGGCAGGAAAAGGAGGGAGGGAGTGTAAATCAGCCACGGCTTAAGGCCCCTTATCTCAGAATGACGCCCTGCAGTCCGTGAGGGCTGATACATCCGTGGGCACGGATCCTGCTGCGGGATCACTGGGATTAGATGGGCTTTGCTGTGCCCTGATTGCTGCTGCTCCTCTCCAGACCCCAGGGATGGGGCTGTGGGGTAGCACCAGGGGTCCAGGCAGAGCTCCTGGTGCCGCAGGGTGCAGGTCCTGCCCGCTGCATCCTCCCGTGGGCCAGCAGGTGCCGAGTTGCGGAGGCAAAGCCGTGCATGGGGCAGCAGACAGAGGCTGTGGGGGGCAGCTGAGCGGGGAAATGTGGGTGCTGCAGCCCCTCTGCCCACTGGACTGAGCATCCTGGGGCTGGGGCAGTGCTGGGTGCTGCAAAATGCAGCGTGGTTGGCATCAGCTGGCTGTGTGTGCATCCAGTGCCTTTTCATGGGTAATGAGTCATTTTATGTGACTTAGTCACCCCAAGGGTTTGGGTTGGTTTCTGTGTCTGTGAGGCTGAAAGGGGACCGGGAATTCTAGGGTCCTGCCTCCCTGGGAGTCCCCCAAACCTGTCCCCCACAGATGGGGAGCAAGAGATGAGGAGCCCCGTGAGCAGGAACAGCATAGATGAGGGAGAGCAGAGAGCGTGAGCACGTGTGGATCCCCCAGCTCCGGTGCAGAGGAGGGGAGGACACCAGAGCATGGGGAGGGCACACAGAAAGGACTTGGGGACAGCACCCCAGCATGGCACTGTGCATCTCCCCAGGGCCTGCGAGGGGACAGGGACTAACAGTGCTCTCCCACCCACCCCTGTGAGGGAAAGGTAAGTGCCTGTGAGTACCAGAGAGCAAAACCAAGCCCTATGTGTTTAAACTGGCAAGTTCTGTGTTTGTCATCGAGCTGTAAAATGATACCCGAACAGATGAGGACAGGAACTTCTTGGAAGGCTCAAGCACAGACAGCAGGAGTGGGGGAATAGCATTTTGCTTTATTTCTTTACATGCAATCCAAGGTTTTTATTTTTTTTTCCCTTGCAGTGTTATATTTTTCTATCCAAAAATGGTTATGAGTCTGCCAGCTCTCAGAGGCAGCACTGAGGGCTTGTGCCGTGTCTGACACACCGGGGCCAAGGGCTGGGATGCAGCAAAAGGCACAAACAGTAAACCCTGGCCCAGAGGGTTAAGGAAAAAGCAGAACACGATGGAAGCACCGTGAGTGCGTGTGCAGGCCGTGTCAGAGCTCACATCCCACACGGACCTGGCCATTTCCAGCCCATTTGCCACACGGAGATGCAGAGGACATCAGAGCCATGCAGATGATGCTGAGCTGCAGGCTGGGTCTGCAGAACATGTGCTCAAAGCAGCAGCTCCTGTTTGTCACCAGGATATAGTACCTGTTCCAGTGGGTGGATAATTTTAGGTGAATGAGAAAACGCTGCTTTTTCTTTGGGTTGAAGCCATGTGCTGGGTGGGATGATGCTCACAGCAGTGACTTCTCTCAGGTGCTGCGTGGTAGGGGCACAGCCACTTCCCTTGGCACATGTTCCCGGGTTATTTATCACACAGAGGTGGTGCCTCGTTTGTCTGGATGCGGATCCTGTGCGAGGTTGCGGGGCGGGAGGCGGGGTGTGCACAAAGCAAATGCCAAGTTTCTGTGATGCTGTGACTGTCAGGAGACAGAGCACGGAGTGACAGCATGCACGTGAGCTGCTGATGGTTTTAAGGATGCTCTTTTTTAGCTTAAATTAGGGGAGAATCCTGTACAAAATCCTTAACAAAGCCAGAAAGGTTTATTCGCCAGTCATTCTCTGAGATGCCAGCCAGACTCTGAGATGCATTTCAGCTCTCAGTTTGTCTTGAGGCATCACAAATGTCTGAACAGCAATTGGGGTGTCCCCAGGGGAGTGTCAGAGAGATGAGCTTGGCTTCTGGGCACTGATCCAACATGGTCCCCATGCTATTCTTCATCCNTGCTCTCCTGTGGGGTCCTTCACCCAGCACTGGCCAGGGGTGCCAGCCTGAAGGCAGCAGAGCCCTGACCCTCTGTGAGACACTGTCCTGGTGCTTTACGGCCATCACTGTGCCTCAGTGCAGCATAGATTGTCCCAGGGGGTCACAGCTTGCCCAGCTCAATGGTGACACCATCAAGGAAGGCCAGCACGGGTTTCTCACCCCTGAGGGCTCTCCTGAGGGCACACCTCACTTTGTGTGGTGTTCAGGAGGGAAAGGGCTGGGAATCCTGAGTTTCTGTAATCAGGAGGGCTGCAAGGACACGTGGAGGGAAAGAAAACATCAGCACCAGTGGAACAGCAGTGCTCCAAGAGGAGCCCAGGCTGTGGCTTCCATGCTCATCCGGAGTCTTCCTTGACAGACTGAGATCTAAGCCCCCACAAACATAGTCACAGAGTGAGGCCATGAGGGAAAGCTCAGTGCCTCCAGGGTCCCAACATTGCCACAGGGGTGGCACTCAGGGGACATCATGGGGACCATGAAGAGTTCATGGTCAGCTGGTGTGGTACAGATTGGTGGGAACCTGAGATGGCCAATTTCTGGAGGCTCTGGGGATCCTGGCATGGGGTGATGTCACATGGAGGCCACACCAACCTTTTGGACCCTATTGTGACAGCACAGACCCACTGGCTGTCCCAGGTCTCACAGGGGGTGTCTCAGGAGGGACATCCTGGTATCTGTGCTCCAGGTCAGCCTGGTGCCAGGGGAAAAGCCCTCATCCCCCACCCTGCTGGTCCAGCTCCCCACAAAGCCACCTGTTGGTCCAGGTAAGGGCGTCAACATGGTCAGGGTGGCTTCCAGATTGCTGGGGCCCTTGATACCATTCAAAAGCACGCTGGGAATGAGGGCATGGGCACAGCAAGCCTCCATCCCACCCTGCCTGCACCATCCCACCCTCCCTGAGAGGCCCAGGGTGGTGCCCAGAGGCCGGGAGAAGTGGAGCACCAAAAGTAGAGCAGTGTGGTGGCCATGGGGCAGGGACAGCCAGGGGCTGCGTGCTCAGAAACCCTGACACAGCTGGGCTTGAAGCCAGGGCATGGTGTCCTGCCCTCACCCCGCTCAGCCCAAAGCACAGCAGGGATCAACAAGGCAGGAACTCTCCTGATCCTCTTCAGGCCCAGAGGGATGGTTCCAGCCCCAGGGTTTGAAAAGCCTCCAGGGAACTGAACAGGCACAATTAAAAATGTGTCACTGAGAGCCACAGAACACCACAAACTGCTGGGCAGGGTCACAAAACCCCAGTTCAGTGACCCCGTGGCATTGCACCTCCCTGCCCAGTGCAGTGGGATCGCTGGTGGTGAGCAGGGTCCCACGTGGGTGTCTGTGCATGCTGTCCCCTCTCCCGTGTCAAGGTGAGGGACATCTGAGGATATCACTGTGCTTCAGCACGGAGCTCTGTGGGCTAACCGAAAACAGATGTATAAAAATAAACAGAAATACTAGAGATGTGATTACCAAGGAAACGCATTTACATACAGGAAAACGTCCAAAATTACTGTCATTTACTTCCTTTATTTATTTGCATTTATAGAAATGCTCCCACCCAAGGATCTGGGCTCGGTCCTGCCCAAATCACAGGAAATGGAACCTGCTGGAGCCTTGCCCCATCACCCACCACTCACCACTGTGGTGCCCCTCCTGTGAAGGAAAGCTGCCTCGCTCTGATGGGGCTCGGCGTGTGCCATGCTGGAAACTGCTCCCCTTTATTTCCCAACTCTGGGCACAGAGATTGCTCCTTGGTTTTCCTGGGCCCCCCCAGGGAAGGATTTTCTGGGCTCACCATGGGGCAGCTTCCCCTGCACCCAGCTCTGGGCAGCCACAGAGGGAATCAGGCACTGAGAGCAGAGGGGACGGAGCAAAGGGATGATATTGGGGCAGGGATATGGGGAGTTCTTGGTCCAGTTGCCAAGAGGAAACATGAAGGGGGGGAGATACAGGCTGAGGTAAATCAAAAGAGAAGCATTTTATCTTGCAAGAAATGGAAATGAGAGGAGTGAATTTGGGTCATGCCAAGACATTTGTTCTACAGGAAATGAAATGTTTTACAAGCCTTTCCTTTTCTCTCTTTATTTTCCCTTTCCCCCCCCTTTTTTGGGGAATTTACAACAATTTTTTTTAAAAAAAAGTTTTATTTATAAAATGCACAGAGAAAATATTTGGGCTGTCCTTTTCCCCTGCAGCTATATACAGCCCTCACACCCAGCTTCAGTCCAATCAAAATGGCATTGGGGACTCATTTACCAGCCACCAGCAACAAAACAACTGCACTCTTTGCCTGGAATTCTCTCAGATTATAATCTTGCCTCCAAACCTTTCCCAATATCCACAAGAGGCTGGGCACTGAGCAGTGATATGAGGGTCTGGCATCAGGACAAGACCTGCTGTGGGGACGAGCCAGCTCCCTGCCAGGGCCCAGGCAGCTTGTGGAGATGCTGGGGTGCAGCAAGCTGGGCAAACCCGAGGCTCCTCGTGTTCTGGGAGTGGCTGCAAGGGAGACTGGTTTGGAGAGAAGATTTGTGTGGCTTTGTGGGGGATGTATTTGCTCCTAGTGCAGCTTTGTCTTGCAGAATCACAGGCTGGTTGGGGCTGGAGGAGGCCCTAAAGCTGCTCCAGCTCTCTCAGCACTCAGAGCATTTGCACATGGGTGCAGGGACATGCACAGTGCCACCAGCCCTGCTCTCAGGGTGGCAGGAGGCTGCAGCTCTGGCAGGACAAGGAGCCTGTGACCTGCAGAACATCCTCAGTCCCCGCAGAAGGAAGGGACACAGAGGCTCTGGGGCCACGCTGCCGTTGCTGGAGGGGACATTTGGCACTGTGGACCTTTTGTTCCTGAGCTACACCAGCTCTCCCGTGGGAGGGTGGGGATCCCACAGGGCTGAGGGACGGTGCTGTGTCACCCACCCTGCGCCCGCTGCGTCCCCCACGGCTGGGCACAGAGCAGCTGCAGGGTGGGTGACACAGTTTGTGCTCCGCTCTGCGCTGCCCCTGCCGGGTGATTAGAGTTGACAGGGTGTGTGCCGAGTTACTGGGTAATTGCCCACGCACCTAAGGTGTGGTGGAAGTCGGGAGGTGAACCAAAACCTTCCACCTGACCTACATGCAGAGGTGCTGCCCAGCAGCAGCGGGACGAGGAGGTGGAGAGGAGGAAGGAAATGATGAAACGCTTCTGGCAGGCGCAGCACAAACCCGGCCGTCCCCAGGAGCTCTGGAGAAGGGACTGAAGTAACCCCAAGCCGGGCTGGAAGAGAAGGCAAGGCGTGGAGCGTGGTGAGAGCATCCCTGCCCAGCCAGGGCGCGGGGGCTGCTCCAGCCCACAGCACCACCCGGGGAGGGCTGGATTAGCAGGAGCCTCACATGTAGGACAAGGCAGGTAACGCTCTGCTGGCTGCCCGTGGCTGTGCCCACATGTTCAGCTGATCAGGTTAAGTGGCTCATTTGCCTGGGAGCAGGGAGCCAAGCACTAATGGCTTTGGACACGCAGCCTGCGCGCTGCTCTGCTCTCCAGCCCTTCTGGGGGCTGCTGCAGGTGCTGCCGAGCTGGCCCGGCTCAGGGCAGAGGGGCTGGGGCACAGCTCCTGGGAAATGTGCTAGGAAATGTGCCAGGAAACGTGCCAGGAAACCTGCCAGCTTCTGCAGCGGTGGCCTCAACAGAGTGGTGCAGTCCTGGAGGTGCAGCGGGGCTGGCCTTGTTACACAGCCCGAGGGAACAGGGGGCTGCTGAGTCACAGAACCACAGAATTGTGGCATCATTAAGGTTGGAAAAAACCTCTAAGATTGTTAAGTCCAGCTATTCACCCAGCACCTCTGTATCCACCACTAACCCATGTCCCCAAGTGCCACATCCACATGGCTTTTGAATATTTCCAAGGATGATGATTCCATCACTTACTTAGGCAGCTTGTTCCAATACCTGACCAGCCTTTCAGTGAAGAAATTTTTCCTAATATCTAATCTAAATCTCCCCTGGTGCAACTTTAGGCCATTTCCTCTCATCCTTTCTGGTTCACAACCTTGGCAAGCAACTGGAGAGCAGAGATGAGGGCCAGGTTAGCTCTTTCCTTCATCCCCTCATCTCCTAGAGCTCACCTCTTATACATACAGAAAGTCTGGGGGCTACAGCAGAGCAGAGGGACCAGGAGGAGAAAATCAAAGCCCAAGTGTCTGTCACATCTTAACCTTGAACCTGCAAGAACTGTCCCCAGCCAAGCACCACCAGTGCACCAGCAGTGAGCAGGCAGTGGCCACTTCCAGGCTTGGCAATCTCACCGTGCAGCAGGACTAAATATTCCTGGTGCCACCCAGCCCGAGTCTCTCCCTCGCCCACAGAAACCAGAGATCTCCTGCATCTGGGTTTGCCTTTCATCAACCCATCCTGCTTGTGTCCCACCTTTCCTCCCCTCCCAGCCTTGCCCTTTCCTGCCAGCTGTGCCTGGCCTGGGGCCTGGCCGTGGTGGGGACCTGCAGCCCTTCCCTGCAACCCTTTCCTCCTGCAGGAACATGGCTCCAGGCAGCACTCACCACGTGTCTGCACCCACTCTCTGAGCTCCCCTGGCCAGGCACCACCATTATCTGCTTTGCCTGGGCTCTCAAATCCTGCAGACCAACACCCAGACCTTGGGTAGAGACCAATTCCTGTCCACCCCGGCCCATTTCACAGAAACCAAACCAGGTCACAGCCATTCAGGCCCAGGTTGTCATCAGCACCAAATTCTCCTCTCCACCTCTTCAGTGAGACAAACTCTGAACTCACCTCCCCTGTCTCTGCCTGGTAGAACAATCTGACTGTGATCGAGAGTATCTGTAGCACTTGTTCTCCCATCTATGCTCTGGAAGATAAGTTCTCCCATATCCACAGTTCCCAGGATTACTCATTCCTCCTGGATGAGGCCTTCTAATTCTTCCATTTAATTGCTCGTGTTCCTGGCATTGGTACAGAAATGCTTGGACTGTTTCTGCCTGGTCTTATCTGTGCTCTCAGCCGAGGAGGTGCCGTCCCCTTGCTGGCTGGAAGGGCTGCCTGACGTCGGTTTTTGGCAAGGTAGGAGCTCTCCCATTCCTTGCTGCTCTCTGCTCTTCCTTTCTTGGTCGCCCTGCTCCTGCTGACATGGTCACCCTCCCAGTGGATGTGGATTCCAGGCAGGGTGCACCCGAGGCCAGGAAAGGAAACGCTCGGAGACAGCCCCGAGACCCATCCACAGGGAACATCACTGCTTATCTGCCTTCCTCCTGATAACCTCCTTTGAATATTATCCACTGCAGACTCACCCTTCACAAGTTCTTTATCCACTTTAATTCTGTGATCCCATCTTCTCTGGGTTAGCTAATAATTTCCCATGGGTGCTTTATCCGATAGTTGCTTAAATCCAGACAGACACAACGCCATGCAGGAAACCCACGGACTGTCAGTCCCTGACAAGCTGCCTTTGGAGAACCCATGCTGCATTTTATTTTTCCATACATCTCGCTGGCTTCAGCTGTTGTCCAGTATAATATAAGCTAAAAAAATTTAGGTATGACGCAGACCAGACTGCATTTATAGGGTGGTGGTGCCATGCCTTGGGCTGGCTTCTTGTTCCAGTTCTGCTCCTTCACAAGAACTGCCTCCAACCTCATGGCTGTCCTACTTCTGTAAGTCCAGAAGAGACAGCTACACTGACCCCAGGGCTGGAGCCCCCCTGGAGCCAGGCTGGGAGAGCTGGGGGTGCTTCCCTGGAGAGGAGAAGCTCCAGGGAGAGCTCAGAGCCCCTGGCAGGGCCTGAAGGGGCTCCAGGAGAGCTGCAGAGGGACTGGGGACAAGGCCTGCAGGGACAGCAGCCAGGGAATGGCTTCCCAGTGCCAGAGGGCAGGGCTGGATGGCATCTTGGGCAGGAATTGTTCCCTGGCAGGGTGGGCAGGGGCTGGGCTGCAATTCCCAGAGCAGCTGTGGCTGCCCCTGGATCCCTGGCAGTGCCCAAGGCCAGGCTGGACATTGGGGCTGGGAGCCCCTGGGACAGGGGGAGGTGTCCCTGGGACAGGGGGAGGTGTCCCTGCCATGGCAGGGGGGGGAACAATATGAGATTTAAGGTCCCTTCTAATCAAAACCATTCCAGCATTCTGTGATTCATGAACCAATTCTTCCAGGACTCTGAGGCAGAGGTGAGCTGGGTCCTCACAAACTGAGCTCTTGGAGATTTCTGCTCACCCAGCCAAGGTCACTTTCATTTCCACACTGTCACTCCCCTATTCCCGAAGTGCCTCCTCAGCAGTGGCAGCACCGAGGGCTTGGGCAGTGCCCTCCATCCTCCCACACTCACCCCAGACTCGTCTTGTCACAGACACTTACCAGTTGTGCCACTTTCAGGCCCAGAAAATTCACTCCCGAAGTTCCCAAGGGAAACCACACATTTAAGAACCCTTTGTATACTCATCCTTTCCAGTGATTTCCTCTTCCTACACTCAGATCATCTCCCCACCTCCTCGGTGCTCACTCCTTGCCCTTCACCAAAAACAACAGAATTCCTCTGAAGGCCACCCAAGTGTCTCTTCTCTCTGCTATGTCCCCCACCCTGGCCTAGGCACACTTGATGTGTGACAGCAGGAACCTGCCCAGCCCTCTGTCCCCCTTCACCTGCTCTGTCCTCTCAGCCTGCTCTGCCTGTCCCCTTCCACCTCCACCTCTGGTTCCTGGTTAACATTGTTGTCTCTGGGTTTCTTCCTTTAGGACCAGCTTCTATCTTCTCTTTTATGGCCAATGCTGTTTCTCCTCCCTGAGCTTTGGGACACCAAACCAAGGTCTCTGCTCCATTTCCTGTCCTTCTACCTTCCTCCTCCTTTGCCCTTCACTTCCGAGGGAGATTTCTAAGGGTGTCAATCTCTGTTCAGATCTTTTTACAGAGCAGTTCTTTGGCTTCTTTATGGTTCCTCCTTTCTCCTTCCCAGCATTGTTCAATATTTCCCATTTCACTCCAGCTGTTTCTCTACTTTTGAGTCCCTTCTCGTGCTCTCTGGCACAGCCCCCCTTCCCCTGCAGCACCGGGAGGATGAGGTGGGGCAGCTCTAGGGTCAGAATAGGGAATGCCTTCCTAGCTTCTCTCAGCCTCATCTTTGTTTTTCCTTTCCTCTGTGGCTGCAAGTGAGAGGGGAATCAGCCCGTGTGACAGCATGGCAAAGGCTGCACCACTCTGACCCTTCGCCATGAGCATCCCACGTACAAAAGAAAGGAACTGCAGGATGTGTTCAGCCACACAACAGCTGGGATGCTGGAGTATGAGATATCCATTCCATTAAAAAGCTCAGAGATAAAATCCTCCTCTAGTGGCATTGTTATTTCCAGGAACACCTTAAAGATGCTTTGATTTTCCTTTTCTTATGTCCTTGTTATACAACAGCAGCAAGAGCAGCTCTGCTCACAAGCACCATTAGCTACTTAACACAGCAGTCAGAGGGAATAAAACCTGGGTTTGTGGCTGTTCTTCAGACCCAGTCCAGTGAGCTGTTCGGGGATACACCAAAATCCCAGTGATATTCCAGCCCTGTAACCAAAAGGCTTTGGAGTGACCCAGTTGTGACCTTCTAGCACCCGAAGAGGTCAATAAGAAAGATGGGAAGAGTTTTTGTGAGGGCACCTAGCTGACAGGACAATGAGGAATGGCTTTCCACTGCCAAGAGCAGAGTTAGATGGGATATTGAGAAGGAATTGTTCCCTGGGAGGGTGGGCAGGCCCTGGCACAGGGTGCCCAGCAAAGCTGTGGCTGCCCCTGGATCCTTGGAAGTGTCCAAGGCCAGGCTGGACAGGGCTTGGAGCAGCCTGGGACAGTGGAAGGTGTCTCTGCCACGGCAGGGTGGCAGTGGATGGTGTTTAAGGTCTCCTCCAACCTAAACCATTTTGGGATTCTCTGATTCTATCTCCGCAGAAGCCACCGTCAAGAGATGGTTTTGTCAGTCAGGACAATCACACTCACTTGTGGATTTCATCTGATTTCATTTGTCTCTGGAGCAAAACAGAACACGTGAAGTGCAGGCTCCAAGCTCATTACGGACAAGGCTCAGCAGAGCTGCCCTCCTGAGCCACCCAGTCACACAAGAGTCATTTATTCTGGGAGATAACCACGAGGAACCCCATCCACAAGCCAGGTCCTATGAGATGCAGGCTTTGTTCACGTTTAGGCAAAGCCATATCTCAAACTCAGCTGAGACCAGACAGACCCAGACATCAATCCCAAAAAGTGCAGCACAAACCCTTCAGTGTGTCCCAGCAGTCACCCACGTTGCCATTTTCCCACCTCTTGCCTCCTGGCCCCTGGGCTGCTTCGTAAAGAAGTTCCACAGTGAAACCACCCAAAGTTGAGAATTTCCGAGAGATGTGAAAATAGCAGAATGCAAATTTTGTGGAGGCTTGAAATTTCAAGTGATTTACCGGTGTCAAACCCGTAAAATCAATTTGGCAGGTGTTCACCGGTTAAAATTAGTTTTAACTGAAAGCTGGAGGCATTATTGTGGCAGTCTTTGAGCGTTGTTGTGGATGCACAAGGCGCAGGCAGGACTGCACCCGGCGCATGTGCTGTGGGGTGTAATCCTCCTGGAGCACCTTGTCATGCTCCCTGTGCGGCTCAGGGAGCTCTGGGGGCTGAGGCCGTGGGGCTGCCACCACAAACCAGCACTTGCAGAGGTTTTCTGGTGTTCCCTCGGGCTCTGGGGTGGTTGTGCGGGGGGTCAGAGGCAGGTCCCACCCCAGTGCAGTGTTAGTGCCTTGGGTGGGCTCCCGGGATGAGCCCAGCCAGAACAGCTGAATTCCAGGGATAGTGAGGGGAAGAGACACCTGGTGAGCTCATAGAATCACAGAACCACAGAATTCTTTAGGTTGGAAGAGACCTTTAAGATCCTCATGTCCAGCCATCCAAGCACCACCGTGTTCCCCACAAGCAGGGACTCCCACACCACTCATCCTCCCAGGACACTGGAGAGAAACCCAGCAGAGCCCAGGGCACAGCCCCCTGTGCATTCCAGCCTCCCAGTCTGCCCCACCAGTGCCATGGTGGGGTGCCAGGACACCCCCACACCCTGCTGCACTGCAGGACCCTGCTGGACCTCGCTGCCCTGTGGGACCCCAGTGCCCTGTGACCTGTGCCAGGATCCTGCTGTAACACCACAGGCATCAGTGCCAGCAGTTCCTGCTGCCATTCTCTCCTATCCCCATCCTGACACCAAGCTGGCAGTGCTGGAGGTGACATCATCCCCAAAGTCAGGGATTTTGGGAGCTGATGCTGGCAGTCAGGGTGGCCTCCCCTCTGTCACGGTGCTGGCTTGAGGTGAGAGCCCTGGGGTGCAGAGGAAGAGCCCTCAGGAAGCAGATGTTGAGTCCTTCAGCACACTGTGGAAGCAAAACCTTGTGAGTCCATTGTCCCCATCAAATCCTTCTGCTAGGTTCATGTGTGACCTCCTCCCTATCCTCTCAGCTTGTGGCTGGAAAGAAAACCCTTCCCACCTCTCCTGCTGTTGCTGTGCAGCAGGGCTGGAGCCCTGGGATGCCCTGGCAGTGGCTCTGTCCCCAGGCTGGTCACCATGTCCTCAGATAGGCCAACACCTGGGACTCCTTTTGGGGCTTTCACTCGAGCAGACCACTCTGGGGCTCCTCTCTTGCCTGAGACACCACCCAGTTCCCCAGACAGGACCCATTCCCAAAAGCTTTTGGGGATCAGAAGCTGCTCCAGGACCCCAGTCCCAAGGGAGAGGGGTCTGTGGAGCAAGATGTGCCCAGGTCTGGGCTGGCTCTTCAACAAGCAGCAGCAGGGCTGGACCAGCACCACTCCTGTCCTCACTCTGGGGTCAGCAATGAGTCCAGAGGGCAGGGCAGGGAGCCCTTCATCTTCCCTTTGGAAATTAAACAAGAAGCAGAAAGGCTTTGGTTTTCATTAATATTTTTCTTCAAAAGTTTTCTGGCTTCCCTTCCCCATCTTCTGCCAATATTTCTTCGAGGGGGCGGGCAGCGAGGAGCAGGGAACGTCTGGCAGCTTTTTGTTTTCAATTTGCACAAACCCATTCTGTGTGTGTGTTTTTTCTCTTTCTGGAAATTCTCTGCAGACAGGCACTTCCTGCAGAAATCGTAATTTGCAAGGGAAAAATATCTAGCAAACATGTTTTTTCCCTTTTGGTTTGCCCCAGGTCTGCAAAGCCCTGGGCTGGGCTTTGTGCTGCTGACCCTGTCAGGCACCAGTGACACCCAGCTCTGTGCTCCCAGTCCAGCCCTGCCTGTCCCATTCCCTCTGCCAGCCCAGCCCAGTCTCTCCCTGGGCTGCCCCATCGCTCTGTGGATTTGCCAAAGACTTGGAGGCAGCTCCAAGTGGTGGGGACATGACTTTGGGGTTTGGCCAAGAGAGGGGTCGTGCTGGTTGAGCTCCACCAGTGTGTCCTGTCCTGGTGGGGCAGTGACATCCTGCCTTGGCAGAAGACCACTCCAGATGTTTTGCCAGCTGTTCACATCAGGTTTTCTCCCCACTCTCTGAGCTTTGGAGGACGGGCAGGCAGCAATGGCCACAGCTGGGCAGGGGCACATGGGAGGAGAGGGGGCACCTGCAGCTCCCAGGCCCTGCATGGGCTTTGGTGTCTGCCCAGCTGGGTCCCCTCTGATCCCCGAGCAGCACCAGTCACACGCTGGCCCATCCCAACCTGGGCTTCCCTGGACAAGGTTCCCTGGTCCTGGATTCTGGGCAGGCATGGGGGTAGCCAGGAGTGTGAGGTTAAATAATTCATTCCACATAAATCTTTCCTAGAAACAATTTTTTTCCTTCCCTGGGAGACACATTACCACCTCACACACACAAACCTGACCAGGAATTATAAGAGTGCATTTCTGCTGTGGCGAATGGGGCAGGGAGAAGGGAGAGGAGAGAAGGAATAAAATATAGATTCTTGAACTCAGACCTGGGAAGCGGCAAAGCATCAATCTTGTTAAAGGACTAGTGTGGACTCTCCAGCCAGCCCACTTCATCCTGACTCCTGACAGGCCCCCATGATTTGTGCCTGCTCAGCAGAGGAGAAGTCCCATAACTCACCCACCGAGACGGCGTGGGATGGAAGCAGGAATGACTCACCACACCCCGCATCCTGCCGTGGCACCGGAGCTCCTCTCGTGCCCACGGCCCCCACGGACCGGGACAGCCACAGGCTCCATCCCCCTCCCACACCCTGCGCTGGCACAAAAGCCTTGGAGCGTGGCAGATTTGCTCAAAAATGTACAGGGCTCATGGTGCTTTTAGCCCTTGCACAATCTGGATGATAAGAGGAGGGTGAAATTCCTGGATTGTCCCAGTTTGCTGTGCTGCTTGCCTGGAAAACAGGCGCAGCAGCTGTCCCCTGTCTTGCCAGCCAGAAGGATTTGCTCTTTCCACCCCAAGCCTCGCTGAAGCAGAGGAATCCTGCCACTGCTCCTGCCGGCGGCAGGTCGAGCCCGCAGGGCTCTGCGGAGATGTGCTGAGCACGGAGATCGTCTCCGAGATGGACGGTACCTCTGCTCCCAGCCCTGCCCTCAGGCGCCGGAACTGAATGGTTGATTAGTGCAGAATCCCGAGCAAGGAGAGGAAATTCTCCCTGGAGCCCTGCCAGGCCAAGCCCGCATCCAAAAATACATCCTGCTGTCCTGCTCGGAGCCCAAAGGTTTTTGGAAGGGAGAGCGCAGCTGCTTCGCAGGCAAAAAATAACAGCAGCCCTGAGAGCCCCCCCGTCCTCGTGAGCAGGGCTGGAGTCACTTTCAAATCACAGCACTTATTCCGAAAGAGAGATGGGGAGAAGAGAAAGGAAAAGACACACATGCACCACCACGGATCTGGCAGGCAAACACAGCTCCAGGGCTTCTGTTTGCCCATCACAGGGAGATTTACTAGGGGAAAAAAAAATATAGGCTGATTAATTATGCAGCCGGTTTGGTCCATTATATCATAAAACCCAGCTGTGTAGGACAACCTTGGAGATGCTCCTCTCCAGCATTATCTCAGCCTGGAACCAGGCGCCTGGAGCCAGGAGAAGCTGTCTCGGCACTGAGCACTCGCCGCCGCGCCGAGCGATAGCGTCTTCCCAAACCCACCTTTTCCACTGGAGATTAGGAGTGCACTGAACTTTGATACGGTACCAGTGCTAATTTCAATCGGCAGGCCCCTCGCTGGTGTCACCGGAGGCCCTGGGTTCATTCAGAGAGCTGCGGCAGCGCGAGGGGAGGAGGGAAAACAGCCAAAGACTCTCCTTGAATATTAATGAAGCATCAAAGCTTTTAGCTGCATGGCCGTGTCTGAGCGCGACTGCTCTCCAGGGCTCTGCTATGTTTGGCACAATAAAGCCTTGGTAATTATTTCCAATAACTAATTTAGATTATCATTAGCCCCACATTGGAGGCACAGAGAATGCTGCCCTTTCAAACACTTGAACCACTGAGCCTCAAAAATAAAACGTTCGCTCTCTGCAAAGAGATCTTTGCCAGCTCTAATAAATTAGAATATATTTGTGTGCGTTAGCGCCTGTGGTGGCTCCGGATAATGAGAGCAGGTTGTGTCTGGGAATGGAGGAGAAGGCGGCACCTCCCCTGGCCCTCGCCTCCTCCCGCTCCGCCAGCGCACATTCCTCCGGGCCCCAATTTGTCCCCATTATCCTCCCCCACCCCAAATCACCCAGGCCTGGCAGCTGACCCTGTCACAGCCAGTAATAACCCCTAAATCATTCCACACCTTCAAAGAAAATTTCTGCATGGTGTTAACAGGCTCCTGCGGCCCAGCCCTGGCTGCCAGCCCCTTGGCCAGCTGGACTCTGCATCCCAGGGTGGATGCTCTGCCCCAACCCTGCTGCCTCTGCAGCCAGGGGGGCTCCAGCAGCTCTGCCCGCACCTTTGCAGTGCCCAGGAAAAGCTCCCCAGCTCCTCAGCTGTCTGTGCTGTCATTGTGGCCAGCCCTGGGCATGGGCAGCAGGGTCCCAGCACTGTGACCTCAGCACCTGGGGCTCCTCCAGCCCACGGAGCAGCCCACACTGCCCTGCCTGCCCTGCCTGCACTGCCTGCACTGCCTGCAGCCACCCAAGGCACCACCCTGGAGCAATCCCAGCCAGAGGGATGTCCCAGGAATGTGGAACACACACAATCACCCAGCTGACCTCCAGCTGCCCCAAGACAAGGTGAAGCTGCCAGTGCCCACCCTGAGCCCAGAGCCTGCCCTGCACCCCTGCCTGCCTCTAACTCCTGGCTCTGCCACCGCAGGGGCCTGGGGACCTTGGGTGGATCACTCCAGCTTTCACAGCCTCCGTTTCATCAACCATGTCATTAGGCTAATGATAATTAATGCCTGCAAAGGGCTTTATGCTCTTCAGCTGGAAGGTGATAGTGAAGGGTAAATTATTGTTATTATCATAAACACAGAGTACCTGCCATTTACCGGGGTGAGACCTGCTTTCTGACTTGCCTCAGCTCTTCTTGGACTGGGACCAGGGTCAGGTGCAGGCTTTGCTTCCTTTGTCATTTCCAACTGAACATGTGTTTGAGCCAGGCAAGACTCCAGTCTGAGAATTTTTCATGCAAAGTCTCAAAAATTCATTCATTCCATGGGAGTGTGCACACTGGGCACAGCTGGGGTAGGATGGGAGAGGTTCCTTCACTGTCTCCACACCTGGATGGACCAAAGCCAAGTCTGTGATGTCCAACAGACTGATGTGCCAGGTTCTGAACCTGGGCCACAAGAGCCCCAGGGAGTGATCTGGACTGGGGGCAGAGTGGCTGGAAATCTGCCCAGTGGGAAAAACCCCTGCAGGTGCTGGTAGGCAGTGGGTGAACATGAGCCCAGGTGCACCCAGGTGGCCAAGAAGGCCAGTGGCACCAATGTGCTAGTCA
Source organism: Phainopepla nitens (assembly GCA_013400175.1). Classification (NCBI taxonomy): domain Eukaryota; kingdom Metazoa; phylum Chordata; class Aves; order Passeriformes; family Bombycillidae; genus Phainopepla; species Phainopepla nitens. The sequence continues at coordinate 8,667 of VXBQ01001297.1, read as the reverse complement.
CGATGTGACAGCAGGACCAGGGCAGTGACCATCCCCCTGTGCTGGCACTGCTGGGGCAGCTCCAGTCCTGGGGTCAGTTTTGGGCTCCTCATGACAAGAATGACATTGAGAGGCTGGAGCAAGTCCAGAGAGGAGAACGGAGCTGGGGAAGGGGCTGGAGCCCCAGGAGTGGCTGAGGGAGCTGGGAAGGGGCTCAGCCTGGAGAAAAGGGGGATCAGAAGGGACCTTGTGGCTCTGCACAACTCCCTGCCAGGAGGGGACAGCCGGGGGGGTCGGGCTCTGCTCCCAGGGAACAGGGACAGGAGGAGAGGGAACGGCCTCAGGCTGGGCCAGGGGAGGTTTGGGTTGAATATTGGGAAAATTTCTTCACTGAAAGTGTGATCAGGCTTGGAAGAGGATGCCCATGGATGTGGTGGAATCACCTGGAAGTGTTCAAAAGCCATAGGGATGTGTCACTTGGAGACACAGGTCAGCGGTGGCCTGGGCCATGCTGGGGGAACTGTTGGACTCAAAGATCTTAGAGGTTTTTCCAACCCTAGCAACTCTGTGATTCCATGGCTCTATCCCTGCTCTCCAAGGGGAGGGGGACCTCCACTTCCTGGCTGTGCCATCCACCCCTTGGGTGGTGGAACCAGCTGAGCTGCACCCCTTCTCCAGTGCACGTGGATGTGCAGGGCTGTGTGTGGAACATGTGGAACATGTGGGTGATGGGAAACTCCCTGTGCATTCCAGCAGGGATGCAGGGAGCAGAGTGTGCAGGCATCCCACACTGCTGCCCTGCAGCCACCGTGACCCGGCACAGCCCCTGTCCTGGAGCTGTGGCCCCACGGTGTCCCCAGTGCCACTCGGGGCAGCAGATGGGGATGGGATCTGAGCAAACCCTTCAGCTCCAAGGGAGCATCCACATCCCACAGTGCAATTCCATGAGTCCCAAACCTTCCAACCTCATCCACGCCTGTCTCCATCGTGGCTGTGCATCCCAACACCCTTCCCATTGCTCTCACACCACCTCTTCCCTCTGTTTTATTAAACTTGTTTGTGGCTCATATTTGGTTGGATGGTTGATTGACTTCATTGTTTACTTTTTTAAGCTTCTATTCCCTATGGATGGTTTCAGTTTTCATTAAAAGTCTTTCATCAGAAGGAGCCAAAATTGTCGAAGGCTGTTCCTGGGTTTTGATTAAAAGCTGAAATCTGCAGTGAAAAAAAAAATACATATATATATATATTTCCCTCCATCCTTTCCTATCCTTCCTCTCCATTTTTATTGAAATCTTCTGTGCAGAAAAGTCCTTTGCTGATCTGAGGAGCTGCCTCACATGGGATGGAGCAGGGGCTCATTTACTCGGAGCCAGAGAGAGCGGGAGCATCACTGAGCCACGCTGAAGGCTCACAGCAGGTTCAGACCAGGGCCGTGGTACTTGCTTGGCTGCTGTGCCCAAGCTGGGATATCGGCATGTGGCATTAAAATCACGGCATTGTCCAAGATCTGAACACACCCTGCCACTCACAGGTGGACCAGGAGCAGTTCCCACAGCCGGCTGCTCCAGGGGACGTCCCTGCACCCTCCTGCCAGGGTTCACATTTTGTTCATGCCACCTACACCGTTATCTGTGAAATGGAACTACCTCTTCTCCTTCACTCTCCTGCCCCAGTGCCTCTCTCTCAATCCCAAAGTGGTGTCTTCCAGGCCTTGTTGTGTTCCTGGAGGAAATGAGTTATCTTTCCTATCTTTCCATATGTGCAGAATCGCAGCTCCTACCCCCCGGCTCGTCACCGCATACTAATGGGGAGGAGGCTGAGATTGGAATGTATCAAAATGCAAGAACTCAGCTCTGCTTTTGCATCCTCCAAAACCTTATTTTGCTCTTTGGGCCAAACATATTGTGCATTTTCTGTAACAATGAACTTATCACACTTATTACGATAAACTGAGAAGGCACTCCCACAGTAGACAAAAATCCTGCAGATTGACTTCAACTCTCAATTATTTTTGGATACACATACATTTTTCCATGGGTTTTCCAACAAGGGGAATATCGTGACTGCAGCCAGTCCTTGTGTGAGCACAGCTGATCTCCAGGCAATGGGATTTTCTGCTGCTCTTCCTTACACTGGGAGGGAGCAGCTGGTGTCATGTCCTAGCTCCCTGGGAAGTGCCAGGGCATTACTTTCCCTGCCTCAGACTCATCTGGACATACTGGGAAATATTTATCTTGCCACTCCACAGTAAGTCCATCCCAACACTGTGACCACCCAAGGCACAGGGACTTCTAGGATGTCCCACCCAACCTGTGCCACCACCCACTGAAGAGCAGTGCAGAAGTCATCCCCCTCTTGAGCACTGTCCCTGGGGCTCCTGACAGCAGGAGGCAGGGAGAGCCTCTGGAAAATGAAACCAGGCAGGTATCCCTGTGGCTTTGCTCTCTTGCTGAGCAAGATGAGACAAGAAGTCCCATTCACCCACTGCTCCACCACAGCTAAGCCACCACAGCAAAATCCCAAGCTAAGCCAACATCTGGCAACTACAGCTGGAGCATTTCCCCTTTGTGTGACAATCCATAGGGACAGCAAACACCCCTTCCTTTTGACCTCTCCCCTTACCTTTGCACCCACCACCACCTGCATCCCTCACATCTCCACCCAGCAGTGTCCAACCACCCATCTGCAGGGACCACGGACAGAAATAAGCTTACCAACACACTAGACAGGGAATAAAAGTGTTTTCCTCTTCACACAAATTGGCCAGACCTGGGAGGATGCTGCGTGGGGATAAATCCTGAGGATGCAGCAGCCCACTGCCAGCTGGCCAGCCTGTCCCTTGAAGCACATTTGGTGGCACGGGGAAATAACCACCGTGTCAAACTCTCTGGAGTTAATTCCTGGGAAATGAGAGTGCTGTGCCACAGTGAGCCTGGTGGCACAGAGATCACCCCATAAGTGGCCCTGGACAGCCCCTGGCCTCTACTGAGGGCAGGATCTAGGGCAGTGGGGAGCTGTGTTCTGGCACATCACCTCCATCCTTCGCCTTCAGAAATGAAGCATGCAGAAAATGAGAGCAGAAATGCCTTCGCTGACAGGTTGGAATTAAGAGATTCCAGTTTTTTATAAACAGTCTTCGGATTTCCTGAAAGTTACGGCACCGGGCATCATTTGTATGCAGGATGTGTTGCAGCTCAAAGGTACCAGAACTAATGCTGTCCTGTTAATGAACTGAGTGAGTAATAGCCATGGGTATAGAAAGCTTATGTCTGAAACTAATCCTAGTTAATGAATCTATTGTTACAGGTATTAAATGGTGACAGGGGGTTTCATCCATCAGCCCTCCATTAATCACAGCGTCCCCGCCTATGCTTATTATTTAGAAGCCAGCAAAGGGATCTTAATGATATTAGTAATAGAGCGGTTGTGGTACGTGACCTGGGACAAGCCGGGGATTGGAAGTGATAAGTGTCTGATCGCATAAGGCATTTTAGAGGTGATCCAAGCAGCTTTGCTCCCCATGGCATGTTATCTTGTCTCTGCCAGCCTGCTCTGCTCAGCCAGCGCTGCTCGGAGAGCACCGAGCCGTGGTGGCCACGCCGGAGCCTCCCCTCGCCTGCTGCTGCCTGCAGGATTTCCCTCGGCACAGGGGGGCTCCAGAAGCCCCTCCCTGCGGGCAGACACCGCCAGCTGCCCGAGTGTGCAGGGCACAGCCCAGGGTCTGCCCGGGGGTGCTCTCCTGGGCGCAGGAGGGATCTGTCTGCACAAGTAGCCAGGTGGGAGCCCACGTGCAACAAGCACAAATACCCACCCACCCACACAGCCTCAGAGCAAATGACTCAAAGGTTTCTCTGGAAAGACGTGAGGAGCATCTGATATTCTACGCTAATTCTCCATCTGGACGTTCTCAGCGTGTGCACTGGGATGGGATTCATCTCTTCGTGGTCCCCTAAAATCAGAGCTATTTCAGCCCAGTGGAGGGGTACCAACATCCCCAGGGCAAGGCAGGGTCTCTGAGAGGGCCAGGACAGGGTCTAAGATGAAACAGGCCACTGGAACTCCATGGATGCCTTTTGCTCTCCACGAGGTTGGGTCCCGCTGCATGCACCACACTGGGGTGCTGATGGTGGGAATGAACCCCAGTTTGGCACAGCTTGGGTCTGAGCAGGAGAGGCTGCATTGCATGAGGGTTCTTAAGGGGGGCAAGGATGAGTAGGTTTGGATGAGGCCTTGCTCTGAGGGTTCAATAGTTTCCTCCATTCTTCTCCTGAAGACTGCTGTGCCCTGAAGATTTCTGAAAAGGTGAGGGATGCCCAGTGCATCGACACTCACTGGCCCTCATGGCAGCAGCAGGGCCAGCAGCTCATCCTGGTGGGGTGGGCAGGGATGCTCTGTGAGGCAGGGCCTTCCCTCAGGATGCGAGTGCAAAATCCCAGATATAAAAACCTACAGCATATGAACAACCCCGAGCTCCCTGCACAGCTTTCATGTTCAGCCCCCTCTGCAGTTCATGGTCTGCTGAGTTTCCAGCTGACAGAGCAAGCTCCCCAGTTGGTGCCACAAGTGCAGCGATCCCGGTGATCTGCTGGAGCTGATGGGAGCCGAGGGGTGCCACTCACACAGTCATGGCACTGGAAGAGCAGCAGTCCCTGAGCCCAGAGCTCAGGTATCCCCTGCCCCCACAGAGCTCACAGCACGTGGGGAGCTCTTCCCCACCAGGCCAAGGCTGTCAGGGACAAGATGTGCTGGTTTAATGACCAAATACAATGCAGACTCACTGAGCCAAACACTTACTCCTCTTCAAGTCTCATTCTCTTCAAGTCTCTCAAAAAACTCCTCCCTAAATAAAGGAGGCCAGGGGCACCTGTCCTGCACCAGCCACGATGTGACAGCAGGACCAGGGCAGTGACTGTCCCCTGTGCTGGCACTGATGAGGCACTTCCAGTCCTGAGGTCAATTTTTTGGGCTCCTTATGATAAGAAGGACGTTGAGGGGCTGGAACCTGTCCAGGGCAGGGAACAGAGCTGGGGAAGGGGCTGGAGCCCCAGGAGAGGCTGAGGGAGCTGGGAAAGGGGCTCAGCCTGGAGAAAAGGGGGACAGGGGGGACCTTGTGGCTCTGCACAACTCCCTGCCAGGAGGGGACAGCCGGGGGGGTCGGGCTCTGCTCCCAGGAACAGGGACAGGAGGAGAGGGAACGGCCTCAGGCTGGGCCAGGGCAGGTTTGAGTTGAATGTGAAAATCCCTGTCTACAGCAGGGGATACCTGTATGTCCTGCTCTGGGGCAGAGCTGAGCTGTGATCAGTGCTGTGTGTCCACACAAGGACTGGGCACCCTCAGGGTGTCTCTCCTCACTGCCCATTCCACTGGATCATTCCATGGTGCACTGGCACCAGCAGGCCGGGCATGAGGCAGCTCTGGCAACCTGCAGGGTGGATCAGCCCTTTTCTATTCTCTGCAAGGACTCCAAGCCCTGCATTTCTGTGGAAAACTAAGACAGGTGATCTGCCACTTGGTTATATTTTTAGGTTAATAACAGATGTGTAAATATATATATGTCTCATCTTCACAGGTACTCAGAGCCAGGAGCTCACCACTTGCCAATGTTTAAAACAAGCCCAGAGCTAACTTGATAAACTGACTGTAAATCCAGATATAACCTGACCCCCAGCTCCCAGGCTGAGGCTGCAGAGCTTTCTGCACAGCTGACACCAAAACCTGCCCAAGCAGAGGGTGATACCTCCAGCTGAGTGCTTGTCCCAAACTCTCCTGCCACAAGAACAATGTGTTACAGGGGGTGTGTTTTCTTGCAGTGTCAAGAAACCATCCTCACTTTCCTGCCTGCTCCAGAGGAAGAAGCCCTCCAAGGGCTGCAGGCACCCAAAACCTAGGAGGCTGCCCAGAAATCTCTTTGTGAAAGGATAAGGAATCTCAGTGCCTTTGCCTTGTCAGTCTGTACTCACAGCATTCTTACTCATCAAAGAAGGAAACTGCTTTTATCCAGCAAGGGGAGCTGAGATCCTCCCATCACCTGTGCCCAAGAGCTGGAGTTTTTAAAAAAAAAATCCACAGGGATGCAGGGTCTGGTAAGTAAAGCTAAACCCTGGCAAGATCTGGCCAGTAAAAGCAGCAGAGCTTGGTGTGCCCATGCCACATGAGCCCTGGCACAGATCAGGGGGGTACCTGGTCTCCAGTAGTGCCACACTGCACTAGGACAGCAGCCAGCAGAGGAGGAAAAGGGAAGAGGAGAGATAATTATTAGTGATTGAAACTGATTGCATGAAAGAAGGACAGATGTTTCTAGTTGTGCTTGTGTGCCTGAGGCTACAGAGCCATGCAAGAGACCGGGGAAAACTCCTTCTCAGCCTGGGAATGCTGTGGCACTGAGCCGCATTCAAATGAGGGCTGAAATCCACACGCACTTTCCCTCTGACTCCTTCAAATCCACCCTGGATCTGGTTAAATCACCAATCTCCTCACTCCCCCCATGCAGGCAGGTGATGCCCATACAGGTCCCCTCTGGCCAAAGGCCACCAGGTGCTGCAGAGACCCCCCAGCTTCTCTCCCAGCCCGGTGTGCAGCCATCCCAGTAAGGCCCAGGCTCTGGGCAGTGATGGGGCTGGAGAAGCACAGCCAGGCCAGGCAAAGCAGGTGGGGAGTTGAAATTTTGAGCAGAGCATCTATAAAGACACAGAACTGAAGTCAGGGAAAGCTCCTAGTCACCCTGCTGCCAGAGCAAAACAGCCTTTCTCTGAGAGCAGGAGACTTTACCAGTCACCATGCTCCCTTGCAGGACCTGGAATGGGAGATCCTGCTGATATTTTCCTTGAGAAAGGATGGTCACCCATGGGGAGAGCCAGCGAGTGTCCTCACCATGCTGAGGAGAGGCTGTTGAGGGGACACAAAGCTGTGGAGTGTGTTCTGTGGGCTGCAGTGCATGTTTAATGCTATAAAATATGCAAATAGAGGCTTGTCTTAGCGATGTTACTGATGGTGGTGATGTGCTCCTGGCACCAGTTCAGCTGGCTCCAGTGCCGAGGCAGGATGGAGCCAGAGATGCATTCAGGGAACTGAGCAGGGGTCTTGTCCCACCATGGGAGGAATCAACACCCCCCAGCATGGCCTGGCTCCCTTGGGATGGCCCGAGCTGCTCCCTGGGCAGCCCTTGGAGGCACCATCCTGTTTGTGACCATCGGGCCGCAAGCAGCGCTCCAGGCTTGGGGCAGAGGGGCTGCAAAGCTGCCTGGCAGAAAAGGATCTGGGAGTGCTGGTGCTGACAGTGGCAGAACATGAACCCAGCTGTGCCCAGGTGGCCAAGAAGGCCAGTGGCACCTGGCCTGTACCAGCCATGGTGTGACAGCAAGACCAGGGCAGTGACCTGTGCTGGCACTGATGAGGAACCTCCAGTCCTGGGGTCAGTTCTGTCCCTCAAGACAAGATGGACGCTGAGGGGCGGGAGAGAGTCCAGAAAAGGGAACGGAGCTGGGAAGGGGCTCAGCCCCAGGAGAGGCTGAGGGAACTGGAAAGAGGCTCAGCCTGGAGAAAAGGGGGATCAGGGGGGACCTTGTGGCTCTGCACAACTCCCTGCCAGGAGGGGACAGCCGGGGGGGTGGGGCTTTGCTCCCAGGGACAGGAGAGGGAACAGTGTCAGGTTTTACTGGGTGAGGATTAGACTGAATATTACAAAAAATTTCTTCACTAAAAGGATGATCAAGCCCTGGCACAGCTGCCCAGGGCAGCAGTGGAGTCACCATCCCTGGAGGAATTTAAGAAGTATTGGTGTGGCAGCTGGGGACATGGGTTAGTGATGGAACACAGCAGTGCTGGAGTACAACTGATCTCGATTTTAAAGGTCTCTCCCAACCTGAAAAATTCTATGGCTCTGTCCAGACTCTGACCTGCTTTGGTTTCACTTGAAAGAACAGTTTGATAATCTTGGATATGGGGAGGCTCTAGGGGAGGTCCACGGGAGGCAGCAGGGCTCAGACCAGTGCGGGTCTCACTGCAGGAGGAATCCAAGGGAGATCCAAGGAGCCAGTGGCGCAGCGGGTGGGCGAAGGTGACACTCAGACCCGGAGGCGACACCACCAGCAGGTCCGTGTCCCCAGAGGGGTCGCTGCAGGGGATGGCTCCGGGTGTCCCGAGGGTGAGCAGGGGCAGTTCCCCGACCAGGCAGGGCCCCGGATCCCCATCCCCTCGGGCTGCCGAGGGCACGGGCCGGGTCGCCCTGAGCTGGGCTGACCTCGGGGTCTGCCTCTGTGCCAGGAGGGGCCGGGCCCTCTGTCCCGGGTTGGCTGCAGGGACACCCCCTGTCCCTGTGCCCCTGTCCCCCTGTCCCAATCCCCCTGTCCCAGTGCCCCTATCCTGGTCCCCCTGTCCCGATGCCCCTGTCCCAGTGCCCCTGCCCCGGTTCCCT
>VXBQ01001296.1:51482-66389 GCA_013400175.1 Phainopepla nitens | reverse complement strand
AGAGGCTCCCCAGGGAAGTGGTCACAGCACCAGCTGGACAGAGTTCAAGGAGTGTTTGGACAACACTCACAGGCACATGGTGCGGTTCTTGGGGTGTCCTGTGCAGGGCCAGGAAATAGACTCACTGATTCTTGTGGGTTCCTTCTAATTCAGGATATTCTATGATAATTGCAGAATCAAAGAATTATTTTGATGGACTATCATCCTTCAGTAACAAACTTTACAAAAAGAGAAGAGCCAATTGCAATGTCACTAACTGTGCTGGACATCTCACCTGGAGAGTACAGCTAGCACAAAAAGATGGCACAAATAATCTCTCAAATGAGCATGACTGTTACATGTCCTTTTTAGTATTCTAAGCACAGATCCTTCATTTTTGTACCCTCAGACAGTGTTGTAATGAGAAGAAAATATAGAAAAAGTAAGTTTAATGAAAGAAAATATTTGATTAAAAAAGAAAATAATGATTAACTTTTCATTGAGCCGAAATCTCAGAGGTGAAGGCATTTGTTTTCACAGCCAGTTTTGGTGCTCTACCTACTACAGTGCGTTTTGGATGACATAAGCACAAACACACAAGTTCACCATCTGCTGGGTCCCTCCATTCCTAATATATCTTCTGAAAGTATCTTCTTTGGAAAGGGCAATTGTATTTCTGACAATGGCACTACAGTGTCTGAAAATGCACTTTACCATAATGTTCCAGGTAACAAAGGCTGAGTTCTAGAGAAAATCATGGAGAAGCTATAAAATTCTCTACTCATGGCAATTGTGTTCTTCCTGCTTAATGCGCTTCTAATAAAACACCTAAATGATTGAGCCTTGAAAATTTCTAATTTTCTTAAAATTTGAGAAGTCCTAAAGTGAAATCCCACTGATGTTTGGTGGTACATCTTTTTTTCCCTGAAAAGAAAACTACAAAAGTGGCAGCAGTTCTTCTCAGCTAAAAAGTTACTACTTCATTAATAAAAAAACCAACATAATAGTGTACATTGGATCCAAAATTATATTATTACTGAAATTACTTTCTGCTATAATAAGATGCATCCTGCATATAGTGCTGGTATACTTAACATTCTTAAATGTCTCATCAAACAATCCTTATTAACTGCTGTCTGTATCTTTTTTGCTTATTATTAGTTATCAACTGGCAAAGAGTCCCCTCCAACCAAACAATTTAATGCTGCTTTGTTGCTAAAATGAATGTTGGGGAAATTTCACAGAGGAGGTAATTATCAAGCAAATCAAGTTACCTTAAAAGAATAGAACAGAGGAAAAAAAAAAAAAGAAAGAGGATTCTGGTAGTCTGCACTTCAAGACAATTGAAAGCTATATTCTGCTGTTCTGCTTTTTAATGCTTCACTGAAATCTCGAAGCAGTATAGTACTGGCCCTTTTGATGTTTGCTTGTAGATCATAGCAAACAGAAAATGCATGCATAATGAGAATGATCAAGCCTCATTAGAACATTAAGACTGTTGTAGACAGAGACTGTGTAATACCAGCTTTTGTCTGTGATTACAAGTGTCTCATGAATACTTGAAGAACTGGGATGCATTGCTAGCACAGAAAACATGAGTGGCTGCATTTGGTCCCTTCTTTGCTTCTTTTTTTTTCTTTTTCTTTTTCCATTTTTTTTTTTGTAATTGCTGCTAGTAATTATTTTTCTGAAAGGGAACATGTGGAGAAGCCAATGTAGAGGAATTAATGTTTAGGTAATGTCTGCTGTGAGACAGTCCTTAGGACCGATCATTCTTTCTCAGACAGGCTAGAGACTTTATAATAACCTGCCCGAATGTTATTGGGTTGTTGGGTAGGTAGGTTGGTTTGTTGGTTTTTGCCAAGATGGAACACTGTGGGATTCCCAGCACTGCAAACCCTGTACTATTCATGTTGACAAGAATATGAAAAGTTGCTTGCTGCCTAAGTGGCTGATGCCAGTTACCTTGTGAGTTCAGCTGGACTTCCACAGAATGAAATTACAGAAGTAAGCTGTGCTTTTTCCTGATGAATGTTATACAAGCATTCTAGTCCCCAAATAAAGTGTTCACATTTTTGGGCAAGGAGGTAGTTTATTTTCTCTTTTTACTTTTTCTACCATCACTTGTCAGAACATAATGAAAATGTGCTCATCTTGAGGGGAAATCTAAGAAATGAAAGCAATGGAAAGTTTTAGGTGAAGTGTTTCAGCTGTAGCCCTAACGTAGAAGAATTTACAGGGATGAATCCTGGACAACACAGTGCATTTCTTCTTGTTTATTTAGAAAGTTTAAGTTTTGAAAATTAACTGTTCAAATTTAAGGAGAATCTGGAAGTTAAACGGTAGGGCTAAAAGGATATTTTTTTGGTCCCCATACTATCTAGCTCTATCTTAGTAAAGATTTTTCAGATTCATGGGTTTTATAATATTAGGTGTGGATAGAAAATGTAATAAGGCTCCATGAACAAAACCCCAGAGAAGCTGGGGTCCTGCTCCAACCTGTGACTTGATTGCTCTGGGTAATGCAAATGAAAGTTGACTGTGAGCCCAAGGATACATTACCTGGTCTCCTGAGGACAGTGAGGTTGGTTCCTCATTTCTCTTGCAGGTGTGAGTGGATTTGCACTTAAAATTCCCCCTTTCCAGGACAAGCTGCGGCTATCCTCATAGTGAATGTTGTCCCTCCCAGGTCTGCTGCAGCTAGTAGAGATCAGAAAATCCCTTTGAAACCTGCATAAAGGACAGGGAATGAACATAGAAAAATTCTTTCTATTGCTGCCTCCTAAAAAGGGAGGAGAGAAAACAAGGCCACATGGCTGAGGTGAAAATGTGAAGTTTCTGCAACTTCCCTTTCTTCTGTATTACAAACCAGAGTGTCCACAGTACACAGCCACCAGCTCGTGTCTGCAATCTCTCTGCAGCTGACCTCCTCAACCACTACCAGATTTCCTCACTCTCTCTGGGCTTGTTCTTCTTCACTTCTGGCGATGCCATACCCAGGTAACCTTGTGGTTTTCAGGAGGAGATACAGTGTATCACATTTTTTATTTGTTTGAATGAATGCAGGAGAAATGTGCCATTAATAAACCTTTACAGGTAGTTAAGTCTGAGAGCATAGGTGATTTGGATCAAAAGTGGTCACGCAAGTTTGCCGACCACACAAGTCTGTTGGGTGTGGCCGATGCACTGGAGAGCAGGGATGCCACCCCGAGGGGGCTGGACAGCCGGGAGAGGTGGGCCATGCAAACCTCTGGAAGTTCAACAAGGCCAAATCCTAGACACGGATACAGGATGGTTAAAGAATGGATTTGGAGCCATCCAGGTGAGGAGGACTTGGGGATATTGATGCACAAGAAGCTCGTCATGACCCAGCCATGGGCAGTCCCAGCCCAGAGAGCCAAATGTGTCCTGGGCTGCATCCAGAGCAGCGTGGGCAGCAGGGCCAGGGAGGGGATTCTGCCCCTCTGCTCTGCTCTGCTGAGAGCCCACCTGCAGTGCTGCATCAGCTCTGGGGTCACCAAAATAAGAAGGATGTGGACCAGCTTGATTTGGTCCAGAGGAACGTCACAAAGATATTCAGAGGGCTGGAGCACCTGGCCAGTGAAGAAAGGCTGGAAGTGTTGGGNCAGAAAACTTGCTGCCTCATTCTTGGAAATGTTTAAGGTCAAGCTGGATGGAACTTTGAGCAACTAGGTCTAGTGAAAAGTGTCCCTGCTCATGGCAGGGGCTTTTGCACTGGATGCAAAGTCTCTTCCACTCAAATCATACTGTGATTCTATGAGTCCATGATTGTTACACTGATGAGCTTGCAGGAAAAATTGCAGTCAAAGCACTGTGGGGATATTAGACTGAACAGAATTTAATTAATGAAATCTAGTATAAGATCTTTCAGTCATATTTCCTTAGACCTTTCCATGTAGGCAGATGCATTATTATTAGGTAGAGTACTACTTACTATAACGTCGGTTTGCTGGGTTGTCACCTGTGTACACACAGAGCTCCGTCACAGTCAGAGAAGCCGATGTAGTCTCTAGAAATACATGAAGAATTAAGATCAGATACATGCTTCTTGAGATAAAGGTGAGAGAAAAACATGCTGAGAACAATGGGAACAAAGCCAGTACCTCATCGGATTGTTTTCTGCCCTGCTCAGATGAAATACAAATGGAAAAATCAGCAAGAAGAAGGTGAGACCAATACTGGAAGGTATGGTCAGCTTAGTTGTATTTTATTTTTAGGATGATAACTAAAACAATTTAGAACCATTCCTTCTTGAGAAAAAGTGGATCAGGAGCGACTCTTGTCAGAAAAAAGAAACTATGAACTCCTGGGCACAGGCACCCAAATACGCAGCTTGCACTCATAACCATGCTTGAGCATTTGGGCTGTCTCTCCTCTGCCATGCAAGGTAACGAGCTTATAGCATAGGCAACCAGCCTCAGCAGATTATCTGTTTAAAAGGCTGAAAATTAATAACTGAAATGGTAACACCATGATGTCAGGACTTACCAAAATACCGTAAATTACCAGGACCATTTCACTGCAGTTGCAGAATCATTAATGGCGCACTTTACTCAGCAAAGAACAGATGAACAAAAATTATTAGCCCTGGCTTCTGTAGGAAAAGCCTAAATGATCACTTTTTCTATCACTTTCACTCTAATAGTTTGAGAATGGACTAAAAAAATTTGATAGAGTCAGATCTCTCAAACGTAATTGGGTGCATAGAAGCCTTGTGGGAAACTGAAAGTTTGCTATAGGAAAATTTGTAACTGGTTTCTCCACTAACAGCAGAGAAAAAGTGAGCCTCAACCTCTACCTTTTTGGCTGTCTGGCCATGAGGTGTCGTTATCTAGGTAATCTCAAACCACGTAGTGTCATTTTGATAGCAGCAGGGGTGAAGTAGGTGTTTCAGGAATGCAGAATCTGAAGGATGTGCTAGGTGAAGAGTAGAGGGAAATAATATTGTTAATACCTTGCAGAAGTATAGGGCAAAAGTCCACACAAAATCAGGCTTATTTCCTTGTTCTACTGAATTTCTTTTAAATGCAAAATAATAGCTGTAAGAAGCAAAATAACAGTTCATCAGATGGTGCTCCAGTTGTAAGACATTATATATAATGTGGAATGTCTGTAGCTTTTAGACTTTACCAGCACAGGTTTTTCTCACATTGTTATGTGTGAGCAGAAGTTACTACTTTGCAATATACTGCCAAGTGCTAACCTTTCTTAGAGTAGAAAAAGCAGTTTTAGGGAAGAAAAAAATCTACTGAAAGCTGGTCATGTGTCTTTGAGAAAAAAAAATCGTACATGTTTTGTTACACTTATTCAGCTGAGGGGCACAGTTAACATTGAATATAGGTGATCAAAGGCAAGATATCTCTTGAGGCAACGGTGTTCTGTTTCTTCAGAGGACCGGGTGCTACAGATCCCATCTCCCAAATCTTTGGAGAAAGTATGCAGGTACAGCCTCTAGTCACTGCTGTCTGCCCTTGCACTGAAGGGAGCCTGGCAGCCTAAACAGACTCTGAAAAAAACGCCTGAACAACCTGTTAGGTTTATAATTGAGAAGGGAAGGTTGGAGGCTTAAGCTTCTGTCTCTCCAAAAGTGTCACATGCTCCCTCTCTTTCTTGTGAAGTAACTCTTTTATTGTCAAGAATTCTTTGTAAGGTTTGAACACTCTGACATTCTTTTCTGTTAATTTTCCAGAGCTTTAATATGGTTTGACCATTTCCAGCACACAGACAAGCTTCTATATGAGTAAGTGGGCTACTTTGCTGAGGCACCAGAGCTGCAGCGAACACTTAATACTCCCGGCTTAATACTCCTGGGAACTTAGCAGTAAAGATCTAGATGTTCTTTATTTTTGCCAGTTTTATGATGCTGGCAAAAATAATTTAAAAAAATTATTTTATTGCCATGAAATATCCAACTGCTTTTACTCATGCTTGTAAGATTTAGTTTTCAGATACATCTTGCCTGGGCTGGGTTAGGTGGTCCAGCACATGGATTTGGATTTGAAGGAGGCTTGGATTAGATTTTTGAAACTAACCCCAAACTTGCCTCCAAACTAGAGCAGCCTGTCCTTAGAGGACTGCACCCACATGGACGAGTGACCCACGCCACAGCAGTTCTGGGAAGACTGCCCTTGGGAGGGACCCCAGAGCAAGGCAGAGAAAAGACTCCTCTCCCTGAGTGAACAGAAGACCTCGCGTGATGAACTGACCAAAACTCCCACGCCCTGTCTTCCTGCGCTGTTGGGAAGGAGGGAGGGACTGGGGGAAAAGGTGTTTTAAAGGCTTATTTTACTTCTCATTATCCTCCTCTGACTCTGTTAATAATAAATTTACTTTACACCTTGACATTTGAACCTTTTTGCCTTTAGAGTATTTTTTTTTCTCCCATGCCTTATCTCAACTCATGAGCCCTTTGTTAATTTTTTTTCTTTCTCCTCTGCCCAACTATAACAGAAGAGAGTGAGTGAATAACTTTCTTGGGTGTCTGGCATTTGGCCAATATCAAACCATGACACTAATTCTGAATGGCAGCACTTACCAACTGACAACAGAAAAGCCCTCATGTCTTGCTTATGTGAATTCTTCCTATCCTTAGAAAATGCAGTATCTCCTGATCCTTTAAATGAGAAATGACCTCATTCCTTTTAATGGGGCCATTAAGAACTCTGATGTTCCAGGTATAAATTCCTGCTACTACTGTGCACCTTAACTTACTATTCATATGTGTATCCCTTTGGGTTTCCAATTACCACCCAGCATCAGCCATTGACTCCTGAAATGATTCCCACAGGTCTGACTTTGCAAAGGACACTGCAGTTCACGCCTTAGTTCCCTAATTAAAGACACAACGCTCAATAAACCTTGAACAACTAGCAATTGGAAGCTAAGTTAGTCTCACCAAATCCCTGTTGACTTGGGTTTTGTCGTCTGATAACTGTCCACAAGTGGGTCATGTGAGGTGTGCAGAATGAGTATTGAGGTCACATGCTAGTGAGGATGAACCAGTAGGAACGGACTGAAAAACACCCTTGTGTAGACAGTGCCTTGACAAACAATTTGCTGCCACTCAGTTGACAATATCTGAAACACAGTAGGTGCTGCAATTCCAGCTACTATCTGAGACATGAAATATCAGGTGAGATTGGTGGGGGAAGGAGAGATGGGTTTCAAGGAACTTGTCATCCTTCTCCCTGTGCTTCTCTTCTCTCTGCAAATGCCACTTAGCCATAAAACAGCTCTTGTCATTTTAACCAAAGTCCTGGCCATGACGGCATTCCAAGAGTAGAAATTTGGTTCTTGTTGTTTTGTTGGTTTTTTTTTCCCCACAGATTCAAACTGTTAAAAGCAAAAAGAGCATAACCAGGTTTGTAATTTCTTTTATTACAGCAAAGCAAGATATTTTTATAACAATCCTCATTCTGCCCTGTATTTATATAATTCTCTTATTGAAGCATGGATCTCTGAAAAAAAGACACAGAATTTCACAGATGTTCCAGCCAATGACACAAACGCTGTAAGAGTGATAGTAGGAATGGCTGCGATTGAAAAGCAGTATTGAGCAAGAGTCTAATTTAAGGTTACTGTGCTTTGATGAAATGTGCTCTTCATTATGTCAAGTAGGAAGAAAGTTTATGTGCGACTGCATCAGAACTGCTATCCTACTTATACTATTTTGAGCAGTAGCTTTCAAAAATTAATTAATTAAGATTTAAGTGTGAAGGTAATGCCAATTATAAACAACCCCTAATTTCAATAATTCATGTATTTGGTATCAACCTGTTTACCTCCCTTTACTGTTAGGTTGTCACAATAAAAAGACGACATAAGAAGGGCTATGTTGTTTCTAAAGGGGAGTGCATTGAGGCAGCAGCCCATCTCCACTACTTGCCATTAGCAGATATGCAGGAAAGAATAAGAAAAATACAAGCATATCTTGCTGCCATGTCTCCAAGACTCTCCCATCCTTCACTTATTTTCAGATGTGATTTGCTGAGTAACTTTTTCAGTAAGATTTTCTGTCTTCTCAACATTAATACCATCTTCCTCTGATGGAACACGAAGAGTTTTTTATTCAGTTTCGTTTGGGAAGCATCTTTACGCACCAAATGCCTACTGATCAAAAGTATCTCCTTTCATTTGTTATAAACTTGATTCTTTTGACAGTCTGTAGCTTCCATACTGAAATAATTTTGTCCTTATTTCCAAGGGAGTCTATATAATGGGTCTAGCTGAGATTTTCCGTAGAAGATCCCTCACAGTGCTCTGCTTTGCACTGGTAGCTGCAAGGGTGTTGATAACGCACCAGTGTTTTGGCCTCTGCTGTCTCTCAAAGATTTTGTTTCCTGTCAGTAGTCTGGGAGTGGGCAGGACCCTGGGAGGGCACATAACCAGGACAGTTGACCAAAACTGACCAAAGGGATATTCCGTACCATATGACATCAACTCAGATATAAAAGCTAAGTAAAGGAGGAGGAAGAGTGAGGCAAGGAGGAATGTTTGCCTTCTGGAGCTTGCTGAAGCCCTGCTTCCCAGGAAGTGGCCAGACATGGCTTGCTGATGGGAAGTAGAGAATGCTTTTTTTCTCTTTGCTTGTGTGTTTTAGTAAATTGTCTTATCTCAACCTACAAGTTGTTTTCCATCATATTTTCTCTCTCCTGTCCTACTGAGAAGGGGAGTGACAGAGCAGCTTGGTGGGCATCTGGCATTCAGCCAAAGCCAATTCATCACACTCTAATAACTTGTCCTTCAAAGGTCTGACACAACATTTCCTGGCTCTTGTACAAGATCTTGTATCCCTTTTATAAAAATTTTCATATCAAAAATGTATGTCCCAGCTGATGCCCCCTTATGCAAGCATGGCATTTCTCCACCTGGAACTAAAATTAACACCAGGGCAGCAGAAGATAACACCAACGCAAAAATTCTACCTTTGGCACCTGCTAGAATTCCAACAGTTCCAGATACTGATAGGTTTCAGAGAGAGGGCATGGTTTGTCTGTTCAGTCCCCTGTGTCCCAAACTGACCACAAGCAGGGCTGCAGTGCACTGGCATCATCCTCCCCTGACACCAAAAGCCTGCACACTTTCAGCAGGTAGGTGTCTGCCCTTAGATTAACTTACTAGGTTCAATCTTAAACCCTCTCATCATATGTCAGAGGGGACTTTTATTTCAGCACCTAATCACTATAAAGAGAAGTACAGCGCTACAGCAAGTACAACACCAAAACGTTTTTATTCCTTAAACCCCAGGAATGAGGCTCTGTAATGAAATTCAAAGATAAAATGAAAAACAGAAATAAAAATACTACATCTCCAGATGGCAGTAAAGTTCATTCAATTTGAGCACCTTAGGCACAAAATGAAAAAGCGAAGATATATATATCAAAAGATCACTGCAATTCTCTTTACCTCTAAGAGGCCATCCATTAAAAATGAAACAATACATCTTTAAGAGCAGAAATAACAAAATAGTGACTAGCACAACAAGCATGAGCCAAATAAGGCATAAATGCAAGAGAAATATGCCAAAAGATGTACTTTGTGTCTAATTTGTAGCAAGATTAATTGGCAGAGCACTCACAGAAGCATTGCGGCAGGTCTTTGGCTGTGCTGATGGACAGGGGCCACCAACTTCTGTGCACCCGCAGTCTTTTTGCTCCTTACATTTTCCCCTATCTATGCTTGGTGGATGGAAAATGTTTTATCTTTAATGCAGGAGCACAAAGCTGGCTTTCTCCACTGTGTCAGGTGCTGTGTACACAGACACATGCAGTCCCACCCCTACAGACCTTCAAATACAAACACCAGAGGACACAATAGAAACAGGGACAGCAAAGACAGAGAAAGTCAGTAGATAGTGCGTGAAATACACAAGGACTGTGTCTCTGAAGCACTGAACTGCTCATGGGAGTACCAAATACTGGTAACTGATATGAGCAGAAAGTTATTGTGTGGCACTGGAAAAAGAGAAGGAGAAAACATTTTATAGATAATCAACGCTAGGTCCATAGGTCCGGAGAGGCCTGGAAAGACCTGTCTCTTGCAGTGGAGTTCCATTACCCAATTCTGCTTGACAAGCTGATAGCAGGGTAGCTTCCCAGACAGGAAACAGCAGGGGAAAACCTAATTATTCTTCTTCCAGACCCACTGTGGATGCAACTTGTCACATGTCTGCACAATCCAGCTCAACAAGCACATCAGGCTATTGATAGGGACTGAGGTTGTCCTGACATCCTCAGAGGAACCACTGCTCTTGCAGATCAAGAGACCACTGCTGAGCTGGGCTCCAGGATCACTGGAGGGCTGCTTTCTGATGCTGTGTGTCAATGAACCACCACAACTAAACTCACAGGCATGACACAGCTCTAGCATATCTGCCAGCATTGTCACTGACAGCTCGAGGATCTTCCCTCCTCCGAGAGCTCAGAGGCTGGGCTAGGCTTCGCCTCACCGCTGTGCGTCCTCTGCCTGCCTTGGTGCAGACCCTCAGCCAGGAAGAAAAGGCGTAATTGACCATTCACAGTGCCTTGCTCCTCCTATCCCAGCCAGAAGAGAGACTCCAGCCCCTGTACTCAGAAATAGGCTTATTAAGTTGTTGAAAAGGCCAAACACGAAACAGCTCCTATGGACTAATAAGGAGTCAGCTATCTACTGGCTACTGAAGAGAGCACATTATGTCACTTTTTCTCTTAGAAGCTAGAAGAAATCTATTGTCTGAGATGCCCTGAGAAATGAGCACTTCGTATGTTACTGACTGAAGTAAACTTGGCTGTGCGCACTGCTTTGCTGAGGGGTTGGGCAATCTGAATAATCTGGTGTGTTCTTCAGAATCAAAGTCATAACTGCACATGGTTTGACAACTAATCAGTGGTTCATTCTATCAGTGCTGTTCTGCAGCAGCTGAACAGAGATCCTAGGCAAGAGTTTGCTAACTGCCCACCAGCAATTTTTGAGTTGCCCACGCAGTCCCCCACATTTATGCAGACACTCAGATTTATCTGACAGTTTTATACCTAGAAGCTCCATACACAGTAATTAAAACTAAAAATGTCTTGACGGTCAAAATCAATGCCTATATAAATTAGAATGCTGTAAAAAGCAATGGTTTCCAAAAATACAGATCTATAGATAAATCAGAATGTTGCAACAGAGAATAGTTTAATACAATACTGTTAACACAAAGAAGCTCTTAAATACAGGCTCAGATTCTGACTGGGACAAGAGTAATCTTCAGAACTACAACCAAGGGAAACTGTGAGAGATTAAAGTGGAAAAAGAAAATCTTCTTGCTAAAGAAGGAGTGGAAGAAAATGCTAACCAAGGTCTTTGATTCACACCCAGAGCCATGCAGCTCTGTGGTACATCTATGCAGGCACAATCCGAAGTTAGTTATCTTTGATGAGGCTCTTTGACCCAGAGATGAAATACCTCACTTGATCCCACATCCTGTTACACACATGCTACTGATCAAAATGTCAAGGATCATGCCTAAAGGTATTGAAGAGAATGCTGCCACTCTATTTTACTATGCCTTTCTCCGAGACAAATCAAGTAGTTGTTGATAGCACGCGTGATTCCTAAGAAAGAAAACCACACAGCAATGCAAGATTGTGCCTAGTTTGGGCTATGTGGTGTTTTCTGTGATATAACTCATGATGATGAAGTAACACTGTTCAGTAGTAATGACACTCATGGGATACCTTTTAAATGATAACAATATGAACAATGGATTTAGATAATCCTAATAATTCTTCCTTGTACGCTGAAAGACAAAAACTCTTCTACTTCACTCTCCAGCAACACATCCCCCTAAATGCCATATCTGCAATTGAAACCTCTGCAAGGTTTACATGTTCTGCCATTCGTTTTGTGTATTGAAATACTATGTAATGGCTAAGATGAATGTGGAAAAGACTAGAATGCAAGAAAGCCTCTTACTGGGTCTAGATTTTGCCATGAAGACTTAAAATCTGTATATACAAGACTGCAGGTTCTTACCTCTAGGGACAGGAATGAACATTGCTGGTCACCATATCTATGAAAAATTTCAGACACACATAATACACATAACACTGTGGTTTTAAAAAAAAAGTCTCCGTCCAATATCTGCAGTCTTTAATTTCAAAGGAAAATCACATGAAGTGTACGGGATCTTTACCATTAAGGTTGAATGCCACTAAATCACTTGTAGCAATTTCAGAGAGTCATTGTTTAAACCACTATTCAAAAAATTTCAAGATTAAATTTCAAATGGAGCAGCATTAAAATACAAGACCCCCACCTGCATAATGTTCTTTCAGAAATGCCTCTTCCCGTTTACGAAGTACTTCTATTTAGCAAAAATTTTCTTTAAAAAAAACCAACAAAACCAATAAATAAACATCCTAGTTTTTAATTCTCTAGATGTGTGTCTCTTCTACACATCCCAGAAAGTGAGAATATGCACACATCCCAGAAAGAGAGAGACTGCCATTTCAGGCTGTACAAAGTTAATAATGGGCTGATAATTCACTTGGCATTGAAAAATGTATATTTATAAGCAACTTAAATGGCTGAAAATAAAAGAGTGTTGAGTAGCAAAGTATGTGAAATAGGCATAATGATAAGAGAAATGAAAATCACCTCCTACAATGAAAAAAATAAATCAAGGTTTTTTGTTAATGGATGGGTGATTGCTGCTATGTTGCCATGGAAGATTTTCCTTTAACCTGGCAAGGTAAATGGAAAAAAATCATTCCATGAATCTGCCATCTGACTTTTTTTAAGAGCAATTTTCTAAAGCATTTTAAATGCATTTAAGAGTCTGACTCTAAATGCGAAGACATTTCCAGAATAGATTCTGAAAAATCCTGTTAGAAAGAGTAGCCATTTTTATGCAACTAACCAGCCCTGAGGCTAAAGTAACAACAAACTAGAAGACAAACCCCAGAGCAGATTGTTTGCCAAAGAATTCACTTGTAGGTTTGTGATGCCCTAGTTGTATCAGTGAGAGTAAGGGGATTTAAAAAATTCTGGAGCATTCGCAAATCTCATGAGAACTGACAAAAAAAGTGGGTGTTTAGCATTTCTGAAAACTGGGTCGTTTCTACTTAACCATAAAGACTGTGGAAGGTTTACCCTTACTTACTACAGGACACATTAAACCCTGTGTGCCTATTACAGACTGATCTGCATGTTCATGGTACATAAATTTTATTACACATCGGTGAATCAGAGTTTCATCTTAAACCGTAGCTCAGAGTTCAAAATCACTTCCTTTGAACTCATACAAACAGAGTAACTGCTTGGATCAGTCCTGGTCTACTGAGAAACATAAATTGTGCCATTTCTTCATTTGACCTCATACTAATCCAGAGGCTGAGAGTGCTCAAACCTTAAGTGTTAAAATAGACACAAGACTTTCTTGTGTGGAAGATTTTCCTCCTGGGCAACAGATAGAAAGCAGAAGTTTCTGCCGTAGCTAGAATCTTGCCTTGCCTTGCCTTGCCTTGCCTTGCCTTTGCCTTTGCCTTTGCCTTTGCCTTACCCCACTGCATCTCGGTTTTCTTCTGCAAACATCATACATAACACCCCTGAGGTTACTGTTAGGATGGGTATTTACCTTTCTTCTGTCTACATCTCAGATGCAGCAGAAAATAGTGACTGGACTTCCGGTAGCTCCATAGACTTAGCAGAGAAGTGTAAGCACTGATGCTGGCTCAGTAAGAGGGACTTGGAAAAGTTGAGGAGTAAGCTTCCCTAACATTCAGCTACTAAAGAGTCCTATTTCATGTTTTTCTAATTTTTTTTTCCTTGGAAACTAAAAGGGGAAACTTCAGGGGAATCATTAACTATGTCTGAAAACTCCTAGTAGTGGCTGAGTCCTACAGAGCAGCATGGGTCTCTCCAGGAGGCTGCTTCTGACAAGGCATAGCAGTGCCTTCAGATGGTCGTGGTACCAAGCGGCGGGTCTAATTCCAGCTGTCACACAAGCAAAAGTGAGTGACTGAGCAAAGGGCAGGGCCATCAACAGAACACAGGAGCCAGCAGGGGCCAAAGCCTTATGGTACATAAAGGGCTCTGAGGCACTTGGAAGGGAGACACCACACAACCCCAAGTTTGTCACATGGGCTCCACCTGTGGACCACATGTGCCTACTGTGTGCCACAGTGTTCTTCAGTTCCTGAGACACATCTAGCCCTAAGTACGCAAATATTTGTGAGGGGGGAATGTTTGCAAAATGTATTCTACGGTTGCCATATGTCATTGCAAGAACTGAAGCTGAGGTGGCATGGGTGGGGAGAAGTTAATTAAATTGTTAGTAAGTAGCTACTAATAGTCATTTAAACTCATAATTATGTGTCTTTTGTACCTCCTGCATCTGTTCTGATTTTTCCTATTTCATTGTAAACCTGTACAACACTCTGAAATACGGCAGTTTTCTCATCTTTGACAGGAAGACACTAAAAAGAGTGTCATTTTGTTTTATTAACATAAAATAAAAACTGGTTTGCTGCATGGAGTTTTCAGGTCTTGCCAGTATTAAAGTAAGGATTATGCATATGGACTGCTGCAACTTTTCAAGTGTCTTCCATTTCACCATCATAGTCAGGGACCACATCTCTTTCAGATTTGTGGTATAGGGCAGGGCTTTATTGCAACCGCACATGCAAGCTTCATTTTGCAACAATGCATTTATGCATAGTACTTAAAATGGAGAGAGAAAAAAAAAGACAGTCTTTGTAGCAGAGAACTTAAAACATCCTGCCATAGTGATGGCAGGAAGACAGACAGGCAAGAGCATTGAGATACTAGACAGGCTGAAGAAACAATGCCAGGGAGCCTGGCAATTTATTCCAGTTCTTCATCTTTTTTTTTTAATTTTTTTTTAATATGTTTCCTTCCTAGAACATAATTTGTTTGCTCATAAAA